>NQMI01000003.1:727266-739139 GCA_002270565.1 Stenocarpella maydis | reverse complement strand
GCAGGAGCATAGGAGCGAATAGTTTTTGAAGTGGGGATTCGAAGTCATGGGAACAGAGGGAATGAATACTGGTACGTTGTTCATATCTTGGCGGATTAGCCAGGGAGTACCTATCAGCCCAGACCAATTCAAACACCATATATCCGAGACAGTGCCAGGAGTAAGTCTTGTGGTGTTGTGAGTCTTCTCCCTCGTAGGAGTACTATAGGTGTTATAGGAGAGGGTGTTACTACTTGCGGCATTGGGGTGTCTATGTACCCGTGCAACCTGTTTCTGGGGGAGTTTGGTGCTCACTACAGGAAGTATTGTGCATCTAGAGGAGCTGATGATGAGGGACAAGCTGATGCTATTTAGACGGGCTAATGGGAGGGCCCAAAGTTCAACGAGGTCAACCCAGAAGAGCATGGCCAAGAGTTTTGGGTGATGTTTTTAAGGTTTCAATCAAATGGGTCAAATAGAAAACACCTACATATATCTCACACATCCATCTCTTGTCATGTCTGCACGTCCACATCCCCCTGCTCGTACGCTTGAGTGCCCTCCTGCCCGCCCTCCTCCGTATATGCGGGAGGCTGCAGGCTGTCGCCACCCTCAACCCAGACCTGGGCCAGCTCCTTCTCGATCTCGTCCCTCCTCGCCTTCCACTCTTCGACCTTGGCCAGCCTCTCCCTCAGCTCTTGAAGCTCCCTCTCGACGTGCATCTTCTCCCGCTCGGTGCCGATGCGCTCGAACTCCCACTCGTCGCCGTTCTCGCCCATGCCGAGCACGAGGTTGAAGGTATGGTATTTCTTCAGGGACGCGCGGGTCGAAATAGTGATGAGTGCTATACGAACAGTGCACGGTTAGAATTGCATCGGGCGAATCGCCAATGGGGGATTGGGTTTGCATGGCCTTAGGGATTGTGCCAACTTACTTATTCCCTTCTCCTTGCAAGTTTCGTACAAAAGACCCTCCACGTCGCTCGAGACGGCGCTCGTGCCTTCGTCGATAAACGCATACTGCGGCTCGTGGTACAAAAGCCTTGCAAATCCCATCCTCTGCTTCTCGCCGCCGCTGAGCACATCCTTCCACTCCTTCTTGGTGTCCCAGCCACCCTCACGGTCAGGGAGATACCCCAGCTTCGCAGCTTCCAGCACACTCTTGAGGTCGTGTTCGTTCTTCCGCTTCTCGCGCATGTCTGCTTCGCCATCTGGGTAGATGACCTGGTCTCGCAACGTGCCCACGCTTAGGTAGGGCCGCTGCGGGAGGAACATGATGCCGTCCTCGCCGCTGGCCTTTGGTCGAGATACCAAGCCGCGGTATACAGGCCAAAGTCCAGCTAGGACTCGGCTGATGGCGCTCTTGCCGACGCCATTAGGGCCAGAGATGAGGAGATGCTCACCACGGCGAACGATCATGCTGATGGATTCAATAAGCTCGTCGCCTCCCTGCGGCCATAGAGCAGGGGCCACTATAGGCACGTTCTCCAGCCGCACGCCGTCGAAGCCCTTCTG
This sequence comes from Stenocarpella maydis, assembly GCA_002270565.1. NCBI lineage: Eukaryota > Fungi > Ascomycota > Sordariomycetes > Diaporthales > Diaporthaceae > Stenocarpella > Stenocarpella maydis. The sequence continues at coordinate 737,646 of NQMI01000003.1, read as the reverse complement.
CATTGTGCCCTGAACATCACTCAGAGAATATAGTTCGTTCGGCCTACCCCGGGCATAGTACGAGTTGGCGTGTACGCGATGCAGAGTTGAGATGAGCGTGTACACGCGGCTAGTATATCCTGCCAGTTCAGATAGGTCCTTGATGCTGTACATCATACGGCCACCAGCGTCAGCGAGCGAGAGCATGAGGCGCTTGTTCGTGATGAAATTCTGCATGCGACCGCGCTCGCGGCCGCCCTTTTCGGCCGAATCTAGGAGCTCAGATGCGCCGCCCAGACCTCCCCAGGCTGGTAGGAAAACTGGCAGCGAGGACAAGAGATAGCCGTAGGCGCTCCAGCTGTACTTCAGGATGAAGTCCTCCAGGATATTGTATCGGATCTTAAGCATGTAAATGCCCTCCATCCAGTTCTTGAGAGATTTGAACTCCCGGTTGAGGAAGTGCTTCTCCATCTCCGCGCCACCGTAAAAGGCCACTTCTTCGGCGTTGGCTATTAAGCGGGCATGCAGGCTGCGGAAATCTCCCTCTTTGGCGCCTTCGACTGCCTTGAGTTTTCCAAATGGCGGCGACAGGCGCCGAAGGATGGATGCAGTGAAGAAATAATTGCTCAACAGACCAGTCAGCGCCAAGGGACCGAGGGACCGATAGAGCTGGTAGTTGAAGACACAAATGTCGACGAAAGGTTTTCCCAGGGACGAGTAGAGGTTGGCAGCTGCGGCGCAAAAGAGGGTCAAGTCTTGAGTGATATACTGATCTGCTCCTTGGCCGACACCGCCGTCCAAATTGGATAGCTTATAGTAGTTGAGGTTGTCGTTGAGGTAGAGGTCGTGTATGTACCGCGTCAACCTTGTCCGGAATGCTATGGATACCTTGGACTCGAGGAACTTGATCATGGCGTTGGTATAGGAGGCGAAGCTGCCCAAGCCGCACCATTTGGTAATACCCCAGATAAAAGACTTGCCGTTGCCAGCCACCAAGTCGCGCACAATCTCACCGTCGAGACGGGCGACCACGAGCGAGAGGTAGGTCCGCAGCATGAGGAAAATACCATGACTGACGAGCAGCCCGGCCTCCTTGCTCGTCCATCTCGGTATCATTATGCTCATCAGGCTCAGAAACTGGTGGAGGAAGGCCAGGTTCAGGCCTGGCTTAGTCTGCGCGGAAGGGACGGTGCCATCGCTCAGGCCCGAGACGCGCGGCGGGTTCAAGAACAGCCTCCGGTGCGCCTCAAAGGTCAGCGGCTTGGTGGTGTTGATGACCACCTTGGAGGTGCCGTCCTTGTAAGGGACATAGATTGTGCGCGAGCCATCCTTGTTGTGTAGCCACGAGTTGGTCCTCACCAGCTTGAAGCCCTGCTCCTTCTCCGACTTCCTGCGCTTCCACCAGCGGCGGGAACCCTCTGCGCCGAGTATTATGGAGGAGACGAGGGCAAGGGTGGCGAGGAGACGGGTCGCCCGCGAGGTCTGGCGCAAGCGGGTTTGGATCAGGGCGGTATACTTTTCGACGAGCTCCAGAATGGCGCCCTCGGCGGCTGAGTGCCGCAGAGTCGATTGGCCTGCCATGCTGTGCTGGCCTGGCTGATTACTATCGGGTTTGGGCTGGGGTATCTGCCATCGGATACAGCGGGCAGCGCTATGATGATGCAACTTGGTGGATTCAAAATGCCATTCAGGGCAGGCAGATGTTCGATGTTGTGTCCAGAGCGTTGCAGCAGGTGATGAGTGGTTGCGGCTTTGGTCGTGTTGTGCCAGGTTGAGTGCAAGCCATGCCTGCTGTCCTGATTGTCATTGACCCCCAGACTGCCGCTCGACGGACTCGGGAGTACACTAGGAGGTTGCGCAGCAGCGTGCATGTGATGATCGGTGCCTGGCCTCTACCCCAGGATTCCAGGCCCGAGGCTCTTCAGTCGGCCGAAGGGCCCCAATGCGGAGAAGGTCGAGCTGGCCCGAGCTTCGCTGCAGGGGGCTTACACTACCTATACTCCGTAGACAACTTGCTCCTCCAACTTGGCGAATCTTTCTCGTCGGATGCATCCCCACCAGGACGAGCGTGTGAAGGTCGAAGACCAGGCTTCGTCCGAGGCAGAGCCTCCATTCGCAGCTGCCATACTCAGGAATGCCGTCACGATCACCGCACAAGTCAGCAAGACAAAATGTGAGATCGGTTGTGCACGAAAGTTAGACAAAAGACCACATGCTAAACCATGGTGTGTCTGGTGGTGGTCAGTCGCCGTTCAAGTAGGCGACGTACCGTTCCATCTTCACACTCAATACACAAGTCATCAGCCATCCCCGTCCAGAGACAGGCATAGAGGCAATCAGGGACAATCTCGATCCAAAGTCGAACAAGGGTGTGCCATTTCGTTGGGTGGACGACCTGGGATGGCACCTCGGCTTGGTGGTTCGGCGGCAACAGGACCAATCAAGACAGTGACAGGCCACGGCTCTGCAGACGGGTATCCGTCCGCATCTCAAGGGGGGCAAGCACTTGGTGCTGGTTTCGGACCGCAGCGGCTGCCGAGTTCAGCCAAGGTGTCCCTGAGGGATGTGACTGGCCGGGCCGTCCGACCACTAGAGCTCCAAGGGAACATGTGCTCCGAGGGCAGGTTTTGGGTATCCAGACTCGAGCATCCAAGCGTGAGCGTGAGCGTGAGTATCAGCACCAGCATCAAGGCATCTGCGAAAGGTTCATAGAGGCTGTGGGGCTCCCGCGTTGACATCCTGACATCCTGGCTACATTCGATATACCACTACTCGTGACCCTGCGAGATATCCTTCAACATGCCGGGAATCTCTAGAAGGCCCGGACAAGCTTCTCTGCCTTCAGCTACCCGCTGTCTCCACCGTGCCTGTGTCAAACGTGGGCTCCAATTGTGGACTGGTGGGTTCAGCGGGTACCAAATCAATATCAGGTACCGCGGTCAGTCCTGCAGCACATTCCCCCGGACGCAACGCCGCGTTTTCCTGGTGTGCCCAGATGCCCTCGAGCGTTGGTCCCATCGATGGTACTCTCAGGCCCCCTATTCCCCCCAAGTTGTGCAAGTTGTGCATTGTGCAGGCTGGGAAGAGCAGCTCCTCATAGGTAGACAGTAATTGCTTGTGGCCCCTCGGGTAATTGTGTCATGCTTCGTCCCCATACTCGGGTTTCTGGGCCAGCTGACTGACTGACTGACTGACTGACTGGCCGACTGGCCGTCCGGCTCTGGCTCTCACTCTCGCTCGCATCCCCTGCCATCTCTACCGTGCCGGAGTGAGCAGGGCACCACCAGCGAGGCTGATGCCCGATGCTGGACCACGGACGCCATGATATTGGATGTTCGGACGCCGCAGAAATAGTCCGTCTCTACTGCAGGCTACCTAGCTAGGTACTGGCTCGCTCATGACAAGCAGGCAAGTGCTCTGCCGGCAACAGAGTTTGGCGATGGCGGACAGGGTACCAATCTATGCGACATATTGCTGCATTTGATTTGCCCAGCACCTATACCTACCAGGTTGTCCGGGTGAGACGAGACCATGACACTACCGAACCCCGGGCATCCTGTAGGAGGAGGATAATGTCATTACTGTTATTACTACTGTATATAATAATAACCTGGGAGCACCCCACCGCTCGCCCGAAGGCCCCAGGTACGTGGGCTCGTGGGCATCGTGCGAACGAGCCCTGGATGGGCCACCTGGTCTCTTAGTGCCCAGCGTCATCTCCCTGTTGCGGTTGGTAATAAGACCAGACCCAAGCTCCAGCACCCAAGAAGGAAAGCCCTCTGCCATGGCGGGACACGATGGGCCATGGCACCAAAGCTTGCAGAGGAAACACGGCCAGGCAGCCCAGGATGATGCATGGGATGGGCTGGATGGACAGATACAACGCTGTTAGTGTAGTCGGGCACCAGGCCCGCTTCTGGACAGTAGGGTGTCTGCTCAAGCCACTCACCAGGCGGCACCACACCCCCTTAGGCGGAATTTGGCAAGACGTCCTTTTCTCCCGGCCGGGGAGCGTTATCTAGCAGCTAACCTGTGCAGCTATGGAGTGTACCGCAATTTGCCTGCCCATCCACCCATCTGGCATCCACCCATCCACCCATCCACCCTGCCAGGCCCATCTCCCAGGTCCGTCTTTCTTTGGATGCTGGCCCAATCTCGCTTCTGCTGCTAGACTTCTTCAGCCTCCGATCCGATACCCTTCTTCAACCTCCAGAGCTCCTTTCCCCATCCACTGCTCTGCTGTCACTGCGTACCTCCAAAGCCCAGGATCCCTTCTGGCCGACGGGCGATGCAGCTTTGCAACTGTCCTGTCCTGTCCTGTCCTGCCCTGCCCTGCCCATACTTCGGTCCTGTCCTGTGGCCTGGGAACCGTCCCTCGTGCTTGCAAGCCAAATGAGACTTGGGCTGGCGTTCGGTCCGCTCTAACCTGCCCACGCGCCCCCAAGGGTGCAACCACGGCATCATCAGCCCCCCGTTCGACCTCCTTTTGGCGCGCGAGCGGCACCCTCATCTCCCGACCGAGATCAGCCCCTTGTCGAATCTGCGAGCTCGAAATTACACAACTTGCTTACTCGAGAAACATCTCCAACATACTTGACCACAACCCAAACTGCTCATTCTCGACAACATCGTCGTCGACAAACCTGAATTGGCGCCACCTCCAAGCCCTGCGACGGTCGAAACAGCTTTGGGACCTTTGTACGCAGTTGGGAGCCCCGGTTGACTGCGACTACAACAGAGGTACGTGAGCATTCCCCCCGGGTTCTCTCTCTCCTTCCCTCTTCTCGCCCAGATCCTCGCCATGGCCTCCCGCGCTGCCCACGGCCCTCCCTTCTACACCAGCTCACCATCTCGTCGCCCCTGAGACAATCAATGCATTGCGCTCCCTGGGACCAATCCCCGAATCAGCTCTGGGCCAGGCCCTCGGCATTCACAACGACAAGTCGACTGGGAATGTCGCCCAGGGAGATGTCGTCGATCATCTCGCGCGCGCTCCAGCCTCGCTGTCGAATTCACCTGCTCTTCCTCAATGCTGATCGATGTGATCGTAGGCTAGATCCCAGCTGCCAGTGTAGATCCCAACATCGACCTCAAACGGCGAAATGTCCCGAGACCTAATCGATAAACCCCAAGACGTCTACGACAGCTCAAGAGAAAAAGAAACCGCATCTGCAGGGGACGGGTCATCCTCCAAGAAGGGTCGCCTGTTGAAGGTTCCTTCCAGATCATCGTCCAAAAAACGCCAGTCGTCACCCACCTCCACCGGGCTGAGCGGAGCGACTGCGAGCGAATCCAGAGATAGCATCGGTGGGCGCTCGAAAGAGTCAAAGGCAAGCATTATGGGTCGCCACAGGAACGGAAGTGTGTCCAGCAACCGATCAGCTGTCGATGCTGGACAGGCCGCAACTACTGGCAACTCGGCGCCAAACTCTTCCAGCCCGCCAGTCCAACGGAAGAAGAAGGGCGGCCTGCTGTCCTTATTCTGCTGCGGCGTCCCTGACGATGCCCATGTGGTGGACAACGAACCCGCGGATGCCCCGACGCACAAGGTCGAGAAGCTGCCCCCGCGACCAACAACGGCCAGCCGAAGGGCGCAGACGCCATCTGAGCACACCGCCGCTAGTAAATCCCAGGCGCAGGAGAAGGATGTGTTACAAACACAAAATCCTCCTGAGCCCTCTAGGGCGAAGAGGATTTCGGGAACCACGACCCAGGACCAGTCAACCCTCGCAGAGGAATCGAAACAATCGACACTGATAGGAACGGCCCCAACAGTGACTGTCGATCCCCCTCGCTCGCACGAACCCGAGGCCGGGGCCTCAGCTTCGGCACCTCCTGCTGCCAAGGACGGTGATGGCGATACCGAGATGGTGGACGCTGCTGCACTCCAGGCGCCCGAGCCACCACAACCCGTTGACACCGAAGTCCCGCCGCCTCCATCTGCTCCCATGCCAGAGGCACCCGACGCGCCTCAGAACGAGAGCGGCTTGGTCGCTGCGTTCGAGCAACCACCGCAAGACGCCTTGTTGCCCCCAATACAGCCACATTTCAAGGGCAGGAAGTGCCTGGTGCTCGATCTGGACGAGACTTTGGTCCACAGCTCTTTCAAGGTAAATACATTCTCTGCGTGGGTGGCTAGTCTAGTGCTGACAGAAATTAGATCCTCCACCAAGCCGATTTCACGATACCCGTGGAAATTGAGGGCAACTATCACAACGTCTACGTGATCAAGCGGCCAGGCGTAGACCAGTTTATGAAGAGGGTAGGCGAACTCTACGAGGTTGTTGTGTTCACGGCGTCGGTGTCCAAGGTACGTTTTTCCTGTGCTATTGCATGTATCATTGCCTCTGCTGACGGCATACACAGTACGGCGACCCTCTGTTGGACCAACTGGACATTCATGGTGTCGTCCACCACAGATTATTCCGGGAGAGCTGCCACAACCACGGCGGCAACTACGTAAAGGACCTGGCCAAGATCGGTCGAGACCTGAAAGACACTATCATCATCGACAACTCTCCCACATCTTACATTTTCCACCCACAACATGCCGTACCTATAAGCAGCTGGTTTTCCGACGCGCACGATAACGAGCTCCTAGACTTGATACCCGTCCTTGAAGACCTTGCCGGCTCGAACGTGCAAGACGTCAGCCTCGTCCTCGACGTGACTCTTTGAGAGAGTTAATACTTTTCTATGTTCTATTTTCCACCCACCTCCGCGCCTGCCACCTGCGACAATCCGATATCCCCACTTCATACGAGGTACACCATCGTCACGCAGGGGACAACGCGTTATGTTGTGTCAGTGTTTTCGAGTTTGCTCATAGCGGAAGGCGTTGGGAAGTGCATCGCCAGTCGCGACTGGTATAGACCTCTACTGTTTAATGCATATAAATAGTAAGGCTCTCGCAGCGATGTCCTGCCAGCCTGGAGCAAGAATCTAAGGGAGAGGAAGAGAGGACTGGGTTCTAGACAAGAACTCCAGGTGAACCGGAACTTCCCGCGTACGCCCCTTCTGGGGATGATGCTCGGAGCAGGTCAGCGAATGGACACGGGAGAGGTGGTGGGAGGCGGTGGTGGGCGCAGTGGCCCGGCGAGCAATTTCTGTTGAACAAGGAGAGCCTCGAACCTCTGAAAGGGGGGAGAGAGCGAGAAGGGACCAAACGAGAACACACCGACCTTTACTACCGTTACCTGTGCCTCGGCGCCAGAAGATGGGGGCGAGGGACCTGACGACTTGCGCGTGTAAAAGGAGGAATAAGCGAACAGGCTGGCAGGCATTTGGCATTTCTGAGGCTTCTATTACCCAACATGTTTTTCCGGCTGCAGGAAAACTCAACCTTTCTATTTTCATTTGTCGATTCACCATTCCCCAGCGTCACCGCTGTTTGCTTACTTTACATATACAAGAGAAGGAGACACAGATGTCTGCGAGCAGACAGTCAGGGAATTCTATAGTGCTGTGAACCTTATTTGTCGTTCCACCTTGGCTGCTCTGACCGAGCGTTTTGTGCTTGCTTGTGTCACTGAGCGTCTTGACATTGCGTGCATGGCAGGACCTGAACGAGACGGGTAGGACGTGGCAATGAATGTTGAACTAGGGAGCACAGCAGGGACGAAAGAGGCACCCAGGAGGGGTCGTGCCGGACCGCGTACCTGGGCGAGCCGGGGTCACAATGCGGAGAATCAGTGTCATATCAAATAGGCAGTGGCACGCATGGCGATCGAGGCTTATCCTACATCACTGGCGAGGAGCTAGGTGGAGCTGACAACGCGACCATGTTCAAGGACGAGCGAGGTCAGACGTGCCGCTGTCGAGAGGCTTTCCGGAACAGCGAAAGCTGGCAAGACTGGCCAGCCTTGCAGATCCCCATGTGGAGTCAAAAGTAGAATAAAAAATTTAAAAATAAAAATAAAAAATAAAAAAGGCTTCATAATTATAGGGTGCTGCTTTCCGGATGGGAACAGGGGTGGTCCTGGACGGCTGGCCTACACAGAGCCAACCTGGGCGAGGGCGGATGAACCTAGGCCGACCGACCGGCCTGCCAGCTGTCGTTGGTGCTTTGTCGTCTCGCTGTATCTGGCTAGCGTCGGTCTCCCTCTTGGCCCTGCAGTAGAGGCAAACTGCCCTGCGCTTACAATTGAAGACACCTGTTTGAATGAATTTCTAGGGACCGAACCTGCAAGTCAGCCATTTGAAGGCGAGCTCCAATCCATGCGACACCATCACACCGACAGCGAGCCAGACCACTCCTTCGAGCTCACCAACCAATAGCCCAACAGACGATTGTACCTGCACTTCTCCATTCTCTTGACGCACCTCATTCTTTACACGTTTAATCAGACTCGGTCAAAATGGTACGCCCTCCCCTCCCCAAAGACATGCATTGCGACCCATTGAGCAGATGCGCCGGGCGCATCCATCCCCATCCTCAACTGATGCTCTACCGCGCCGCCATCACCACCATATATGATCTCCTGCTCCAAGTTTCTCGAAACTTGTCCTTGGTCGCTAACAATGGATTCTTCCCCGTGCAACAGTCTTCCCCTCGTTCCACATCTCCCGTCAACTCCCCTCCCGCCTCCGGCCAGTCCACCGCCCGCCCGGACTCCCCTCCACCACCAGGCGGAGCCCGTGCCGTGATCCGCAGGCGCGCTGCTGCCGACCAGAAGGAGAAGATCGCCAATGCTAGGCCGAACAGCACCCGCTCGGCTGGTGCCGGCGGGAGTAGCTCGACGATGCTAAGTACGGATTGCCCTGACCTTCCCCGATTCAAGTAGTGCATATCACACAACTGGACTTGTTTTCATGATGGCCCACGAGCCATTCAATACTCGCCATGCGCCCTGTTCCTCTCGTCCTGATTTTGTGGCTTTACGACACATGCCCCGTGGTGGTCGAGAGAGCAGAACGATCTGTGCGGCGATGTTGGGCTGCAACTCCGGCGCGGATCGGTCGAGATACATGGTGGATAAGGAACGAGTGGCGTTATCCAGGAAATCTTCGACTCAAATGGCGAATTAATGACTAACCTCTTTTCTACTCTAGGACTGTACACCGACGAGTCTCCCGGTCTCAAGGTTGACCCTGTGGTCGTGCTGGTTCTGTCTCTAGTCTTCATCTTCTCTGTCGTGGCCCTTCACAGTAAGTTGTCCCCGTATGATACCAGGATCTCGGCCGTGCTGACCCCTTCGCAGTCATTGCAAAGATCACGCGGAAGTTCTCGAGCTAGATGGTCACCGATGGATTATCGTGGGTATTGGACACTCAGTCCTTCGCGAGATTGGTGTGGAACGGCAACGTACGAGGTATCGCTGGCTGGACGACAGTTGCCGCGATCAAGAAACGGGGCTAGACATGAGGAACAGCGCCACTTTTATTCTGCAGCAATAATACGGCCGAAGATCCTCGCTAGCACGAGATGTATATTTTAGGCGGCAGATGGGCTGCGGGCACTTGAATTGGAACTACACTTGGGAATGATACCGGACCACACCGCAAATATCTGCTTGCCGTGCAATGGTGGTTTCTTGCAGCCTCGAGCGGGTAACTGCCCATGTGCTCCAAGCCATAAAGGTCTGGAAGGCTGCTGAGAGTCCTCGCCGAACGATGCTACGATCCTCTTCCTGTTGTGCTGATACAAATACGCGCAGTAGTAGCCTACTGATATCGCAGCCTTAATTTGAGGCATGAAAACAATATGTCAAGGCTGACCCGACGGATACGGAGGTGGTCATGGGCCGGACCGTCCCAGCTAACAACCTTCCCCTACACCGTGGCCTGGTGCATGGTCCGACGGGTTCGGATTACATGTGCAAGCGATTTGTTCTCGTCTATTTTCTGCGACCCGTTGCCGGAGGATTCCAAGCTACGCAATAAGCTTCCTGGTCTATTCTCCTACTACGGCGCAGGACGGTGGTAGAATGTAGTCCAAGTTTTATGTAGCTCGTATAGTCCTCGCCTAAGCGTATACTGTACGCGCAAACGATTATCTGGGTGACTCGTATATGGCGCAGGGTGATTGGCCAGCATGCTGAGCCCAGAGCTTGATATAGTGGTGCAGCGCCACACCAAACGTCGTCATAGCCTGGCGCCGCAGCGGCCTAGGGAACAGGGACTCGGCCGTAAGACGTTTGGAATAGCAGACGGGCAGGTGGAGCCAAGACGGAGCTGAGGTCGAATGTTCCTTGTCCACCTTGCGCGACGAAGTCCACCAGGCACAGGCATATGCAGCTTGACCTGCGCGGTAATAAATGAAGCTGGCCTTGCCTGTGTCCCCAGAGGTTGCCCCTAACCAAGCTTTCCAAGGTTCCCACTAACAAAACAGTCTACAATATCGGTCTTGGGCAACGACTGCAAACCAACCAAGCCGACCCCTCCATTGCAACCCACCCCCCC
>NQMI01000003.1:303417-727246 GCA_002270565.1 Stenocarpella maydis | reverse complement strand
CCCCCCCCCAGCCGGTGACGTCCCTGCCTGAACTACACTGGGCTTCGCGTGACGATCGCTGCTTGCCAGCTTTCTCCATGGTCTGATTTCAAGTCGGCTCTCCTATTCTTCGATTTCCTGCACCCACCAGATAGATACCAGGGTTCCAGTACCAGGGCTTGGCAGGTCGTCTTTTATACACCCGGCCCACGTTGACTCGGTATCGCTTCCTTCTCCTTCACAGGGCCTTTTCGCCTTGAAGTGGAACCTGGGACTCGAGCACGAGCACGAGCACGAGCGCCATGGTCGAGAAGTACAACCCTGGGGATCTGTCCCGGCAGTCTACCTTGCGGCAGGCTGCTGCGGTCTCGGACGGCTTCAACTACACCCACGACAACGCGAGCAGCCCCCTGGACCTGGGCGCCAGTGACGAAGCGCCCCCTGCGTATGGTGATGTCCACGATCAACTGAGTCTGTCGCAAGACGGGTTTAAAGCTGGTGCTGCTGTCACAGGTGAGCTGCACCCGCGAAAACGGTCTCTTCCAAAGCTACGCAAGGCACCCCGCTAAAGCTCTCACTCAGATGATGGCCGTGTCAATATCAACATTAGCCAGACCGACCGGAGGCTGTCTCAGCTCTTGGCCCCGGCCTTGAAGGGTCAACTTCTTCCCTCTGAGAAGATCCCCTCGGGGCCTTTGCCACCGGCATACATCCCGCCCAGTCTGGGTGGCCTGCCTGGTCAAACACCCCCTCCCAAGCTGAATCTGGTCATCCAGATCGTCGGTTCGCGCGGCGATGTCCAGCCATTCGTTGCGCTGGGCAAGGTTCTGAAGGATACTTACGGGCACAGAGTGCGGATCGCGACCCATGCCACCTTCCAGAAGTTCGTCGAGGAGAACGGGCTCGAGTTCTTCGCCATCGGAGGAGACCCGGCCGAACTCATGGCCTTCATGGTCAAGAACCCTGGCCTCATGCCGGGCATCGATGCTCTCAAGAGCGGCGAGGTCACCAAACGGCGCAAGGGCATTGAACAAATTGTGCTCGGGTGCTGGCGGTCCTGCATCGAGGCCGGTAATGGCCTCGGCCCTCCAGTCGAGACAGACCTGGCCGACGAGCCTATTGGGGACGACTTCAGCCTTCCCGGAAACCCCGAGGACAAGCCCTTTGTCGCTGATGCAATCATTGCGAACCCGCCTAGCTTTGGGCATATCCACATCGCCGAGAAGATGGGCATACCGCTGCATATAATGTTCACTATGCCATGGTCACCTACGCGAGCTTTTCCGCACCCCCTGGCAAACATTCAGAGCACTGATACTGACGACGTGATGACAAATTTTGTCTCTTATGCACTGGTAGAGATGATGACGTGGCAAGGACTGGGAGATGTCATCAACCGCTTCCGAACCAAGGTGCTAGATCTCGAGCCACTGTCTCTGATTTGGGCACCGGGACTACTGTCGCGCCTGCGAATCCCGACGACATATTGTTGGTCTCCAGCACTGATCCCGAAACCCAATGACTGGGGCCGCGAAATTTCGATCCCGGGCTTCTACTTCCTCGACCTGGCCACTTCCTACACGCCTGAGCCCGAACTAGCTGCCTTCCTTGAGAACGGCCCACCCCCCGTGTACATCGGTTTCGGCTCCATCGTTGTCGATGACCCTAACAAGCTCACGAGAATGATTTTCGACGCCGTGACTCAGGCAGGGGTCCGAGCCCTCGTCTCCAAGGGTTGGGGCGGCATCGGGGCCGACTCTGTCGGTATTCCTGAAGGCGTCTTCATGCTGGGCAACTGTCCGCACGACTGGCTCTTCAAGAAGGTATCCTGTGTCGTCCACCACGGTGGTGCCGGAACCTCAGCAGCCGGTATCAAGACGGGGACGCCGACCGTTGTTGTCCCGTTCTTCGGTGACCAACCGTTCTGGGGCGCCATGATCGCGAAGGCCGGTGCTGGCCCGGCACCCATCCCTTACAAGCAGTTAACTGCGGAGAAGCTCGCCGAAGCCATCATCTCGGCTCTGAGGCCCGAGACGCAAGCAAGGGCCAAGGAGCTCGGTGAGAAGATCAGGCAGGAGAAGGGCACGGACCAAGGAGCAAAGGCCTTCCACGATCAGCTTGATTACGACAAGCTGCGGTGTTCCATCGCCCCTAGTCGCACGGCTGTCTGGCGCATCAGACGGACCAAGGTCCGGCTGAGTGCTCTTGCAGCTGCTGTGCTTGTGAAAGACGGACTGTTGCGCTATGCAGATCTGAAGCTGTGGGTCTTCTGTTTCCTGTTTTGTGTTTCTAGGTTGCTAACAGGTGTGCTAGGTACCGGCCACAAGAGCACGACACAGAGGAGCAGCCATGGGACCCCATCTCCGCCGTGACGGCGGCTCTGGTAGGCGACATGGGCAGCATCGCCATGGCCATCGGCGACATACCGAGAGATTGGTACAAGACTGTCAAGAAATCCTCAAGTGGATCAGTCACTCCCAAGAAGGATGAGAGCTCCACCACATTGAACGACGCTGCATCCTCGTCTCAACTCACGCTCCCTTCCGACAGCTCAAGCGCCTGGTCTGCCCCGCCGTCCGCGCTCCTGAGCCCCCCATCGCAGTCGGACGCATCTAGCTCCAGAGATCCATCTATTCTGGGAGGCTCCACGCTACAGTCGCCCAGCGGGCCGCGGACCCCTGGCAGATCTCCTACCAGCTCGGAAGTTCCTCCTCCATCTCAAGCAGGCAAGCCGAAGAAGAACCTCGACGTAGAGGCCGCGCTTGGAATGGGCCTTGACACCGGCAAGAACGTCTCGCGTATCGTCGAGACCGGATTCAAGTCACCGATGAACTTCTGTATGGGTCTGGCCAAGGGATTCCGCAATGCGCCTCGACTGTACAACGACGAGACCATCCGCAAACCGGACAAAGTCACTGGAATTGGCAGTGGAGTTGTGGTTGCTTGGAAAGAGCTCGGCCTTGGTTTCTATGACGGCGTTTCGGGCTTGGTAACGCAGCCGTACAAAGGAGCTCAGAAGGAGGGCGGCCAGGGATTCATTAAGGGTGTCGGCAAGGGCATAGGCGGACTGATCCTCAAGCCTGCCGCTGGTAAGAGAATTATGGCTAGCTCAATCCGCGATGTCGCAGTACTAACCCTGCCTTATAGGAATCTGGTCAATACCTGCCTACATGATGAAAGGCGTGCACGCAGAAATCAGATCCAAATTCCACCACAGCGTGGACAGATACGTGGTCACCTCGCGGATAATACAAGGGCAGGCCGATCTTCGCTCAGCTAACGCCCAAGAGATGCGAGATATCATCTTGCGGTTCAACTCCATGGGAGCAGAGCTGAGGGGCCTCTACGTCCTCAAACACAAGGAGAAGACCGCCGGCGAAATGCCTTCTGGCCAATCAGTGGCTGCGTCACAGGAGGACCTCGGCAGGCTCCCTGACTCCCCACCAAAGACTGGTTTCTGGAACACCAGGCACTTATCACTGGAGGAGAGGAGGAAGCTCCACGAGCAGAGAGACGCTTGGAAGAGGAGCAAGAATGAGCAAGCGGCGGGCGTGAGCCCCAGCGCGGAGCCTGCGGAGGACCCCGGCATGGAGCGCGCGATCCGCGAGTCGGTCAGCCAGACGTCCCGCGGTGACCCCAACGAGGACGCCATGATTGAGGCGCAGATCCGCTCAAGCGTCAAGGAGATGCGGAGGATCGCAGAGGAGCAGAGGTTGCAGGAGCAGCAGAGGCAGCTGGGTGACTGGAAGCAGAGGCCATCTGAGCCTGCGTCGTCAGCTCCACCAGCGCGGGCGGATGGGAAGAGAGGCGGCGGGCCTGGGGCGACGGAAGAGATCACAGACGAGGAGTTTGAGGCGCTGATCGCTGAGGCGGCGCGGCAGAGCGTCATGGCCCAGAAGCAGCAGCAGCAGTACCATGGCGGCGAGGATGAGGACCTCGAACGGGCGCTGCAAGAGTCGCAGCAGCAGGCCGCGGCGGGCCACGGGGAGAGCGCAGCGGATGAGGAGCTGCGCAGGGCGATGGAAGAGTCCGAGCGGGCGCACCGGGAGGACATGGCGCGCAGGACGACCGAAAGGTCCGAGGAGGAAGTGATCATGGAGTACGTCAAGAAGCAGAGCCTGGCCGAGGAGGAGTTCCGTAGGCTGAAGGCGCAGGGGAAGCAGCCCGAGGGGCTGGCGGGGGCGGCGGACGAGGACGACGAGGATTTAAAGAAGGCCATTAAAGAGAGCCTTACTTTGAGCGGCAAGGAGGGTGGACCATCCACATGAACGAGAGACGGCTCTTACACGCAATTTGGACCTGTCCAATTCGTCTACTTGCTCGGTTTTGGATTTCATACACAGAGATATCCCATTGCTCAGCACGATCGGTCACAGCGAAGTGCTTTTCCCTTTGGGACAGAAATACACGAGACGCTCCACATTTCATCGGCCTCCTCAAGAGCCATGCGCATGGAGACCCTCGAGGACGCCCGTATTGCCCAGCACCCTAGCCGGAGTAATGGACTGGCTGCTGACCCTCCACGGGTTCACGCCTTTGGCCTCGAGCTCTGGCAGACTGACGACCTCAATGGTTACTTGGCCCTGACATCTGGGGCATCAGTATGGACACCCGCAAGTGGAGGGAGAGGAAAATCTGGCCGGGCCGCGCTTCTCACCCCATTCTGCAGCAGGCTGCCTTCCCCGCCGGCACCCTGGCGTACCATCGACGCGCTACACTGCCCAAGGGCCTTGCTCTTTCCCGGGCGCAGTGGCGAGCCGGGCTGTGGCAGCTCGATGATCAAGTGTCTTTGCGTCGCCGTGTCGTGGATGTTAGCCCGGTCGAGGAGGTAGCCCGTTACGCTGCAGGCTGACGACATGTTGCCCACGTTCCTAAGGTGAGAATTGTGTTGGCTCTTATGTGCTATTACTGACCTCAAGGATGGGCTGTCTGGATGAGAGGCATTCTGCCTTTTTATGAACCCAGTCGGTGAAGCCAAAAGTCAGTATACCCCCCTCCCTGATGCTGTAGTGTGGCATTTTCTGCTGTTTAGTCTGCCATCGTGTCTTGGGTTAATTCGGATGTAAGCTGTGTTCCTGGCCTTCCAAGTTGAATGCCGCCCAAGTCCGTAAACCCCGTGTTGGTGGCGTGGGTCAGTGTGACAACGCCTAGTGACTGCTCATCCGTGCTACTTGTATTGCTTGGAAATCAGAGGAGCAGGGAAAATTTGTTGATCTATCTGACAATGCTTCTAGATGTTCCTTCTTTTGGGTGGGCGAAGGGAGAGATACTATATGCTGGTTGGTTTGTGGAGAACCTTAACCCAGCGGGCTTGGGAGTCCTAGGAAGGGGGACCCTCCCTATGGGGGCTTTTCTTTTGGGTATGTAAGGGCCCTTCCTCTGGGCGCCTGGAGGGCCCTATTGGGTGGCGTAGAGGGGGTTGCTGGAGGAGTGAGTGGGGTGAAGGATGAGGGTGAACCCTCTCCACGCTTATTTCCGTCCCAAGCCCTAAATATCTAGGTGAATAGCTCTCAGGGCCCTAGTAGGAGCTTTCTACCTGGTATCTTTCCATGCTTTGCAGTTTTAAATTTCTAATCAGATATGACCAGTACCTTTTGTTCTAGGCTACTCCACGCTTCTCCATGCGGCCCATTGTGCAACTTGAGAATCAATCTCAGTGATCAGCCGGCCCCTCCATGTTTCAATGCATCTTGGTGTCTTGTCTTAAGTCTCCTAGAGGAAATTGAGCTTACCAGAGGGTGACCGGATTAGACCCGCGATTCTGTAAAAGGATTTAGTTGTTCACAGCTGGGTTGATCAATGTCGAACCTGTCGGTATGTCAGTATCAGCGCAGCAGAGGTTTCGTGACTCCAGATATACTCACCGCCATCAGGGTAGAGGATCTGTCCGTTGTAGAACAAGCCACCCCTTCCAGCCAGAAATAATATCGTCGCTCCCATGTCAGTGTCATGACCAGTCCTGCCGGCGGGGTTCGTCGGCCTGGTATTCAGCTGGCTCTTGTTGTCGTCACCCGAGGAGCCGGCTGTCATCTCACTCGGGAACAGCCCAGGGGCGATGACATTGACTCGCACGGGGACGTCCTTGAACGTGGTTGCTAGCATGCGGCTGAGGTGGGTGAAGGCGGCCTTGGACGTGGCGTAGGCGAACTGGCCGCGGCTCGAGCCTTTGATTGCCCCTGAGACGCTTGAGACGTTGACAATCTGCGACGAGTATCCGGGGGTCTGGGAACCACCCTTTCCGAGGAGCGGCAGGAAAGCCATGGACATGTAATACTGTGCTGCGACGTTTGTCCGCAATGTGTCGGCCCACTGCTCCTCTTTCGTCTTGAGAAAATGCTCAGAGATGGCCTTCGCATCCTTGTAGTCAGGCTCGCCATTTGCCGCTATCAACTGATATTAGTAGGTAAGATCAAGGGGGTATCTGCGGCGAGATGCGGTTCTATCCACTAACAGAACTTGGTGTCGTCATCCCTCGCAATTCCTGCATTGTTTACCAGCAACTGGATACCGTTTGGCTCCTTGCTCTCAAGCTCCTTGGCCAGGCGGATGGCCTCCTCCTTCTTGCTGATATCACCAGGTAAAGGATGGATACTCCCAGGCCCAGTACTGTAAATCTGTGCTGTCTTTTTCAACACGTCTTCGCGGCGTCCCGTGATGTACACTTTGGCTCCGTTAGACTGCAGAGCCTGTGTTATCATGAGGCCGATTCCTGTGCCGCCACCTGTCACGACCGCTGTGATCTGAGAGACATCAAAGAGCGAGTTGGCCTGGAGGTCCTTGTTGTCGGCTTTTCCTGCAGGAAAAGTCAGCCAAGAGGACTCCCAAACGGAGAGTACGAGCGATACCTGTCGCCATGGTTGCTCTGGATACTACTGATGGAATATTAGGGGGCCTGGATGCGCAGCGGCTGAGTTGAGGTGAACTAAGTTTGGATAAGAGACGCGGCATGGCTTGTTCAGCAATTCTAGAACCTGAAGATGTTTTCACGTTCCATATAGAAAGATCAAGAGAGTGGGGACATGCGCATCATCTTCAAGAATCTTGCTGCAGGCCTAGTTAGGGTTTATGACGACACGATGTAATCCATCCCAAATCCCCCACACCTACCGAGGATCGACGTAATAGAAGCATCACCCCAACATCTACCTACCTAGGTAGGTAGCAACTGACGGGTACCAGCCTGCCAGATGAAAAATTAACCATAGCTGACACCCTTGTCTCTTGAGATTTTCCGTCTCGGCATAACCAGCTCGCCTTCTATGGAAATGTGTGTGTGGGGGGTTCTAACTTTGGCTGTAGCAGATATTTCACACATTGCTGCACCTCGCAGCAAAGGCCTAGAACTCAATGCTCAAAAGGCTTACGTCCCATGTCTTGTTTAGAATCTGGCTCTATAAATCTCAGGCAGACTCCTCCCATCAAACTCCGTAGTGATGCCTCTAAATGGTGTCGTCACCTGGGCAGGGCGTAAATGTAGGACGGACACAATGTGAGGTCGGTCTCCTTGATAATTAGGTACCAACCGACCCTGGTGTAAAACAACAAGACTGACCTTTCCACAAAATATCACGTGCAATTGACCCTTAACCCAATTCATGCATCACCAATTATCACCGTATCATAAACCTGTACCTCCTATCATTTCTGAACCGATGAGCAACGGTGGTTTGCGCTGGAGGCTCCAGCTTGTACGTAACAGCTACCGGCCCAGAGATCTCTTGCAAGATATCAGGGAAGTCCCCAAAGGCATGACTTGTTGTCACTATGTCAAACTGCCAAAAGAAGGAGATTTTGTGTACGAGTTTGAAGCGTGGAAACATGACCATCCGACCCAAGAAAAACTGTGGTGGTTCATGCGGTCTGAACAGACATTTCTTAGGTATCCTGATCGACGGAGATCCAATGCTTGAGATTGAATTCCGAGACGGCATTTTTCTGTAAGAGTGACAATACAAAGGGAAACTAGGTGGGATATCTAGGGCAGACCATTCTGAACCCGGAACGGCGGGATGGCCCGGCCTCGGCCATTATTCGCATGGACACAACCCACGTCCACCAGAAGCAAGGGCACATTATCAACCGTAACTTGATTGATATACCTGAAACCTTGGTGCATGAGATGGCACATGCTTTTTTATGTTGTTTGCCTGCCAATGCGGTTCTTGTCAAGCGGAAGAGGACTCTACGCGGCATGGGCCTATGTGGCAGGAGCTGAAGTAGCATATGTACATGACTATTAGATGGAGGTATCCGTGTTTGCGGAACTTCTATATTGATGACTGGGATGTCTTGGACTACTGATCCATGATAACTTCAATAGTCACTCTATTTTGGTGCCGATCCCGGAATTGGAGAGCAAGGGCTTGGGAGGGAATGATAGGTCGGAGATGTTTATTGATCTTTTTACTTAAGTGCCTTATTGCTATCATATTGCAGAATGTTAGCCCAGGATACAAGTAACGCCTGGTCTACCTTAAGACAAGAAACAAATGCAGGATTAGACATTCCCATTGGAAAACAGATATTCGGGCCTTTGAAACCAGAGAGAACACTAGTGTATAAATCATACCTTAGTGAAATAGAGAGTGTTGGCCAGCCCAATTTAAACACGCAATCCTTTGCATATAAAGAATTGATTAGTTGTGTTATTGTTCGCAGATTGTTGGTCCAGTAGGTGGCGGAGCCATGTAGGATTGTATTAGACTTAATGATCTCTATGGATGTTTTAGTCTATAGCTCCAACGCAAGAAAATTCATAAGTTGAGGCCAATCCTCCATGAATTCCTTATCTATTATGTCAAATTCGTATTGCGGAACGCACGAGATCATGGGAGTGGGACACCTGGATGATTCATGGTAATCCATATTGATCTTGAACGCAGACTTACTGTGATGTAAGACTTCAGCACGCCACGAAACTTGGTCGGCAACGTTCTTCCAGTACTTAACACAACGTCTTAGTTTCGATCCACCGTCCCCTCATACTGGATACGATTTAACTCTGGGACTTTCCGGAGTGAACAACCACTGGATAGAGCTGAATGGTACCTAGGGTAGAACTTGAAGTGACAAAGCACTTGTGTACACCGATACTTCTCTCCGTAGTTATGATTTTCCATTTAGCTATTAAATTTAGATGGTTTCGACCATGACATATGTGTCAGAAGGACGGCAATGGTATTGAGGAATTCTCCAGATGTGTGGAAGTATTTTTAGAGCGTGTTATTTCAAAATCTGGCTGGAGGGTTTCAAGGACAAGTGGCCAGTCATGAAACAAACGAAAACGGTTCTCTGTACGGCTCTTTTAGAGGGTTGTGGGCAAAGTGATCTGTCAAAACAGCACTTGTTGGAATTCGCCAACCACGAAGTCCAGATCTGCCTCCACCTGACCAGTCTTTGAGCAGCTCACGATTTGGGATCTATATTGTGCAATCCAAAAGCGATGATTTGCGGAGTTACCTGCAATTATATAGCGGAGGTAATGAGGAAGAAGTAGTCATAAATGTAGGTTTGATTTATCCTACATTGCGGTCAGCGATCATAATTGCTGTCAAATGGCTGTAGCGTACCTAGCATGTAGTTTTGATGTTAAGCATTGTAACGAATGTGTATGGAGGAAGAAATAAGACAAAGCTATGTATCTCCTTTATTATCTTCTGATTGAATAGCATTGCGACGTGCCAGAAGCTGTCAGTTTTGAAGTGAGATATTGCCTGTGAGACGCTATCTGACCTTGGGGAGGTTATGGTACTAGGTTACACGATGTATTAATTCAAGACTGAAAGACGCAGAGTGGCTCTCCACTGTGGCTCTAAATTACCAAAAAAATAAGACACTGTCCAAAATAGGGTCCTAGACGTATATAAACTCAGCATGAAGAATCGAGGATGGATGAGGATTTTGCCCTGAGTATCTTGGCCCAAATATACGAACAACATAACCTCGAGACAGTCCGACCGAAATCAAGCTATACTCATTGGCCGACTGCCCATCGATACGGATATAACTCCTAAATTTTCAGACATTCCCAGCTAGAGCCGTATGTTGATACAAATGGTACCACGAACCGGTCTGGCTTGAACGACTCTAGCATGAACCTCAGTGAATGTTGCATGCAACCAAGGAATTCTCCGACTGTGAGCATCTTCTTGACAGGCGGCAGAGAGCTGCGCGTTCCGATTTCATCTATGATCCGTGACTTCAAGGCCGCGGGATCAGAATCCGGACTTGATGCACTCAGATGTCGAGTCCCGACTTCGGTTGCTCATGCATTCCCTGGATGCCTATTTCTTTGCGGGCCTCCCGAGGCCCTCACCGGCGGACAAGACACTATCATCAGCTTTGAATTGGGAAAAGGCATCTTTGGCCCTGTTGGGGCCCTCAGGAGACCAGGGCCTGGTACTTCTGGGCAAGACAGTGGGTGGCGGGGAGGCCTCGACCTTGAAGTTGACAATCAGAGTGGAGGCATGTGACCACTCGGCCCCCGGTTTCAGGCGCGGCTTGATGAGCCTGCTCGAGACCTTGGTACATGAGATGGTACAAGCCTATTATATGTCATATACCTGCAACTGCGCGTGATGCCAACGACTGATCGATATGACGGGAGCATGGGCCAGTGTGGCAGGAGCTGAAGAAGGCAATGTGTACGACAATAAGGCAATGGGATACGAACCTACTACAGGATTTGTATATCAATGACCAGGACACCCTGGACTGGGTGTAAGAAGCTTGAATAACCTCCTTGGGATGTTGATAGCCCGCTGGCGGTCAAGACAGTCACATGAGCTGGGAGGGAAGAGGGTCGTTTGGAAGTTTATAGACAGCGGTGTAGTCTACAGGTGTCTAGATATAGGCTACTAGTCTGGGATGTAATCAAGGTTTGTTGGCTTGGATAGCAATAAAAAGTGCCGTCTTTGGCTATTACCTCGTATATTAGGGCTATCACTCTCTTCTCGTCATCATAACTATCATGCAGTATTTCCCATCTGTCCGTCTCTGACGTTCCATACCGATCTCCCAATCTCGGGCTTTCCTGCGCCGCCAGTCCAATGTAAAAAACCTTGGTAACAAGGTTGTGATATAAATACAAAAGCCTACTCGTTCTTGTATATGCCATCTTTACAAAGCAGCGCGATTTTCTTGAACAGCCGCCTCCACTCCAGCGGGTCGCCCTTGATCTTGACAAACCGTACCTCGAGTAGCTCCGTGTTCGAGCCGTCGGGGATCATGAACAGGTCCACCATTATCTCGCCGTGCAGGCTCTGGTTGCGCCCGTCCACCGTCCTCACCTTCAGGGTGGTAATATGGTCCCCAGAGTGCAGGTTTACCACTGGGTGCTGCTGCGGGACGTTGAGCTGGTGCAGCGCGTCACTGAGCATCTGGACCAGCAGCTGTGCCGGTACATGGGAGTAGAATCGTGTGAGTGAGTAGGAAGGCACGATATCTCTAAAGCGGCGCGCATGCTGTGTCAAGCTGATAGGGACTCCTGGTGCCTGGCTGAACTGGCTCATGGTCGGTTCATCTGCCAGCACGTCAAGCGAGTGGCTCGCCCTGCCGAGGGAGAAACTGGCGTCGACGGTGGGCTGAGTCGCCGAGATGCCCCCGTTAATGGAACGCATGGCGGGCCTTTCCCAATCGAATGCGACATCGTTGATGGGTGTCTCTGGTTGTGTCGCAGAGAACTTAGCTGTGAAGTCGGCGGCCGTGGGTTGGCTGTCTAGTTCCATGAAATCGGCGTTCGCCCTCTGGGACGGTGTAGGCTGCTGTGTGAGGTCTATGCGCAGGTTCGCAAGCATCTGAGTAGCCAGCCGTATGGGGTCCAAGACCCTGCCGTCTGAGGTGAGAAGCTCGTTGGGTCGGGTGTACCATGGGTGTTGTCGTATTTGCGCAAAATTGAAGCGTTTCTCCACTTCGACATTCATCATGCCACGCAAAAGGGACAGTGCGTCGGGCGGCACCCTCTCCCATAACTCGTCTGTGCTTCGGCCGTTTGTCCGGATGTACTCGCGCCACTCCCACTTTTTCTCTGTCGGCTCCTCCCACGGGGTATTACCAACCAAGAGCACGAACAATATGACGCCGCATGACCAGATGTCGACCAGGTTGGCGCGATACTTCATGGACTTGTCGCCGGATGCACATCGGAGCACCTCGGGAGCAATATACGGCGGGCTGCCACACATGGTCGAGCTCTCCTTGGTCTTGCCCTTGTACTGGAACAGGGTCGCCATGCCAAAGTCGGCGAGCTTCAGGTTGCCAGTGTCAGAGAGGAGGATGTTCTCGGGTTTCAGGTCACGATGTGCGATGCCCTTGGAGTGCATGAAGCTGACACCACTGATGAGCTGTAAGAAATAGACGTGGGCAATGTCGCCGGGCACGCCCTTGTCGGCCTCGATCTTGTCGAACAGGTCTCCGCCATCAGCAAACTCCATGGCGATCCACCTCCACACGGCGTCCTCCCCTGTGGCGAACCACTCGATGATATTTGGGTGCTGGCCGATGTGGGAGTGGAGCGAGACCTCCATGGCGATCTGTTTTGCTGAGATGCGGCCATTTTTGATTGCGTAGTCCTTGTGAATGAACTTGACGGCGAAGACTGGTGTTGGTGCCTCTAGGGGAACAGCCTTCCTGATTCTGTAGTGGGTCTGTCAGTACGCAAATACCAAGGTAGGGCTGAGATGGGTCTCATTATGTGGGCATGACCTAGGAGGGGGACGAGGAACGGCAAGGGCAGCTCACGATGCATATGCCCCTCTGCCAATGGTCTTGGACACAACCCTGAAGGGGAGGTCAGATGGCAGAGGGTCCAGCTGGGAATGTTGCATCTCGGGGTGGCTGAGATTTGGAGCTACGGATAGGTCAACTCAGAATCACAGTTCAGGCCTCTGCCTCGCCCAGAGCGTGTGTGTGTGTGTAAGTGACCAGCCGGCTGAAATGGCGACAGGGGTGGCGAGTCCAGCGGGCGGCAACGGAGCAAGTGTAAAACAATGTATGCGACGGGGCTGCGAACCAGCGATCTCTGACACGGGATTATGCTTCAGTGCCGTTCATGCAAGGAGAGGACGTGGTGTGCGCCAGCTCGCCAAGTGATGCAACAACAAAAGGTCGCGTGCCGCTCGCGTAGAGTGAGTCGCGTTCAGGGCGCGGGTGAGGCTCTCACAGGCGGCAGGCGGCAGGCGGCAGGCTCCAGGCTCCAGGCTCCAGACACTCACTGTTGTTGTCCGAGACCCAACATTGGACCGGGAACCGAGCCCCAGTGGATTGGCTGAGCAACGCGGTTTCCACGCGGGTGGGGCGGCCCAGAGAGGCAGGGAGTATACGGAGTACTCCGTATGTGTACTAAAACTCTGGCGGTTGCTACAGAGCTCAGGTGGGGTCTACCTGGTGTAAACAATGAGCCCTGCAGGTCCAAGCAGCCCGCAAGCAGACCAAATCAATGGTTTGACAATTCGCCAGCCGTTCCCGACCAACCTACTATCTACTCTCCTGCTTAGCATCTAGTCTTCTCCTCACCTCCCTCCCCACCATTACACACATCTTTCATACGACTGCAATTATCGCAGCATTTGCGCTCGTGCTTTAACGGATTCGGTTCCTGGTCGGAGGCTTGGTTGACTATCCTCTGCCGGCCACCTCCCTTCTCAGTTTAATTTTGTCCCGCAGCCTCCATACAGCACCGCTTCCTCTCAAGCATTGGTCTCTTAAAAACCCTCCTCTTGGATCCGTGGGCAATATCTCGGCCTGCTATACCTCTCCTGGCTCCGGCTTTGACTTAATAATTACATCTTGCAAACATGGAAGACCCTCAGACCGCAGCCGCCGTGGTTGGTGGTGCTAGGAAGCCTGATTCTCAGAATGTCACCAAGAGGTACGCGGCCCAGGAGGAACCAGGCCCTCACCACACCAAGATGGATGGATGATGTTCCTATCCGCCTTGGATACATGAGCACAAGAGCAGACGGCTGACATACACCTCAACTATATGTAGGCTGCAAACAGAACTGATGCAGCTCATGACATCCCCCGCGCCTGGCATCTCCGCGTTCCCCGGCGCCGATGGCGACCTGACCAAGTGGCACGCGACCATCAACGGCGTCGACGACACCCCCTACGCCGGTCTAGTCTTCAAGCTATCCTTTAACTTCCCCGCCGACTACCCCTACAAGGCCCCCGAGGTGCTCTTCCGCACCCCGATCTACCACCCCAACGTCGACTTCTCGGGCCGCATCTGTCTGGACATCCTCAAATCTAAGTGGTCTGCGGCATACAACATCCGGACCGTGCTACTGAGCCTGCAGAGCCTGCTGGGCGAACCGAACAAGTGAGTCAGATTCCTAGTTGTGTTGTGAACCGGGGCGGGGGGGGGTGACTCGTTCGTCCCGCCAGGTTGGCCAAGGGAGGCTCGAACTGCGTAATGGACTGGCTCGTTGCGGGCTGACGTGTCGTCTTCTAGTGACTCGCCCCTGAACGCCGAGGCTGCAGAGCTCTGGGACAAGGACCCCGAGGAATTCAAGCGCAAGGTGGCAGCCCGTCACCGAGACATTGACGAGGACTGAGTTAGTGTATGCATTTTCATTTGGGAGCATGGAGTCAGCGTGTAGGATACTGGCATTGGTCACTGGTTTTGGAGGATTTGGCGATACGCATTTACAGGGTCGGACAGTTTGCACTTGAAGCCGTACATCTTGTCTTGTTGGCTCCTGCCATCAGGCATAGAGGTCATCCCTCCCACAGAATACATGCATTGGCGTGGGTGTAATCCTTCGCGTGTTTCTTTTAAACGTGGGTATCTTGGATACACATCGTGTCCCTCCCCACTCTCTCCCTGGCCTCCTGAATTGATCACAGCCGACGGTCGACGTGGAATCTCCGGCCAACTGGGTTAACGCCGAGGCGTCGTTGGTTGTTGTCTTTCGTTATGTCTCATTTTGTTTTGCTTCCTCGGTAATACGAAGCTAAAGCCGTAGAAAACTCCGGAAAGCCAGATGCCACCATGACCAGACAAGGAACCCAAAGTTTTCACGGACCGACCCTCAAAAACACCCAGGACTGCCCCCATTCGTTCGTCTTGTTCGCAAGCGCGGGTTGTCAATCCAGAGTCCCCTCACCCCGTGTCAACATCGACATGACGCTCGCTTACTGCTCCTCCTCCTCGACGGTGGTCGTGACCAGGCCCTTGGGATTCTTGACGTTGACGGCCTGGACGTAGCTGTAGAGCTTCTCCTTGGCGCCGTCCTCATCGTTTCTTCGTCGGGAGATGCGGACACGGATTCTGTATGGAACGCCCTTGACACCCTGCTCCCACACCTTCTTGTTCAGCTGGGGGTCGAGGCGGACGTCGGAGGTGCCCTGTGAGATTGACGTCCAGTTAGTAATCTATCCCCGCTGCCATGCGCGAACCGTCCAGCCATGCGAGAGTTTTCGATTCCGTGTCCGATTTCGTCGTTTGGTGCGGGACGTAGTCCTCGTCTTGGAGCAGTGAGGGGTCAATCAGCATACCATAGCCTTGTGCGCAAACGCCTTGATCTCCTTGATGGCGCGGGGAGCCCTCTTCTTGAAGGAGACACCGTGCAGCTGTTCCAGAACCACGCCGTCAGCACCCAGCTCCCAAAGCAGTTGGCAGAAAACCAGTCGCCGCCATTCTCCGTTGTTCAGTGTCGGTGGAACGTACTCTCTTGTGCATGTGGATGGTGTACTCGCGGGCGACGACGTCCGAGATGGCGGAGCGGCCGCCGGTCTGCTTCTTGGTCGACATTTCTAGATTGACCGGAGCCTTGGTTAGAAGTGATGCTGCGGGTTTGTGGAAAATCGGCGGGACAAAGGAGGGGCCGGGGCTCACTGAGAAATGTACGGGTGTCGAGAGACGTCGGTGGAAGTTGGGGGTGTTGTCGGCTTCGAGGTTGTCGGCTGCACTCGTCTGGAAGGTGAGGGTCAAACAGAGATGCAAAAGTTGTGGGCGGAAAAAATCTGGCCTGCTCAGAGCTGTGGTGGGCTGTGATTGGCTCACAGGGCTGACGTAAGCAAGAGGCGGCTCGATACGATTGTGGCTGTGGTGGCTGGTGGACCAGGGCTGCATAGTGCCTCATGTGCTAGTCGTCCAGAATAGTCTCAAAACGGGATCTTGACACATACACGCCCAGATGATTTGAAAAATTAAACCAATTAGAGGCTATATAACACTATATATTAATTCATCTATGAGAGAACCCCCAACTTAGAATACCTAGGGGCCCTAGAAGGGGGTCTCTCCCTCTAGGGACCCTTCCTCTGGGCATATAGAGGTCCCTCCTCTGGGTACGTAGAGAACCCTCTCTCTGGGTATGAGAAGGGCCCTTGCGGAAGCCCTTCCTTAGGTACGCAGAGGCCCTTCTCTAGGTATATGAGGGTCCTTCCTCTGGGCGCCTGAAGGGCCCTATTGAGTGGCGTGGTGGCGTGGAGGGGGTTTGCCGGAGGAGCGAGCGGAGTGAGTAATAAAGGCGAACCGCTTCCACACCTATTTAAATCAGAATACTCGATAAATAGCTCCTAGTGTCCCATAGGTATTAATAATTAAAGTAATAACTTAATAAGATATTTATTAGTATAATATAAGCTTTAGAGAATAATTATATCTTCTTTTAATATTAATAACCTTATAAGCTAGCTATAAAGAAGAAATTAGCTATTATAAGTCTGCTAACTGCTACTTATTATAAAGAGGAACTTAAGTTGTAATTTATAATAAATGGTCTGAATAGCTTTGAATTTAAGTGCGTAATACTATGATTTCCGTGTGTAATACTCGGATGAAGAGTAGCCAGTGGAGGGGATGACCCGCCACCCGCCGGCCGCGGCCCACTTTACCTAAGATACTAATTAAAATATGGCTGGTCTATCTTGCATGGCAGCAGACTGCGTGCTCCCAAGTAATCGCCTGCAGCCTGAATCCCTCTGTTCGTTTTAGGAACCACCTTGGTCTGGTTGTGTTACGTAGTATTATTGTATTTGCAGGATATCATATCATTCCCTGTCAGGATGTGGTCCGATGCCTCTCCTGGTCCGAGCACGGCTGACCAACCGTGTTTACTTCGCACTTCAACTGGAATGTGTATGGGCAGATGCATTAACTAGCACAGTCCTCGTGTCTGTGGTGACTGAGTGGTCTGCAGCTCGTATCCCGTTGCCTTCTTTCGGCTCCATCTCATCCCCAACCCGTGTGCTGCACTCTGTTTCTGAAACGCCTTTAAACCATCCCCTTGCTCAAACGGAAAAGGAAAAAGCGAACCTTTTGTTACAACACTCAAAGCACACGTCACAAGTGGTTGTTCTCGAGGTGCATCATCGGCCGCCATCGACTCGAAGCAGGTCGGCTTGGGCGGAGGACGGCTTGGCACGGTAAATTAGGTGAACCCACTTGCGGTGGAGCACATCTCTCAATTGGCATCACGGAGAGCCTGGCCCGTGCACCCATCTGCGACCTCTTTTGCCTCTGCCATCCAGTCTCCATCAACCCTCCCCATCACCCCGTCCAAAAAAAGAGTACGACCGAGCATCCAAACGCTGCACAACACCCTCAGTGACCTCATTGGTCTAATCGAAATCTCTCCGGTGTGCGCAGAGCACGCCCTGCCGCTCGCTTCGGACCCAAACACTACGCCGCCGTCCGTCCTGACTGTGCCTTGTAAACCTCCCTTCACCAGTTTCGACCTAACCGACCAACCCCCTTGGACAAATCGCTCACTTCACTCCCTCGCGCTCCCGACCCACCATCCTCAATCGAATTCCTAATATTTTTAATTCAAGTGCCCAAACGCCAGCCTCCGCCTCTCGTGGGCGCCTTTCTCCTGCAAGCTCGTGGAACTGAAGCCATTCACGGCTCGAACTAGTCATCTGAAGGCGACAACAATCAACGCACAATGGCGAACCCACACACGCCGTCGCCGGTCCCCGACCTGAACCGGAACCGGCTGCCGACGCTCTTCGAGGTTCTCAGCAGGCGGACGTTACCTCCGGTCGACCTGTTCTCATTCTACATCTTTATGAGAGATCAGCAAAGATCAGTGGACTACCTGGACTTTTGGTAGGTAATACCCAAAACCAGCACAGGACGTAAGGGGGCGGCTGCCCCGCCAACTTGTCTCCATTGCCAACTAACATTACACCTGTCAACAGGCTCGACGTCGCCCAGCACATGACATTATGTCGGCACTATGTACGCGAGATGCGCAGGTCCGTCCTGATTGGCACGCCCGAACCCGAACACGCCTCGAAGCGCTCCTCCCAGATCCTCGAGAGCATGGGCGAGCTCAACTACGCAGCGGCGGGACCGTCGATGTACGCCACCGACAAGGACCGGGACCAGGACGCGCAGATGTCGGCCTACCTGCGCGAGGAGAGGGCGTCGCCCACCACCCCCGGCTTCCACGAGTCCCCGCATAGCAGCGGCGAGCGCGCAAGGCCCAGCCCCGGCACCGGCAGCACGCCACGCGACCTGATGACCGACTCCAACAGCCCCTACCACGAGGTCGCGAGGCAGGACATCCGGGCCTCGGCCGAGAAGATCCTCTACACGTTCCTCCTCCCCGGGGCGGAGCGTGAGATCGTTCTGCCCTCTCAGATCACCGAGGAGGTCACGAGGGCCATTGAGGAGGAAGGCAGAGATGACCCGGAGGTGTTCGACCTGGCCAAGGATTATGTGTTCCAGGCCATGGAGCGAGACGCGTTTCCTGGGTTCCTGCGCATGAAGGCACTGGGCAACCTGATCCCGCCCACCCTGATCATGAGGCTCATCATCGGCTTGGTATCGATGTTTGGTGGATTCTGGGCTGCGTTCGTCTTGGTCTTCCTCGACGCGTCAAGATTGACAAGGCTATGGGTATGCTGGCCCCTAAACAACTGCCCATACTCCATCCGTTACTAACACTTACGCTGCAGCTCATCCTGCCCTTCACGCTCGGCGTCTACTTCCTCGCCTCGTATCAGTATTCCCTCGACCCGATACTGGCTCTAATCGGCCTGAGCGAGTACACGCCCTTCAACTTCTCCCGGGTGCGGGAGCCATACGTCCGAAAGCTGCTCGCGAAGCGCGCCCTGATGGTCCTGGCCGTGACGGCAACGGTGGATGCGGCACTGCTTGTGCTCTTCATCCTCGTACCCGGCAAGAGGCTCTGAGCAGATAGCCCACCAAAGGCACCCCCTTTTGGAGCTTCTGCGAGGAAGGAAGACTTTTGGTCCTTGTTCCCTAGTGTCTTTAATTTGATGATGCCACGACTTGTTTGCCTCACGCTGCTTTGTTTTGGACCCTACTTGCCTTCGCTTCGCTTTATCTGTGTTTTCCTCGCCGTCGTTTTTATGGTCTTGTTTTCAGGATACGATACCACCTTGCGGGCCATGATTTTCTTCTTTTTCTCTCTCTTCTCTTTTTGGACGGGACAGGGCATCCCAGGTCAGAGTTCAACACATTAAGATGGGAGGATGGCGTTAAGAGGGGCTCGGAAGTCATGTAAATAATTTGCTTCGCTGCATTTTCGCATCTTCTTCTCTTCACCGGGTGGCGGGATGAGAAGGGGGGGACAAAAGTTGCGCTGTAACAACACTGATGTATGATTCCACTGAGAAAGGCTGGGATCTCTTTCCATTGGGGATTATGTAAAGTCACTCGATTTTACTGGGGGACTAGAATACGAAGAGGGATGCTTTGAGTTTCATAACGATGACCATCCTTGACCAAAGTGTCTTTGCGTAGGCTGTAATGCGGAGCTTAGCCTCCATTAACAGTTTAATCAACTGATACCATCGGATACGTACAATGCCGCGGAAGACCGTGATCATGGATAAGACCACCATCCGTCTATTCCCTGAAGGACTAGTAGATTCAAGGCCCGCAGGCAAGTCCTTGACATCTTGGTCGACGCGTGCTCATAGCTTCCGCCGGCTCGTCCTCTTCTGGGCCTGGCTGGTTGCATCGGCGCTGTCGTCCAGATCCATTGCCTCGTCATCCTCATCCTCCAGGTCCTCGGTCAAGTTCTCCATGGCCCGCTTGCTGCCGCTGCTAGCATTACCCGCCGCGGCATGTGAGGCGCCTCCCGCCGCAGCCCCGCCCCCTCCCGCGGCCGCGGTCCCTCCACTAGAAGTCCGCATCCCCGTGCGTCCGGCCGCCCCACCGCCGAGCCTCCGGCCCGGGCCCCGCGTCCCATTTGCAGAGATGCTGCCGCCGCCCGCTGTGTCGGCAGGGTCGGCGGTCTCGGCCTTGACGACGGCCTGGAACGTCCTGTCCCACTCCCTCTTGGCGTTTGCCTTGCGCGCGGCATCCCTCTTGATGCCGGCGATGTTGGCCTCGATCTCGGCCAGGGTTGCGTCGCAGCGGCGGCTCCAGGCGCGCAGGGTGGCGACGATGGCCGGGACGGACCCGGGCTGGACGTCGCGCAGGGGAGCGACCGACGAGACCTGGACGACGGAGCGCAGGGGGTTCAGCTTGGCGGAGAGGAGCCCCGCGTAGACGGCAGAGACGACGAGGTCCTCGACCTCGCGAGGCGAGGAGAGGCCCAGGTGCTGCTGCAGGGCGGCGTAGGTCAGGTTGTTGTTGTTGTTGTTGGCGGCGTATTCGTCGTCATTGTCTGATTCGCCGCCATTGACGCCGGAGCAGCCGCCGCCGTTGTTGCGGCTGAGTGTGAGGAGGGACAGCTGGCGGAGCTTGAGGCACTGGCGGTCGTTGAGGTCGGGCAGGCCCGGGGTCGAGGTGTATGTGGAGTAGAGGCCGTTGCTGAAGATGTGCAGCTGTGTGAGGTAGGGCTGATACTCGGGGGAGGCGGCGAGGGCCTGGATGGAGGGGCTGGCGAGGAGCTCGGTGAAGATGTAGGTCCCTGGGGCAGACGTGGCGTGGGTGATGAGGTCTGCGGCTGCCTTGGGCGAGTTGGCCGACTTGGTGAGGGCCAGGAAGGGCTGCAAGGCAGGTCAGCGGGCGGAGAAGGGAGGGAGAGGAGGCCAGTATTGGGGGCTGGGGTATGGCCATGGCCATGGGGGGACCTGCCTCGAGAGCATTGAGGGCTTTTGCCTGCTCCATGATGGGCTGGATTCGGTGAGGGAGCTAGGAGGTATGAGACGAAGCTCCAACTGCCCGTAGCTGTTGTTTGACAGAGTAGAACGGATTGGTCAAATCAAGCTCCATTGATCGACGTCAATCAGTGACCGGGGGAGGGGGAGGTGGATGCGGGGCAGGCAGGCAGGTTGATGCGTACACTAGACACAGGTGGTGTGACGGCGGCAGGCAAATGCAGCGGACACTAGTGTAGTGAACGGCATGCAGTGTACGTACTGCCGAGTACTATGTAGTGTAGATGGTTGGTTTCCTTTACCCACTCGCTGGGTCTGACGCTGACGAATGGGAGAAGGGAGAAGGGAGGGGACCACGGCTGCTGTGTCAAATTGTGTGACGGTCTAAAGGAGTGTTTGGGTGAGCGAGCTTGTATCAAGTTCAGCTCAAAACGCACTTGAGACCTGGAGGCTCTGGGGCCAGGGCAGGGGTGTTGTTGATTGATGGCCGGTCCCGCGTCCTCGTGTGGGACACTCCACTGTGACGCTTTTTGTCGTGCAACAACTTCCAATGAGAGATATCTACGTGGATATATCCTCCACAGGGATGACGACGACGACCTTCAGCGGGATGACCTCTCCTCGATGGTATAGGTAGTCCTCGGGGTATTACCTCGAGTGGAACACTCCGGCTGACGACCATGTAGGTAATGGTGTAATAGCCCTGGACGGAATAATCTCTAGAACTGTGTGAGACCCTCGCAGTTCTCTGGGACCCTTCCCAGCTGCTCGGGTGCAGCTCAGTGTGTTGGTGGCTCGAAAAATGGCTGAGCCATCTGTCTTTTGGTCTGCGTTATTAAACGTGCCCTAGTGACACGTACGAAGCCACGTCCGAAAGACTGCGCAGAGATGCGGCGTGCGATGCTTGTGCAACGTCCTCAACGGCCCAGATGGCCAGACAACAAATCTCCCAGAGGCCGAGTCTGGTTACATGACTCGCACTATCAAGCCGGGTCAGCCGCCACATGCAATATGGATTCGATATGGGCTGCAGCCTGATGCGGCA
Organism: Stenocarpella maydis; assembly: GCA_002270565.1. Lineage (NCBI taxonomy): Eukaryota > Fungi > Ascomycota > Sordariomycetes > Diaporthales > Diaporthaceae > Stenocarpella > Stenocarpella maydis. The sequence goes on along the minus strand of NQMI01000003.1, from coordinate 705,192 downwards.
GATGTACATACATATAGCAGGGCGCTGTTCCTATTGCGGCGGGCTCGGAAGCTCGGCAGTCAAGCGGTCGACGACACGTCGCAGGGCCCCCGACGGCGAACACAGGCCTTGGCTGTAAACCAAACGACCCTGACATTTCGAAACAAGAAGCGCCGGCCGTCCGCCTCTTGTTCTCTTTTCTACTGTGGTAGGACGAGACTTTTGGATAGGGCTGCGCATCCCCTTGGCCAGCCCAGGGACCGGTGGAGCCCTATCACCGCACTGGCCTAGGAACATTCAAAGAGAAAGAAGGCTGATTCATAATCCAACATGGTGTCTGTCAAGAAAGATTACTCAATTGCATGGCCACCCTTCTGGGGGTCTTGGACCGATCTGATCAGGCCATACCCACCAGGGATCTGAGAGGGGAAAAGGTATATTTTACAAGTATCCACTTAGTACCCAGGTATGCTGGTGGGCACACAGCAGTCCTTCTAGTACCTCCTAGGAAAGATAAGTACTCAGTTCGTACCCGGCAGAAAAGGACCCAAGCGTTGACGCTGGAGCCCCCAGTCGGAATCCACCTCATCCTCCTTCGTCCTCCGTGTTCACATCACAAATCAAGATTCAAGGGGCCCAGCACAGTACACTAGTGTACGTGGTATTTCATTGGGGAGCAGTCTGTCTTTTCAGCCCAAACAGCAGGGCGTCGGTCCGCTGACCCTCTTTTGCCGCCTCTCTTACTTTGTGATCCGCATCAGGGGTACGTGGAGACCTGGCAAATCTGATTCCTAGCCTTCTTCACCTGCAGGAATGGCCACAGCCTGACACCCTGACACTAGCACGTGTATCCGTACCCTCCGTACCGCCCCGCGAAACAGGGACCGACCGCCCACCATGTGTTAACATACACTACGCCTTCCCGCTCCCGCCCCAGTCCAGCTTCCGCTTCCTTCTTTTCAGTCTCTCCTGTACTACGCCTTTTCCTTCCATGCTTGTCTCACACCGCAGTGCTCGTACCCATTATTCCCCTCGCCGCTGCCACCCTCCTGCGAGCTTGTCCCCCAACACAACTCAATCCTCCACCTCTGCTGTTACCTCGATCCCGGGCCTCAACCTGTACATAAGCTGATATCAGCCCCGGAAGCTGGTCTTCTGGTTCCCACACGAGTCAATAATACATAACCCCCCCCCCAAAAGAAACAGAGATACCCTCCAGCCTGCATTGCCTCTTCTTTCCCCGATGTGTTGCGTTTCCGTCTAGCATCACCGCGTCCTAGCATTCTCGCATCGCACATCCGAACCCGACCTGTCCATAGACGCCGCCTACAACGGGCTACCGGCGACATGGCTCCCTCACACATCAGTATCCCATCTGGGAACTTATTATTAAGCGCACCGCCCACCGCGCAATGGGCTACCACCACCTTGAAGGTTGGCGGCATGACGTGAGTCTCTCCCGCTGCCTACCAACAGCTGGGGACCCAGCCGGCAATACTGACTCACGAAAGTTGCGGCGCATGTACCTCTGCAGTCGAGAGCGGACTAAAAGATGTCGACGGGGTTGGCAACGTGTCCGTCAGCTTGATAATGGAGAGGGCCGTTGTCATGCACGACCCAACGAGAATAACCGCCGAGAAGATCGCCGAAATAATCGAAGACCGAGGGTTCGACGCTGAAGTCCTCGCAACAGACATACAAACACCAAAAGCAAAGGTGGACGACGCATTCCAAGACGCCATGGACGACGGCGGCGTACAATACGTCGGGACCGTCGTGGCCATCGAAGGCATGACGTGCGGCGCCTGCACCTCTGCTATCGAGGGTGCATTCAAAGACGTCGCCGGCCTCAGGACGTTCAGCATTTCCCTTCTATCCGAGAGAGCCGTCATTGACCACGATCCTGCTGTATTGCCGGCCGACAAGATTGCTGAGATGATCGAGGACCGAGGCTTTGGCGCAACCATCGTGGAGTCCAAGCCGCTGGAGCGCGAGGAAAAGAAGAGCTCCCAGGCTACAGCAAGGCAGTCGTCCCAAGTAGTAACAACCGTGGGCATCGAGGGCATGACTTGCGGTGCCTGTACCTCGGCGATCGAATCCGGGTTCAAGGGAGTCGAAGGGATCGTCAAGTTCAACATCAGTCTTCTGGCCGAGAGGGCCGTAATTACGCACAACGCGTCCGTATTACCATCGGACAAGATCGTCGAGATCATCGAAGACAGAGGTTTTGACGCCAGGATTATTTCAACCCAGGCCGAGACCGTGGATACGATGCAGGTCACATCCACTGCGCAGTTCAAAGTTTTTGGTGTGCAAGATGCTGCAGCAGCCACGTCACTGGAAGAAGCGCTGCAAAGCATGCCTGGTGTCAGCTCAGCCAAGCTCAGTCTTTCAACTTCGCGAATGACTGTGAACCACCAACCGCGCACGGCAGGCCTACGGGCGATTGTTGAGGCGGTCGAGCAATTGGGCTACAACGCACTGGTCGCCGACAACGACGACAACAATGCCCAGCTGGAGTCCCTGGCCAAGACGAGAGAAATAAACGAGTGGAGGCGGGCCTTCAAGACGTCACTGTCCTTTGCCATTCCCGTCTTCTTCATCGGCATGATTCTGCCAATGGCTTTACCATTCCTCGACTTTGGCTCATGGGAGCTTTTGCCCGGTCTCTTCCTCGGCGACATCCTGTGTCTGGTTCTGACCATTCCCATCCAGTTCGGCATTGGAAAGCGCTTCTACATATCCGCATACAAATCGATCAAGCATGGTTCACCTACCATGGACGTCCTGGTCGTCCTGGGCACCTCCTGTGCCTTCTTCTTCAGCTGCGTCGCCATGCTGGTATCCTTCTTCTTCCCGCCCCACTCAAGACCGAGCACAATCTTCGATACTAGCACCATGCTGATCACCTTCATCACGCTTGGCCGGTTCCTGGAAAACCGTGCCAAGGGCCAGACGTCCAAGGCGCTGTCCCGACTAATGTCACTGGCTCCGTCCATGGCCACCATCTACGCTGATCCCATCGCTGCTGAGAAGGCCGCCGAGAACTGGGACAACGTTGCTGGGAACGGCGAGCCAAAGACACCGATGGCAGACGGCAACGCCGCTGAGGAGAAGAATATTCCGACGGAGCTCATCCAGGTCGGGGATGTAGTCATTCTCCGACCTGGAGACAAGATCCCTGCTGACGGTGTTCTGGTGCGAGGCGAGACCTACGTGGATGAGAGCATGGTTACTGGCGAGGCCATGCCTGTTCAGAAGCGCAAGGGGTCCAACCTAATCGGCGGTACTGTCAATGGCCACGGGCGGTGCGATCTGAGGGTCACCCGTGCCGGGAGAGACACGCAACTCAGCCAGATCGTGAAGCTTGTCCAGGATGCCCAGACGACGAGAGCGCCAATTCAGAGACTGGCAGATACCCTTGCTGGATACTTCGTCCCGACAATCCTCGTCCTTGGCTTCATGACCTTTGTCGTCTGGATGGTTCTCAGCCATGTTCTCACCCACCCACCCAAGATATTCGAGGAAGCATCCAGCGGTGGCAAGATCTTCGTGTGCGTCAAGCTTTGCATATCCGTCATCGTCTTTGCTTGCCCATGCGCCCTCGGTCTCGCCACACCCACTGCCGTTATGGTCGGTACGGGAGTTGGTGCTGAGAACGGTATCTTGGTCAAGGGCGGAGCGGCGTTAGAGACCACCACCAAAGTCACTCAGGTTGTTCTCGACAAGACTGGCACTATCACATATGGCAAGATGACGGTAGCAAGCATGAAAGTTGTTCCCCTCTGGCAAGACAATGAATGGCGCCGTCGGCTGTGGTGGACCATTGTTGGTCTCGCGGAGATGGGCAGTGAACACCCTGTCGGTAAAGCCGTGCTGGGTGCCGCCAAGACCGAAATCGGCATTGGTGCAGACGATACCATCGAGGGCAGTGTCGGCAATTTCGCTGCTGCCGTCGGTCGTGGCATTTCCGCCAGCGTGGAGCCGGCTACGAGCGCCGAGCGCACGCGGTACACGGTGCTTGTTGGCAATGTGAAGTTCCTGCGAGAAAACAGCGTTGACGTGCCCTCGGAGGCCATCGAAGCCTCCGAACGTATCAACAAGGATGCCTCTTCCGGCAAGTCGGGCGATTCTGCGGGAACGACCAACATTTTCATTGCCATCGACGGGAAATACTCTGGCCACCTTTGTCTATCGGACACAATCAAGGAAGGTGCCGCTGCTGCCATCTCGGTACTCCAGCACCGCATGGGCATCAAGGTCGCCATGGTGACTGGCGACCAGCCCAGCACCGCACATGCAGTTGCCGCCGCGGTCGGCATTGCCAAGGAAAACGTCCACGCGGGCGTGAGCCCGGACCAGAAGCAGGCCATCATCCGCCAGCTCCGCGAGCAGGGCGAGTGCGTGGCCATGGTGGGCGACGGCATCAACGACTCCCCTGCGCTCGCCACCGCCGACGTGGGCATCGCCATGAGCTCCGGCACGGACGTCGCCATGGAGGCTGCGGACGTGGTGCTCATGAGGCCCGACGAGCTCATGGACATACCCGCGGCGCTGCACCTGGCCAAGTCCATCTTCAACCGCATCAAGGGCAACCTGGCGTGGGCCTGCATGTACAACGTCATCGGGCTGCCCTTCGCCATGGGCATCTTCCTCCCCTTCGGCTTGCACCTGCACCCCATGGCCGCCGGAGCGGCCATGGCCCTCAGCTCAGTGTCGGTCGTGGCGTCGTCACTGCTGCTCAAGTTCTGGTGCCGGCCCCGCTGGATGGACGAGGCCGCCGGCAAGGGCGCCCTGAGCAGGAGGGCCAGGCGGCCCGGAAAGATGGAACTCGTCCGGAACCTCGCCGCCGACGTCGTCGACCGAGCCAGGGGCGTCGTGGGCCGCAGGAGGAAGGACGGGGAAGGTTATGTGCCCCTGGCGAACCTGGCGGATGCCGAGGACAGGGTATGAGTCTGTGTGTGTCCTTGTGTGTGTTTCTCTGCGTTTCATAAACCGGAAAATAGGAGCAAAGAAGGTTCTGCTTTTACGATTGCGCCTATCGATCTATGTGCTTTTAGGAAACCTACATTCGACATGGTGTTATTGGCATAGCGTATACTTGAATGGACTATTTGATATCGAGCCTGTGTGGTTTGACCTAGCGTAATTGGTACCTTGTTACTTATCTCAAGACTTGTCTAGCCCGGATTCTCACATCTATCTCTCCTCAATTTCAGTTGCGTAATGTGACATGAAGCGATACGTTCCACACCTGTATTGGACATTGTCAAGAGCATGCCCGACGCTTGCCCGAATACGCAGTTGCAGAACTTGGAGAAATGCTAACCTCGTCTCACTTTGCACGGTGGCACATGGAAACGAGTAGCAAGCAGTCCTGGGATGCCCTTCCTCGCAGATCGCTGCTCAAGATTCGTGAAGACGCGCTCAGCACGTGTTGCTTGGAAAGGTCGGAAGCAACTCTGGCGGGGCCCCCAAACCAATCTGCGTCGCTCTTTGCGCTGTACTCTGTACCTCACTGGTCCGCGGCACACGAACTGTGCTTCCCCCTGAAACTACCACGCTTGGATCGATCCCTGACCCTTTCGGCCGTTGCGTGGTAGGCGTCTCCTGCAAGACTCTATAGCTGTATTGTCAAAAAAGAGACACTAGCCTCACTCAAGAGGGGCCGGGCGCTGTCGGTGTTGCCACCCCCTTCGCCGGGAGAACCGGGGGGGTGTGGGTGGAGGGTCATGTGGGATGCGCATGGGGATCGCCGTGAGAAGGCGTGGTCGTGCTATTTTCATGCGTGGCGTCTAGTGCGAAGACCACCCACTTCCATAAAAGAAAAGACTCTACCGGGTCCGGAAGGCTTTTGGACGAACCAGGGCTCGTGAGTTATCCGTGAAGAAAACCCGTGACAGCTGAAGCGTGTGGCTCCAAGGAACAGTTGGCTACTTCCGCAATGTGCCTTGTCCCCCCCCCCAAGGACGCCTTTGTCCTGTCCATCAATGGCAGGATGGTCCAACAGACCTTGTTGTGTACATATCCTACCTACCTGCCAAGCACTACAACCCCATCCGGTCTCTTGCTGATACTCGCGGTGGCATGTTGTGTGCCTGAGACTGTAGCACTCGCGAGGGACGTTTACTCGAAACTACCGGCAAGTAAAGTCTTTAAAAGAGAACCTAACTGCCTGGGCATTATCTTTTCCTGAGGCGTCGCCGGGCCGGTAGGAAGATAGAGGTGGGAATGTAGAAGAGATACCCAGCGCCAACCGAAACACGCGGGTTTCCAAGAAAGCTATCCGGAACGATGGGAAATAAAGTTATTTAACAAGAACCGCACTGGCAGGGTACACACTCCCAAAGCACCGCTCTGGAGATGATGACCACACGCCACTTGAAAGCGCAAGACCTGTTCCTGCTGGTGTTCCAAGCTCAGCCCACCCCTCCACCAGGCACGGGATAACCAGGGAATACTTCGCATATACCCTCCTTCCGACCAATCCAACACTGACCGCTCCAATTGGGTACGCGCGCCGACCGGCTCTTTCTCCACTGATAAGAATGGTATATTCCAAAGACCGCAACAGACGGTGTATCAGGGTATTAATTTTGGCTAAGTTTGTGAGAAAAGCTCAGATTTGGAGAAAAGGGCAGGCTTGCTCTGTGCATTGTAGTGAGTTGGGAAACGACGAAGAAACAACGACGTGAAAAGGAGCTTCTCTAGTGGTATCATTTTGATATTCGAAGACAATGTCGGATTTTTGACGAGTAAAAAGGCAAGGAAAGGGCTCGAAAGATTCGAGGACGGGGTATGTGGATATGTGGTTTGAATGGAGCCAAGCTCGCCGTAGCGACGAGGCTGGCGTGACAAAGGTGGAATGGGATATATCGGCAGAACGAGGCCGGTGGTTGAGCTGTCCAGTCAGATCCTGTTGCGTTCACGTGCTTATCAACCCAAGCTTCCTGTCCAGTCGTGTGTGTCTCCGGGCTTGTCGTGATCAGTCGCGGGTTCCTAACGCGGGACTGGAGGTCGCGCTCCAGGGCCCTGGACACCTTCCATGTTGCCAGTCAGCTCGGCGACACGGGCCTTAATACGGGCCACGCGTGACTCAATAGCTGTACGGGATGATTAGCTGTCTGCCCACGGATTTGCATTCCTAGGGGACTGGACCGGCATTCGCTTACTCTCTTCGCCACTCGTGTCCGATTCTGGCTCCGTCTTTGGGACTGAAGGAAGGGCTACATCGTCGCTCCGGCGCTGGTTCTGCGCAGCAGCACGCTCGGCGGCGTTCTTGCGTATTTGTGCCCATCGCTCGATGGCGGGCGCAGTACCCTCTTGTGCAGGTTCAAACTTCGACTTGGGCTTGGGCTGAGGCGACGGCTCGGGAGGAGCCGGCGACCTGTGACGCTGAATTGGCGGGGGGGCCGCATCATCCTCTTCATCTGCCACCTCGGCGGGGACAAATGCTGGCTGGTCTTGAAGAGGTCCTTGGTCGAAGCGAGCGAATTCATCCCGCGCCTCTTCCGCGTCGGCGGTATCGACACGGGAACCTTCATCGTGGACCGATGGCTCATAGGCTGGCTCGTGGTCCGCCGGCTCGGTCGGCTCGTCATGAGCCTGAGGGGGCGGAGGGGGCGGACTTGGTTGAGTTGCCTGCGTGGCAGGTGTCTCGGCAGGTTGCGTCCTTGGAGTGTCCTGCTTGGGGGTCTCGGGCTGCTCCTGCGCCCCAGGATCTGGCGTGTATCTACCCTGGTCCTGGGCGAGGAACTGGTTTATATCCATGCCCGCGTTCTCTGGCAGCTGTGAGACCCTCTTATTGCGTCCAAACAGTTTCCGGAACCCGCCCTTCTTCTCCCCTTTGTGCAGCTTCTTGTGCGCCTTCGGGCTAGCCCCCTCGGCAGGCTCGGGCGAAACCATGTCCTCGCGGGCCAGGTCCACACTGTCTGGCCCCTCCTTGGGGATGGGCGGCAATGGAGAGTCGCGGCCGTTGTCCTTCATAGGTGGGGCTGGGCTCAGGGCTCCCTGCCGGTGATCCGGGGTCTGCGGTGCGGGCGAGGGTGGCGGGAGAAGCGAGGACGGGTAAGAAGGCTCTTCCGCTATCATCCCATAGCCGTTAGACCCGAGATGTCCGTTGGTCTGCATCGTGCTCTGCCCGATCCCACGCCCGGCACTCGTGTTCGCCAAGTATGCATCCCGAATAGCGTCCTTGTCGTACTTGTTTGCCCACTTCATAGCCGGCGAAGCTTCTTTTATGATCATGGGCTGCAGTGTCATGACACTCTGAGTCTTCTCCGCCATGAGCTCGGCGTCAGATCGGCCGCGACGAACGCCAGATGCCAGGCCGGCCTCCCTTCTCTCCCGTTCCTGCTTCGCCTGGAGTTGCTGGGCAGCGGCTTGGATCTTTGCCTGCTGGTCTGGACCCAGGCTCGATTTGCTAACCGCACCCGTCGTTGAGCTGGGCTTCAGGTGGCCATCGCCTTTTTCGAGGACGTTCTTGCCAGCCGTGGACTTTCGCCGGGAGATGTCACTCTTGTCCTTTTCCTTGTTGCGCCTCGTCCAGCCAAAGAAGCTCTTCTTCTCAGCAACGTAGGCGCCTTCCTGGGGTTCGGGAGCGGCGCCCTTGATCACTTCCTCGAATACCAGCCACCGCCCGCTCCGGATGACTGTCTCGATTACGGCACAGCGCCCGAAGGCTGATTTTCTCTCAGGTGTCTCCTCAGGCGCCAAGCTGATCATCCATACCCACCAGAACGCATCATCAAGATCAATCCTGTTGATGCTGGCCAGCTCGCCAGCCTCGACCTCACGCGCGGATTCTAGCCTGGGCCTGTGCGACTGGGCAGATCGCTGCCGCAGGTTCGTATCGATAGGTGGTAGCACCTTGTCTGGTGGTAGGAGAACGTTGTTGTGGCCGTTGGAGCCGTCATCAACAAAGCCAGATGACAGGAAATCAGCCCAAGATGGTGTGGTAGGTCTGCCACCAAAACCAGCACCAGAAGCTGGAGTGTTTCTCAAGCCTTGTCGTTTGGGGGCTGGACTCGTTGGCGCACTTTCAAAATCGTCCTCTTCATCGAGCGTACTGGTGAACCCAATGTCCTCAAATCGTGACCAAGAGGCATCGCGCAGGCTCGTTGAGTGCTTTGAACTGGAGACGGACTGAGTTTGGTTGGCAGCTGCGATGGCTCGCAAGACTCGGCGGCATTCTTCTGTCAAGGCCGCAACCGGATCCTCGTACTCAGAAAACTGCTGCAAGGACGACTCTCTGTACTGGAAATGGTTTCCGCGCCGCAAGAGGGCGAAAGGGGTCGGTGAGACGGATTCCACGATCATTACAACTTTATAGGTGGACGACTGCATCAACACTGGTCTCTTGGGCGGGTACTCGGTCTCCTGAAGAAGCTTTGAGAGTGACATGGGCAGCATGGAGATGGCGCCTGGAGTCTGCTGTTGCGGGGCGAGTGTCCTGAGGTAAGCGAAGAAGAGGTGACTCGTCGCGTCGGCGGCCCTGTATTTGGTCAGTCCGTGATACAGGGTATCGGTTGATCAATCGAGGAGCTTACTTCAGCCACTCGTTGTATCCACCATCAAACCCATTGCCAGTGTCCTTATGGTCAAAGGCCCACCAAGCTGCCATCCGGGACAATTTGCGACCACCGAAGCCGTTCATCTTGCCGTGCGCGGCGACAGCGGCGAGGAGGTCGAAGAAGTTGAAGATGATGCTTGAGCGCGCGCCATTCTCGACGCTCAGTGGGATGAATGTCTTGAACGAGTCGCGAGCCATATTCGAGTCTGCGCAGTGTTCCCTGTCAGCGTTCTTTTGGGTATTTGTATCTACAAGCGTCGCATACCTTGCTCGCCAACCTTGAACAGCTCGTAGGCATCCCAACCGACCACGCCGCCTTGTAAACGGCTCCAGCACCATTTGATGGCCCCCGCGACAACCTATCATGATCGTTAGACCTATACCAGTGAAATGCAGCCAAAGCGACATACCATTGGCTCCGCCATCCGGAGCTCCTGGGCCAAGGTCTCGCCGCGGAGTGCATAGTTATCGAAGAAATGGCGTATAAATGTCCGCACAGCACTGGGATCGGACGTCGGCCGGAAGGGCAATAACAAGAAAGGTTGATTGAGACCTGCGCAGGAAATGGGGTCAATCTTGTGACACTCGAGATAATCGGACAAGCGCGCGCTGGCGCGGCGCAGGACGTGGGGGGCTTGGACTGTACGGAGCATGCGTGATGCTCTGCTTCTCCAAATTGGAGAGTGGCAGCATACCTCTTGACTTGATCTCCTCTGTGCAACGCTTGACAAGCTCGTGAACCTCCTCTGGCTCGACCGAGGTGCGAGCCCATGCATCCGTCCATCGTGGCTTTGCGGGCTGGTCATCGAGCTCCGGGTTTGCGCCCTTCTTCTTGGACTTGCCGTCCTTGCCCTTGCGACGAGTAAACATGCCCATCGTTGCTCAGGAAAAGAATCTCTCTCTGTGAGGCCCGTGGCAATGAGACATTCGACGACTTGACCTGGGCGTGAGGGAGTGGAGAAGGGGGGGGGGACGTGAAAGGGGACGATCCCTCGACAGGCGGGCGGGACGCGTCTCGATCGGTATAGGCTAGGTGCGAAGGGTAGCAGGGCTACGGAAAATTAAAGTGGACGGATCTTCGACGTGGTCAATTGGGCTGAAGGGTGCGGCGGCTAGAGGCAATCTCGTTTGGGCCTGGTCCTGGATTGCGGATCGCAAGGCGACACAGGTCGTGGAGTCAAGTGCTGGGTGCTGCCACGGCTGGGCGCAACCAAGAGAGTGATGGTGAAGGGGCGGCGAGGCTATCGTGGCGGCGTGGTGTGGGGGGTATCGAAGGAGTAGGGAAAGGTTGGGACGGGCGTGGAGAGCGTCAGGGCGTGCCACAGCCGGCGATAACGAATGGAAGTATCAGAAAGGAACTGGACTGGAGTGAGAAGACAAGTGAAGGAGTGAGAGAAGGGAAAAAAAAAAGACTGGGTCGAATCGGCACAGGCAGGGCCTCAGGGGTACGAGCTGGAAATGGGAATAGATGGGCCGGTCGAGACGGGATCGGATCTGTTCGTGTTCTTGTCTTGACGTCTTGTCAGTCACGTCAAGTCAGGCAGGCAGGCCAGATCAGATCAGCTCCAGATGGCCCGGTGCTACCTGTGGTGCTTGCTTGCTTTGCTTCCTCTGCTTGCCTGCTCGCTCGCTCGGTGTCACTGCGCGCTGCTACCCTTCTCCCACGACCTCGACAACCTGATACAGGCAAAAGACCGACCAGGTCGCGGAGGGGCCAACCGCTCCTGTCGGCGCCCGAGGGGGGAGTGATGGGATGTGATGGGGCAAAGGGACCACTCACAATTGCCGGCAAGTGACAGGCACACAGGCGGGCGGGCGGTGCTGGTGGCAAGACGGTGGTGCAAGTATGGCCGTGTGCCTGGCGATTGAAATTAAAGGCGTGAGAGGGGGTGCGACGGGCAGCCGGACTGGTGCAGGATGAAGACGACGCCGTTCCTCGCCAGGTCCCACTCCCCAGAATGCCGGGTCTGCTAGCTCGCGGAATGTCTAATGAGGTGCTCGTTGACACCTGTCCAAAGCAGGGAGGGCTATTGTTGCAGACAGGTATAACAAGTCTAGCGGTGGGACGGACACTTGTGTCTGTCTGGGTCTGGCGATGAGGGAGGATGGATGGTGGATGCGGATCTCGCTGGACCTTGTGGGCGGGTGTGACATCTCAATCTCAAACATGCGAGGACTGAGACCGTCATTGCCCTGCAAATAAAATACACTACCAGCCAGGTACGCAAATAATAATAATACAACAATACACACACTTAGTTGGCTGGCCCAGGCCTGCCCCCCCCCGCCAGGCTAGTCCCACCGGCCCACCGTCCAGTCGGCCTTGTTTTGGCTGGCTGGTGATGCCAGATGGTGGTTTATGCGTACGGATTATAAGAAAGAGGGGGCCAAGCTATGGCTTCCGATACGGGCTCCTCACCACCTACCCTTGGCCGGTGCACGATGCGGTGCTACAAGGATCAATAGTGTACTTTTGGCATTAAGCATGCATGAGCAAGGTTGCAGGGCCCACAACCCGCATAGGCCGCACGAAGGCACACTGAGCTCGCCTGTGCCGGCTCCAGCGCGGCACTAGGCTCGTCTCGTCGCTTCATGATCGAGGTCGGTCGGTCACAACATGGTACGTACCATACTCGGTAGTACTAATTAGAGAAGACATGCTCACCTAGTAGCAGTGTAGGCTTCCGGGTACTGCGTGCAGTCGCACACGATCAGTCATCTCAGTCAAACTTATACTAGGTAATCGTCTAATAATTTACCTTGCCTTCGGGCACATGCAGGATCGGCATCAGTAACGACAGGGGCTGCTTCGTTCCTCTGCCCGTTTCAAACTTTTCCAGACCCTCTTGTGTTGTTGTTGTTGTTGTTGTTGTTGTTGTTGTTGTTGTTGTTGTTGTTGTTGTTGTTGTTGTTGTTGTTGTTGTTGTTGTTGTTGTCTGTACCCGCAACACTCAACATCTTGCCTGGTGGTGTTGAAGACAGACCTATACTATGTTTCTACCCATAGGTGCTTGATACCTATAGGCTCATAGATCACAGTAGTATACAGACAGAGAAGGCCACGGCTCACACCTTCTGCTTCAACTTTAGAATTTCCTATCCCGACTTCCACGCGACAACCGCCTTCGCTCCGGTTGTTCTCAACACAATCCTTCTTCTGTCATTCAGCCTTCCCTTACTCCGGCCCCGAGCCAATTCACTCGTTCACTCCAAGACGAAAACAAGGGCTCCTCTCTCCAGGCCCCACATGGTATGCCGGAATGTGACCCGGCCTTTCCCGTTTGGGCGTCGGCCCATCACTCATTCTCGTCAACCCCTGCAGCCCCTGCCGGCCCTGCATAAGCCTCTCCTCTCTCGTGATGGTACCGCCTGCAGTATCGACAAATGCCAACCAAATGCCAACCGCCACCACGCAGAATATCTACCGTGGACGGCTGCTTGGCTGCCCATTGGCCTCTCTCCTGGCTGCCTTGCCACCATTCATGTGTGCTTGAATGCGCTGGCAGCGCCTAATCACCCCGCGCAATAAGAACCACTGGATCTCAACTACCCACTCATCCATTGTCTGCCGGCCCAACTGCAAGCCCAACTACACTACAAAACATGGGTGCAAAATCAGAGTCCCTCACGAGAATCCTACTTGATGACCTCAAACACTGTCTCTTNGTTGTTGTTGTTGTTGTTGTTGTTGTTGTTGTTGTTGTTGTTGTTGTTGTTGTTGTTGTTGTTGTTGTTGTTGTTGTTGTTGTTGTTGTTGTCTGTACCCGCAACACTCAACATCTTGCCTGGTGGTGTTGAAGACAGACCTATACTATGTTTCTACCCATAGGTGCTTGATACCTATAGGCTCATAGATCACAGTAGTATACAGACAGAGAAGGCCACGGCTCACACCTTCTGCTTCAACTTTAGAATTTCCTATCCCGACTTCCACGCGACAACCGCCTTCGCTCCGGTTGTTCTCAACACAATCCTTCTTCTGTCATTCAGCCTTCCCTTACTCCGGCCCCGAGCCAATTCACTCGTTCACTCCAAGACGAAAACAAGGGCTCCTCTCTCCAGGCCCCACATGGTATGCCGGAATGTGACCCGGCCTTTCCCGTTTGGGCGTCGGCCCATCACTCATTCTCGTCAACCCCTGCAGCCCCTGCCGGCCCTGCATAAGCCTCTCCTCTCTCGTGATGGTACCGCCTGCAGTATCGACAAATGCCAACCAAATGCCAACCGCCACCACGCAGAATATCTACCGTGGACGGCTGCTTGGCTGCCCATTGGCCTCTCTCCTGGCTGCCTTGCCACCATTCATGTGTGCTTGAATGCGCTGGCAGCGCCTAATCACCCCGCGCAATAAGAACCACTGGATCTCAACTACCCACTCATCCATTGTCTGCCGGCCCAACTGCAAGCCCAACTACACTACAAAACATGGGTGCAAAATCAGAGTCCCTCACGAGAATCCTACTTGATGACCTCAAACAACAGGCCCGTCGATGCCCCCCCCCCCATCCATAACCGACAACGTGATCCTGTTTACCTCGCATACCATGGCTTAAGCTCTTCTCGCCTCTGCTATGGCTTACGCCTTGCATGTCGGCGTCGTCAGGATGCAGGCAGTCCCAGCACCAGCCCCCAATCCTCCTCATCGGCCCAGCTCCCCAGGCTCATCTGCTTCTCCACATCCTGTGCTTGTGTCTTTGGGGGCCAGGGCCAGCATGCGGTTGCTGCCTCCCCTGTCTTTGAGCCTCGTGAGCTAATCTTATCTCTCAACGGCCAGAAGCAACGGCGAAAAGGAAAAGACACGTTGAGACTGTCTCTGATTAATATATCCCCGATCGACTATTTCTCTATGTCATCATTCATTCCTCCCCCTTCATCCCCAACAGGAAGAAAGAAGAGTCTGGGACTCCAGGCCCACGTCCAAAAAAGTGCTAACTAGGTATGTAGTTGGGCCCGGGCACTTCTGTTCGCCGACAAGTATGCGCAATGCGAACACGCGCCACGGCGCCCGGATACGACGACAAGCAGGTTAATCAAGCATAAACAATGATGCACGGTACCCAGCTGGCCCGCAACAGTGGCCCGCTACCCGCAACCACATGCACCATTGCTGGAGGGCTTGACGGACCACCGCCTGCCGTTGTTTCGCCTAGTTGGGCAGCCTCTCGAGCCTAGCCCCGGCGCCCAGGGCGCTCCCCAAGGATTAGCGAGGCCTTGCTGTACGATCCTGTGGAGCCCGGGGCTGAGCAGAACTACCTATCTATCGCCGGCCTGGGAGCTGCCAACTGCGCAGAAAACCCTTTCTCGGCTTGCCCGTACTACGCAGCCACCAATGAATATCGCTTCTTGGTTGAATCCTACCTGCTCCTTTCCTGGGTCAGCCGTGGTGGCTGCCTCCCCCTCCCCATCTTGACTGGCGCTGAGTAGGTGACATTAAACTGAAACGACTACTTCATGCTTGACCGGCCTAGCATACCTGCCAGATGTCAGATGAACGAGGCACCCATGCCCTCCCGGGCTCCATTTCCGGGACTGGCCGAACCAGATTTCCACCGTGCCCCCCTGCCTCATTCTTGGCCCTTCCTATGCCAGATATATCGGAGTGGACCGTTCTGTGCCTCTTTGGGCAAACATGTTCTCTGTTTTGTCTTTTCTTTCTAGGTATCGCACGAGCTCCACTGCATCTTAGATGCCCTTGGCCCATGCACCACTGCTAACATGAACCGCTCGATTACTGGCTGCCCTCAAGCTCCGAAAACCCATAGCTCTTCACCCTGCTGAAGAAGAAGGGCTTTATGTCCTTGAGCGTGAACTCATCCCACGCCTCGGCGCTCTTGTTGTAGCTGTAAAATCCGCGCCATGCGAGCTTGTTGTTGCTCGAGTGCCTGCCCGCCGTGCGGAGCGCCAGCTCCATCCGGTACAGGTAGTTGCCCCCGCCGTCTGACTCGATGAAGAGGTTGCCCTCGGTGTCCGCCAGGTTGCCGACCTCCTTACCAGCTCCCTCCTCCTCCGCGAGGTCCTCCGCCGACCCCAGCCTCCACCGCGCCCGCAGCGCGTGCTGCATCGCGCTGCTCGGAAGGTGTGCCATAGCGCCGCCCCGGTGCAGCGCCAGCGCCTCCCGCGTTATGTGGTGCACGACGCTGGCCGGCTCCTCCACCGTGCACAGCGTGATGGCCGTGCCGTCCCGGAAGAGCCGCAGGTACCGGTAGTACGTGACGATGTGCACGGGCGAATTCCACGCCAGCGAGTTGGTCTGCTGGCCCGCGCGGATGTAGTTGATGGTCGAGATGTAGCACCCGTTGAAGCGCACGCGGGGCCGCCGCCGGAACATGCGCTGCCAAGAGCGGTACGCCGTGTTGAGGAGCGCGACTGTCGTCGCGTGCGCCTCTTCCTCGCGGAGCCGCGCGGTCCCCGCCGGGTCGTCGTCCAGGAGCGTGCGCTCTTCGGCCAGGGCCTTCCAGTTCACGCTCGTCCGGAACTCGTAGTGCATCCCCGTGAAGCCGAACTTGGGGCCTAGGCACGCCCGCCTCCATATGCTGTCCTCGGTGGCGACCAGCCAGGCGAAGCGCTTGCAGACTCGCGACAGTCTTGCGAAGTCGCCCACGTCCTCCGCCGCGAGCTCATGTAGGATATGTACGAGGATCTCCTCTGGCAACTCGGCGATGGGACAGGGCGGCCGTGGCATGCCCTTGATGGGTGAGCGAGCGGGCTCGATCGCGAGCCCTGCGAAGCTGGCGATAAGCTCGTCTGCTGTCAGGGCCTTATCCTCCGCGGAAGACTGGCCTTCCTTGGAGGACCTGTTCTCTGGGGGCGGCTGTGGCGCATCCCGCACCGCAGGAGAAGGGTCCGGTTTACTGGCCTGGGCGGGTTTCGCCCAGGCGGCTGCGTGGTGCTTGTTCTTGTATTTCTGGTCGACCTTGTGGTCCATCTAGTTCATGACCGGTCAGCACGTGAAGGCTACTCGGGCGTCAGCATGCGGAAATGCGTACCCTGAAGGCCTTCCTATAAAGACGCAAGCTGTCACCGAGCGACCCCTGGGCTTCCTTCTCGACGGCATGCTCGTAGTGATCGAGGGCGGTTACCAGGTCCGCAGCTTTCCGCTCAGCTTGTCGTGCCGCCTGCTGTGGTTCTATGTCTCCATATGCCTTGGCCGGCACGAAGCCGTCGTCCGTTTCGAGGGAATTTGGCTTGCTGGTACCGAAGTGGGCGGGGCGGGGCGGTATCGAGGGGATCGCCTGCGAACTGGTGGCATGGCTGCTGCCTGCAGAGGCCTGCAGCTGCTGCTGCGAGCCCGCCGATGCCGTGTTCCTGGCGCGGACCTCGGCGCGCCACTTCTCACGGAAGGACTCGAGCTCTGGGTTGGCCTCCTGGGGGTCCATTCTCGGTGGCCGGGTCTACACAGGTCCTGGGCGACCTGCTTAGAAATACATCAAGCGGGCTTTTACTTCGGTACTGTGATTTGCAATCGGTTCTGGGGTGATTTCCAGGGCCATAGGGTTGATGAGAAACGCGCCGCCTCGAACTCTACATATACACGCGAAAGAAAAAGATGTCTTCTGCCTAGGGATGGACGGGCGCGTGTGGGGAGATACAGAATAGAGTCACCGGGGAGCATTGGTCGATGAGGTTGTTATCCCGGCCTCCGTCATATGCTTTATCTTATCTAATAACGGACCCCAACCGGGCTGCAGTGCACATTGAGCGACAAGGTGACTCCACCACTCAGTCATGCCGGGGGGGGAGGCGGGACCTCCAGCCTGCAGGGATCCCAGAGGCCGTCTCTATGAGGTATTCTGGCGTACGCTTGGCGAAGTATCTCGCCTTGGATCTCATTCCACTCCAGGTATCATGGAGAGGATTTTATCACAAAAGGTGATGTCCTATGGGACCCGACAGTTGATGAGGATACGCTGGGTGTGAGGTATTGTTGTACCCGAGGTCGACGTACCTAAACTTAATAGCCACTGTAGGCGCGATCCGGCTATCATAACTCATCCAGATGTGCTGAGTATTATACTCTACCAATCTGACCGACCGATATCGCCGGCAGTCGAGCGTATTTGAGGAGAGAATCGGCGGCCTGTCCCCACTCAATCAGCTACCATTGGCCGCTGACGTCAACGGAATGCAATCGCGACCCTTGTAAGCAGTATCTGCTGTACGGAGTATTGTGACTCTGCTCGAGACCAAACCGACACAGGAATTTGACGAGAAAAAAGCATACCGCGAAACCCGGTGCACCCTCAAAAAATCCTGAAGCGTATTGTTATCCATCAGCTGCCCCCTCACTCACGCATCACATCAACACAGCGCCACACACATACGTTGTCGGGCCCTTGAAGGCCCCTGACTCTTTCCAGGCTCGCGCATCCTGTGTGACTGGGCCAGATAACCGAACCGGCCGGCCGGCCTCCCACGCTCCACGACGCACGCGTTGAGTTGCGCCCCGATGGCCACCGTTCTGCAGAGCAGCCCGCCCGGGCAGGACCACGACCGGTTCGGCCACACAAACGAGCCAGATCTGCGCAATGTACCGCCTCCCAAGCAGGTCCGGGTGGACGGAAGCAGCGGGGCAATCCCCGACATCACGCCCTTCCAGAAAATGCTGTCGGCAACAACAGGTAGTCTGTTGACTGGCCTGACAAGTATGTGCTGGTTCCCACGCCAGTCGTGTGCAGCGTGAACAAGGCTAACAGCGGAATAGTGACACCGCTTGACGTCGTCCGAGTGCGCTGGCAATCCCAGAGCCTGACCCAACAGCAGCGCGCCCCGAAACTGACAGCCGAACCCCAGCATTTCGCCCTCAAGTCCCGCGAGATGTTCCGGCCGCCCACGGACGTCGGCGTCACCTCGTGCTGCAGGGAGGTCTTTTTTATGAACAACAATGCCGAGGTCTGCGTCGTCGGCCCTCACATCGACGGGCCCGTGAGGGCCGACTGCGCCGTGCAGGAGACGCAAAAGAAGACATTCACATCCACATTTGACGGCATGCGCAAGATCGCCAGGAACGAGGGATTCCTGACGCTATGGAGGGGCTTGTCGCCGACGTTGCTCATGGCCATACCCGCCAACATGATCTACTTCCCAGGATACGAATGGTTAAGATACGACCAGAGAAGTCCCGTCGCCAGCATGAACGCCAACTACGCGCCCCTGGTGGCCGGTGTCCTCGCGCGCGTTGTCGCCGCCACGGCCATCGGACCGATCGAGCTTTTCCGGACGAGACTACAAGCCTCCCACGGAGACACAGCCACGAGCCACGTCAAGGACACTCTCAACAGCATGCGGGCGCAGCTCAGGACACATGGCTACCGTTCGTTATGGAGAGGCCTGAGCCTGACGTTATGGAGGGACGTGCCCTTCTCTGGGATGTACTGGTGGGGCTACGAGACGATCCGGGGGAAGCTGATAGACGCCAGGGAGCGCAGCAGAGGGCGGGCCGTGGCTGGCGGTACAAGGGCACGGCGGATGTCGCAGAGCCACGAGAACCACCGCGAGACATTTGTGGACAGTTTCCTCGCAGGCTCCCTGTCGGGGGCATTTGCCTGCATCGCCACCATGCCTTTCGACGTGGGAAAGACGCGCACCCAAGTATACAACGAGAGCAGAATGAGCGTGGCCGGCATGGCTGTGAAGGGAGGCGCGGCGCCCGAGGAGCAAACTATGTTCCGCCTCCTGCAACACATCGTGCGGACGGAGGGACCGTCAGGCCTGTTCAGAGGATGGCTGCCACGGGTGGCGAAGGTGGCACCGGCGTGTGCGATCATGATCAGCAGCTTCGAGATGGGGAAGAAGGTCTTCATGGACGTCAATGAGCGGACGTCAGAAAGGCAAAACGAGATGGGTGTTGACTGAGCAGCGTCCCGACTCGGAAATCTCCACTTGGTGATTATGGCATTGTTAGGCGTTGAAAAGGGGGAGGAGTTTGATCTATACAAGGCGTTTAGCAGTTGGGGTGAGGAGTCATATGTACCCGTTACCCGGCTGCGTTCTGATACCGAGGGCATATCTGCAGCTCAGGATGTCCATGTTAGTCTGTCTCCACTGGGAGCGGTCACCACAGGTCTGGGATGACCTGGTCTGTCTGTCTGTCTGTCTGTCTGTCTGTCTGTCTGTATAAGAGATTATTACCGAAACCAAAAGAGCTGTATAATATGTATCACCACCGACCTTGAAAACACAAAGTCGAGGTGAGAGACCCGGTCAATGCTGGGCTCCAGGCTGGTTACGCAAGTGGTGTTTGATGACGAGACGTGATGACAACGCCTGCATACGATCCATGCTAGCAGTGGGAAGAAGCTTCAATAATCCAATCTCCGGGGTGTTTCGAGGTCTCCTTGGGAGCACTGGGAGCCGTGAGCTTGTTATTGTCGGCCTGCACATGCTTGCCTGCAACGTCGTAACGGTTGCCGTTGCATCTTGCTTGGGGGGTTTGTTCACCCCCACCTTTTTTTTTAATCCTCCCACCCTGCTTTCAGGGGACCCACCCAGACTGCCACTCCCTGTGGTTGCATAGCAGGCTCCCCACAGCTGGGCATCGAACATCAGACCTGCAGGCGTGCAGCAGTGGCGCCTGTAACCCAGTGGGCCGGCCCACTGACAGGCTCAGCCTCTGGGCCTGCCTGCCTGGCTCGGGCTGCACCTGCCAGGTGATACCAAGTTCCGCCATCACCTCTTCATTTCTCTGCGTCTGCGGCGCGAAGGCCTGGGCTGCGATCTCAGCTTGCTCACCACTTCCCGCACCCATCCCGGTTGGCCCAACCTCAACCTCCCGCCGCCTGTTCCTTGATCGGGGCTCGCTTCCTTGTCGCCGTCCCGTCGTGCATCCATTCTGGCCCCATGCGCATGCTAATGAATCGATTGCTCTGTCAGTTGACTCTATGCGAGGGGGGAAGAGGGTCTCGGCGCAGACAACCTTGATATCTGGACGCCCCTCCCACCCCATCCAGGGATTTATCCTTTAATCTTCACCTGAAGCATTCTGCCGGACGGCTTCTGTCCTTTTCGATTGTCGCGGCATTACGAGGCTACGACTATAAGAGTGCGACAATATAAGGCCCGCGCAAGCAAGCCCGAGCATCATCCTGCCACGCAACCAAGCCGCAAATCCCACAGGTTGGCCCAACTGCTCACAGACCGCCGGCAGACGGAGACACCAGGGCTGGCTTTTTGCACGGGATACTCAAGGCGTTGGGCAGCCTGGAAGCTATGGCGTCCCCCGCAGGCCAGCCATTGACCGGAGGTCTCACGGGTGCCGGCAAGTTCTCGGATCTCAGCGGCTACACCTGGGCACAAACCCCCGTCCGCTAACATGTACATAGCCAAGCTTCAAGCGGTCAGCAAATTGATGGAAGGGCTGGCCACCGACCTGGAAAAGCACCATCTTACAACCGAGAGTGAGTTTCCTCGCGTATGCTTTTTCTCTATCAGAAACCTGCAGTTCCTGACGTTACCTAGAACGTGATGCCACCCTGGAGGAAGTCAAGGTTCATGGCAGGGATCCGAGAAACGCAGATCCCATCTTCACCAAGGAAGGCATCACAACGCTTACACGGCACGCTTTTGAAGCATCTGCCACGACGACCTCCCACAACGCCCTGAGATGTCTCGCCAACGCCATGCTAATCAAGCCCAAGACACGACAAGTGTTTGTCAACCTGGGCTGTGAGACGAAAGCATGCGCGCAGCTGAAGCGGGACAACTGGGACGACGAGTTCCTCTGCTCGAGAGTGATATTTCTCACCACCTACGGCACAAATGTCGACCTGGCGAAACTAATCGATGAACACGGGCTCGCAGACACCATCATTGCGAAACTAGCAAACCATGCAAAACTCGCTTCAAATCCTGGAAAGACACACGCGGATCCGATGCAGGATATGGCACTCGCAGATACGCTGAAGTTGATGTTCAACGTTTCGCATTTTTGCAAAGCCAGGGTTGATTCTTTTACGCCGGCTGTGCCTCATATCCTTACTTTGCTTACGAAACGGGATGTCACGCCTTCACGGCCCCTCGACGGCCCAACCAGCGCTCTCGTAAACGCTCTTGTCAACCTGAAGCTGGAAGGCAGTCAAGCCCAGGTTTCTTTGTACCCGGAAGGAGACCAGCGAGCATCAAACGTGGAGCGACTGATACATTTGCTCGGCCTCTCAATGCAGGCATACAAAGATGCCGACCTCGAGCAGACCGTCACGCCCCTGGTCAGCGTTCTGAGAAGCATACACGAAAGCGCACCAGAAGACGTGCAGAAGATCATCCGAGCCAAAATGCTCCCGGCCAAGGACGACCGAGAGGAGGTCCTGGGGCGCGGAGAGTCGCTTCCCGCGAAGCTACTGCGCAACACGACCAACCCGCTGGCACCACAGCTCCGAGATGCCATCTCGCATTTCCTATTCGAGTTATCCGGTAAGGACGCTTCCAAGTTCGTCGAGAATGTGGGCTACGGCTTTGCATCTGGTTTCCTGTTCCAGAACAACATCCCGGTGCCGCAAAACGCTGTGCGGGGAGATGGCGCGGGCCCTAGTGGCAGGCCAGTGAATCCCATAACGGGACAGTTCCTGGATCAGGAAAGTGGTCCCGACCTCCCAGAGATGACCGAGGAGGAGAAGGAGAGGGAGGCGGAGAGGCTGTTCGTCCTGTTTGAAAGGTGAGCTGCCGACCTCTGAACCGATCTGCCCGTCTGTATGTATGTGCTAACCCTTGCACAGGCTCAAGAAAACCGGCATTGTGGATGTGCAGAATCCTGTGGAGCAGGCTTTTCGGGAGGGTCGGTTTCAGGATATCAAGGATGATGAGAGGGTGGAAGAACTGGACTAATAAGAACCGCAGCAAAGAAGCTGCCATTTCGCGTTATCCAAGAGGGCCCGGCTGAGTGGGAATATTTGTAGGTCGCAGCTGCGAGGAAACTCATGCCTACAAGAGGCGTAATTCTGGTATAGCGAAGCCGCCTTGACTTTTGATGCATGGCTAGCCGGGTGGGAGAGTGATAATACCCGTCAGTATCGGTAGAGAAATTGCTCCATAGACCGGCATAGACGCCATCCCGTGAAATCCTTTACTCAAGCTTCAGGGACGATAATCGGCGTTGAACTGGCCAGGTGAAGCTTTGTAGGCACCAACAAGGTCGACTCTATGTTTGAGACCGTCGTGTGCAGTGTGCAGTATGCTCTTTGCAAAATGACTCGCCAGTTTGTATCTACTTGGGCGTTGGACCAAGCTTGCCCCCAATCCGGAGCACGACATGTCATCTTTGGTTCGCTATCCCCCATGGCGCCGCCAGCTTTGCCACGAGATAGCGGCCTTTATCTTGGGCTTTGACGTAGTCAGTATCAAATGAGTCGCAAAGAACCATATACCTGGTTTCTGTCGGCGAAAACCCGGTCGAGCGTCGCACCGGCTGTTGCGACCAAGGTGAGCGAGCCCCCTGTCAATTGTTAACTTGCACTACTTGGTGTCGGTGGGCAGACGCTCTCGGGTCTAAATTTAGGCGCGAGCTTAACCGCTAACACCTCGCACAGCAGAGTGGGCCCTGTGCCAGTGTTTACTACTCCTTCTCCGACGCGACTCCAATGCCACCCATTTATCAACTCTCCATAACCAATTGAGTATCGAAACAAGCGGAGTCTACTGGCTCTACGCGCTATTTCATCTCCATTCCACGGAGACTTTTATTCGCTTTCTTGTAAGTCTAATAAGGCAGTGCCTGCGGTGCGCGCAACCTAACAGCGGCCGCTGATCTACCAACGTGACGCGACCTTCTACTCGATCAATTCACTACCCTAATGTGATATCTCAATCCATCGCCCCCGCCGCCCAGTCACGTCATCCTGCGCATCATCTCTGAATAATCTTGCAGCTTCCGCGACCTTGTGGAGCAGCGTCTTGGGTCCTCATCCCAGACGCGCGATCCAAGACGGCCGAATATCTGAGCCCACGCAAGTTCGTGTCACTCGTTACCCGAACTATCTTCAACAGCGGACCATCAAGGCCGCCACAGCAGGAGAACATGCCTCCCATGATTGAAGACATGTAAGATGCCCTGCGACTGCATACTCCCTCTATCCTGCCCTTCCCCGCTGCTACTTTCAGTTCAGCGTCGCAGCTGCTGTGTGCTGGGTGGAATGGCAGGCGGCGGCTGACGTGTAGCTTGGCAGGGACGATCCAATCGACGACGGCCCGATTGCCAATATTGGCTCAGACCTTTTCCTCGACAACTTTGGCACTTTCGAGGACGACGAGGAGCCTCTCGATTCTGGTCCCGTTATCCCCGAGATTATGAAGGAGGAGGTCGTGCAGACCGTCGTCCGCATGGATGGCGACGACGAGAGCGACGCCGGAGACGTTGGAGACGTCGGACCAGACCTTGAGAACGGCCACGCCACCGAAAGCCCCGCCCCCGAGGCACTGATGGACGCGCCGGCACTAGCCAGCACCAAGAAGGGAGGCCGCCCCCCCAAGGGTGCCTCGCGCGCGTCCGCCACCCCGGCCGAGACGCGGGAGTCTGTGAAGTCGACTCCTGGCCGCAAGCGCAAGGCTGGGGAGGCGGAAGAGGAACCTGCTGCCAAGCGCCCTGGTCGCGGCCGCGCTACTGCCAAGGCTGCGAAGGTGGGTATCAAGGAGGCCAGCAAGAAGCGTGCCCGCGCTGCACCCGGTACAGTCAAGCAGGTGCGTCTATATCTATGTTTCTTCCCTACCATTTGTGGCGTGTCGCGCGACATCCTCGTTACTGACAGATTTCTTTTCGAGGACTTAGGCACCAAAGGCCAGTGGCGCCAGACGTGGCCCAAAGCCCAAGGCCAAGAAGGAGGAGGAGCCTGCCGGTGAGGAGTACGAGATCGAGAAGATCCTGGACTCCGGCATGGATGCCGAGACCAAACAGGTTCTTTTCCTTGTCAAGTGGAAGGGCTACGGCGAGGATGCCAGCACATGGGAGCCAAAGACGAACCTCACCCACGCGAAGGAGCTAGTGAAGGAGTTCGAGGCCGCAAAGAAGCCTGTGAAGAAGGGAAGAGGCCCGGCCAAGAAGGCCGCGCCCGCCAAAAAGGCAGCGGCGAAGGCTCCGGCGAAGGCTGCCAGGAAAGTCCCAACCAAGAAAGCTGCTGGAAAGGCCGCAGCGCGTCGTCCTGGACGTCCAGGCCGCCCTGCCAGGCGTGGCCGGTCCAAGGCGACGTAGAGTCTCTAAGCCAGATGGCTCTTTGGGGAGACGTGCAAAGTCGCGATCTGACGGGCGAAAATACAATGGCTCTGTGGTGAATTCGAGTTTGGTGTGGTATCGTCTTCGATTCAGAAAAAAGTACATCGCCAATGCACTGTGGCGGGCGGGTTTTGTTTGACAGTCTCCAAAGACCAGGCGGAGCGGCACCTACCACTTCGTGGCAACTTCTAGGTTGACGCTGGCTGTTCTGGAGCTTTATCTCTTGGTCAAAGTCACCGGCATACAAGGCTGAGATTACTCATGGGGGTCGGACGTGACTTTGTGAGCATCTCAGGCTTAGCCCGAGTTTGCGTTAGGGGCTCATTGCGAACAGGGGGTGCTGTGGTGGATTCAGGAAACAAGAGGCAGAAGGCTAGGACTGATTTGTATTTCGTAGGCTAACAGAGCTCATCAAGTGAATTGGCTATTCACTCGAACCACTTTTGCACAAAGCGATCCCGTGATATGGAGCGGGATGCTGACACTCTGCGTAGCAGACAGCTGCCACAGGTTGATGGAAGCTGGATCTACGGAGTACACTATTGTACGGAGTACCTAGGTACATAGGACAAGCCGGTGCATTGGTCAGCCAATCACTTACTAAGTATAAGAGCTGGGTCAGCGGACCCCACAGCCTTCGGGAGCTACTACCCTGCCGGAGGTCAGCCTTGCGGGAAGTTTTCTGACAGGGTGGTCTCCGTCGCCCATCTCACCCTCACACCACCCGCCGAGCCGGTCACCCCAACATCCTCCGCCCGAGCAAGAGGTCCGCCACCAAGCTCGTCCCCTCCGATCCCGTCCCTCCTCCTACCTGCCGAACGGGCTCCCCTGACCAGGGTGCCCAACCCCCGGCCAAGATGGAATCCGTCCGCGAAGCCCTGCAGCCCGTCCTGCAACCCATCACGCACAACCTCCCCGGCCCGATCCGGGACCTGGGCGTGTCGCTGATCGGCGACAAGTGCTACTCCTCACTAGTGCTGGACATCAACGTCGCCGACGAGGCGTGCCTGAAGCTGGCCGTGTCCAAGGCTCTCGGCGTGGGCATCGTGGCGGCCTCGTCCGTGGTCAAGGTGCCCCAGATAATCAACCTGGCACGGTCCCGCTCCGCCGACGGCGTCAGCTTCCTCTCGTACCTCCTCGAGACCTCCAGCTACCTCATCTCGCTCGCCTACAACGTGCGCAACGCGTTCCCCTTCTCAACATACGGCGAGACAGCCCTCATCCTCGGCCAGAATGTCGTCATCACGGTCCTCGTCCTCAACTACAGCGGCAGGGCCGGCGTCGCCGCTCTCTTCGTCGCCGCCCTCGCTGGCGCCTTCGGCGCGCTCTTCACCGAGGGATTGGTCGATGCCAAGACAATGGGTCTCCTCCAGGCCGGCGCGGGTACTCTGGGCGTCGCGAGCAAGGTGCCTCAGATTCTGGCTATCTGGCAGGAGGGTGGCACGGGCCAGCTGAGCGCTTTCACCGTAAGCCTCACGCCCCAAGATCCGGGAAGCTCCACCTTGCACAGAAGGCTAACCTCATCCTCGGACAGGTCTTCAACTACTTGCTCGGGTCGCTGGCACGCGTCTTTACAACGCTGCAGGAGGTGGACGACAAGCTGATCCTGTACAGCTTCATGGCGGGCTTCGCACTCAACCTCGTGCTCGCCCTCCAGATGCTGTACTACTGGAACCAGCCGTCCGCCAAGGCGCTGGGTAAGCGGAAAGCGAGGGTTCCCCAGCCCGTCGCCGCGTCCTCATCGTCCGCAAACAGCACTACGGGCTCCTCGAGCGCCACGGCTGCTCCGAAGAAAGCGCCGACGACGCGCAGGAGAGGATGAGAAACCCCGTGAGAGGGGTTGCCCGGGCACGTTGTGGCGGCTTTTTTCACAGGATCAGACATTTGTGGTGGATCATTCTGAGTTGGACGGGGCGGTGCAGATGGAGGCGCATCTAATGGCTGCCAGCCAAGATTTATTGGTAGTTTAGATCTACGCAAATGTCAGGCCTTGAGTTTTAGCCCATTGCCCGCTTTGGGCAAGCCCGCGACGGCCGTCAGCCCCGTCGTCCAGAACGCTGTCCGTCGGTTGTGGTCAGGCCCACCGCACCGCGAACTGACTCGCCCAGGCTCGTAGCACAATGACAGGGTGGAGGAGGAGTAGGAGGAGGCGGACCATGGAGCCCGGGGAGGGAGTCCCGCGGATTGCTGCAGACTGTGCAAACCCGCAGAGCAGAAGCCGCGGAGGATCGAGATTGGACGGGTTTCGTTTCGATTCGCCTGGGCACGATAACAAATGCGCACGTCTCGCCCGGCTGGTGGGCTGGAGGGGCGGCTGTCGGCGGGATAGCCGCTTCAAGATGCCGGATATAGAGAGGGCGGGAGGGGGCATGAGTTGTTCAAACCCATGCGAACAAATCACCAGACCAAAAAAGCCCTTATCCGGCCGAGCCGCCTCCCTCGTCTCCTCGAGAGACAAAACGGGCGACGTGGAGCGAGGGGAGAGGCAAGAAGATGTGCGGTCCGCGGCCGCAGCGCAGTAGCGGCTGGGCCGGCAGATGAAGCCTTTTGTTGTTGGCGATGTGTGCACGTGCTGGAACCACGAGATTGTGATGATGGGTTGTGGGACGGGGTTTTGCAGACGGATCAGCCAGGACGAGTTATTTAGGAAAACGCGGAGTCCCTTAGGAATTGCTGAGTGGAAGAATCTCCCCATGACGCGACCTAGGTACTACGGGATAGCCTCGTATGTGATGTTCTCGTGTTGGGCAACAACCAACAGGGTAACCAACCTGCTCTGGGATAAAACACAATGAGATAAAGCTGCCTATCTTGAGATAATTTGTCGGTGGCGTAGACTACAGTAAGCAAATCATACCTCCTCATCCTGGCAAGATGGCTCCCCCCTTCCGTTGGTAGAACATGTTCGTTGGCAGAAACTTTAGATAATCTTTCGAACTATCACCGCCACTAGGGTGGGCGTTAAGGGTATGAAGCTGATCAGTACTTTCTGCATGCAACGCCTGTGGCGTCGGCTCTGGTCCCCGGTGACTGACTGCATTGCTACATGAGACTGATGATCGTCCTGTTGCTGCGTGTCTGCCCCCTACTCACCCCCATGAGTGATCCACGGCAGACAACAATAGCAGGCCCCGTGAGCGGTCCTCGTCAGTCACAGAGGCGCAGCATAATCTATGGCAGGAGGCGGCTGGAGACGACGAGTCCCGGCCCAAATTCGGACTCGAGGCGGGGGAGGGTCGCTGATGAGTGAGACGAGGCTCTCTCTGATCGACCGGGGACACCTGTCCGGGCCGGTCCTTGCATACTATGTACACAGATAGTACTCCGTATTAATGGTCACTTACCCGCCCCGCCCGTTACGTCCAAGGCCAGAATCAATGGCGAGGTGTCGGGTTGCCATTTCGCGGGTCGCATCCTGAGCATGTGGGGACCCACGACCCATGACTTCCTACCATCGGGGTGCCCAAGATACATACAGTAGTAGTACCCTGAGATTGCACAGCATATCGAAGCCAAGGCCGGGGAATATATGTCCGCTGCAAGGTCTGTCTGGAGTACACTAGCAAGGGAGGGTCGCTTCTCAGTAAGCTTCTCCAATTCTGCCCTATTACTGGCCAGCCTGGGGCCCTCGACATCAGACTTGGCCCAAAAAGCACGAGGCGGAAAGGAGCAAGCAGGAGACGAGGCGGGCAGGCTGAAGTGGGGCCTGTTGATTGATCGCTGGAGACTGTGCACGACAGTTGTCGGATCCATGGGTCTTTACTTGACATCTAATCAATCCAATCCAATCACCGTTTCTTGTCACCGTGCTCAGTCTCACCGCATCAGCAAAACGTATTCCTGGCCTACTCTGGCTAGGCTAGCCATATCTGATCGGACTACACTTTAAGCATATAAAGGCTGGCCCGCCCGGTCCCTGACTCTTTCGATGGCGCAATAGTGAGACTCAAGTAACTCATACCCATTCTCTGCCGTTTGACAGCGGTGATTCCATCCACGAGGGCGATTGCGTGCTCTCTCGTCGATCAACCCTTGGAAGGGAACTACCGTCTGGCCTACTTTGTACAGCTTTGTCTTGGTCGTGAAGGAGGACATTCCGTCACTTCACCCTGTCCCTCCTCCCCACCTGTGTCTCTGTATCTCTCTGTACCCGTCAGGAAGGAGTCTGTAGTGCACACACAGTCTGATCAACGCATACGCACCAAAGGCTCCCTCCTCACCCGACCTCGGTCATCCTCTGGTCATTGCTAGGAGACGGGTTGGAAGGATTCATAATCGGGCGCGACGGACGGGCTGCCCCTTTTTTTTTTTTTTTTGGGTGGCTTTTCTCCCGCCACTTCTTGTCTGATCTGAGCTTGGTTCTCGTCTTTTGATATCAGGTTTCATACCCGCGGGCGCCCACTTTCACACCATCATTACTGCCTCGAGTTTCCTCCTGCTTTGCGCTTTACCTGTCCTTTCCTTTCCTTTCCTGAGATAACTTGGGCTACAATACTGTCTGGGTTTACACAGTTGTCTATACCTACACACAGATAAAATGGCACCCGACTTAAACTCTCTCCCTTCGTCACCAAACCTGACGAAGGAACAGACTGCTTCCAATGGGCAGGGCAATGGTACTAACGCCGGTTTGGGCCATAGCAAGGAGCAGCCAAACATCCTATACATCATGGCCGACCAGATGTCAGCGCCCCAGCTAAAGATGTATAACCCAGACTCCCAGATCAAGACCCCCAACCTTGACGCCCTCGCGGCAAGATCCGTCCAGTTCGATTCAGCCTACTGCCCCTCTCCGCTCTGTGCGCCCTCGCGCATGAGCATGATCTCGGGCCAACTTCCCATGAAGATTGGGGCCTACGACAACGCGTCGCAGATCGGCAGCGACGTCCTCACATACGCCCACTACCTGCGGCTGCGGGGCTACCACACCGTACTGGCCGGCAAGATGCACTTTGTCGGCGACCAGCTGCACGGCTACGAGACCCGCCTCACCAGCGACATCTACCCAGGCGACTTTGGCTGGTCCGTGGACTGGGACAACCCGGAGACCAGGCTCGAGTGGTACCACAACGCCAGCTCCATCAAGCAGGCCGGAGTGTGCGTCCGCAGCAATCAGCTTGACTATGACGAGGAGGTCATGTACAAGTCCACCCAGTTCCTCTACGACCAGGTCCGCAATGACGACAACCGACCCTTCTGCTTGACGGTACGTTTGATGATAAGGAAGAGGGTAATAATGGGATGAGCCGAGCATCCAGGACACGTGACATGCCCGTAGACGACAATCACTCTGCCCGACATTTTGCTAACGGTGTACCCTCGATTGTGTAGGTCTCTCTCACCCACCCTCATGACCCCTACACTATTGAGAAGAAGTACTGGGAGCGGTACGAGGGAGTCGACATCGACCTTCCCAAGGTCAGGATCCCCAAGGAGGAGTTGGACCCCCACAGCCAGAGGTTGCTGAGAGTGTGCGACCTGTGGGATGAGAACTTCACGGACGAGCAGATCAAGAGGGCCAAGAGGGCGTACTACGGCTCCTGTAGCTACGTTGATGATTGCATTGGCAAGCTCTTGCAGACTCTTGAGGACTGCGATCTGGCCGATGACACCATCATCGTCTTTTCTGGAGATCACGGCGACATGCTCGGCGAGCGTGGTCTGTGGTAAGTCCCGGTATGCGGCTCTTCAGCTTGTGGATACTGGGACTGACCAAATCATTACAGGTACAAGATGAGCTACTTCGAGGGCTCCGTGCGGGTCCCCATGCTGGTCTCGTACCCGAGGTGGTTCACACCCCACCGCGTCTCTCAGAACGTCTCCACTCTGGACATCCTGCCCACCATGTGCGACCTGGTCGGCACCAAGCCGGAGCCGGGCTTCCCCATGGATGGCATTTCCATGATGCCCCACCTGCTGGGCCAAGAGGGCCATGACACCGTGTTTGCCGAGTACACCGGCGAGGGAACTGTGTCTCCACTCATGATGATCCGCCGCGGCCCCTGGAAGTACATCATCTGCCCGGCAGACGGGGAGCAGCTCTTCAACCTGAGGGACGACCCGTACGAGGTGCACGACCTGGCCAAGAGCCTGGCCAAGAAAGGTTCAAACCTCAGCGACGAGGACCTCAAGGTCAAGGAGGTGCTTGAGGCATTTGGAGCTGAGGCGAAGGCGAAGTGGGACTTTGAGAAAATCACAGGTGAGGTCCTCCTGAGCCAGAGGCAGAGGAAGTTCGTCTGGAAGGCTCTCAGGCTCGGGAAATTCACGAGCTGGGACCACAACCCCAGCGATGACGGGCGGAACAAGTAAGTCCTCGCGCCACAGACTCACAGCTGCTGGAGCCGGCATATCTGACATTCACGATAGGTATATCCGGTCTCACATGGATCTCGATGACCTGGAGAGGATGGCCCGTTACCCCCCTGTCGACCCAAACGGAGTCCCGACCAAGAAGCTGCTGTCCCACCAGGCTGGGGCTGCAGGCGAGTAGTATAGGCTTCTCACGTCTCTCCCCTGCGTCGACAATGCTCGGTGCGTCTACTGTTATACTCGGCCACTGTCCCGAAGGACCAAACGTGGTCGCCGAGGCATACGATTTTACGAATTTCAGTTGCGGAATTTGTCCTGGTGATCTCATCATCATGGGGGAGTTTGCTGCAGTGGCTTGTCTCATTTTCACTTTCATCATCATTATCATCATCATCATCGCAGCAAAATGCACTTGCGATCCAGCTGGCGTCGATAGGTGGCAGAAGTATAGGGGTCAGCGAATGGAATTCTGGTCAGGTAATATCAAAATCAACGAGGCCGGAGACACGAAAATCATCTTTTAGGTAGTCCACCTAATAAGTAGGAATTAGGTAGTCAAAATCACGTCTGCGATCGAAACCGCTGGCAAAGTCCCAGCTTGCGACTGTCGCTTCCGGAGCCTGTAGCCCACTGATGCCCTCGCGGCCATGCTCTTGTCGCCACGTTGTCAAGAAGCTAGAAGATGGCGCAATCGCGAGACTTTTGCTCACCATTGCCAAGTGTATTTGCTCTTGTCAGAGCGTACGCAGTCTGACGTGCTCATTTTGTGCCTGCCGATCCCGTCTCTGCTTCTGGCATGGCTGCATTGGCCTGGAATCCCTGAACCCCAATCCCGACTTCCGTTTTTTATTGAAGGCGTTCGGGAGAGGAACCCGTTGCAGCGGCCTCGGCAGTGGCCAGCTGTTCCGTTTCGGGGTAGACGGTGGTGAAATTTTAGCCTGGATGATGCCATATTAACCTTCAGCAGCTCAAGTCAAAGACAATGATTATGAGAAGCATGGCCGTTACGAATTGCCGGGTACCAGGGGTACACATGGACCTACATAGTAGGTCTGTACATAGTGTACACTACCTAAGTAGGTACACTAGAAAAGGGCCGGGCCAGCGTTCTCCAAAAGTTTGGGGTAGCTACCCGTGGTACCTTGGCGACCGAGGCTCGCCACAGCAGCTGCACTGGAGCACCACCCGGCAGGCACGAAGCTCTAATGCACGCCAAGCCTCCCACACTCAACACAGCACATCCACCCACTCCCATAATCCCAGCTTCACTGGCATCCAAGCAACATCCAGTCGCTGAACGCGACGCAGCTTCAAACTTTACAGTCTTCCGGCGGTATGCACTGAGGCACAAACTCGAGAGACTTACTTACTCCAGTCGGAATCACACGCAAAGTAGATGCAATCTCCAGGTTCAGGCACCAGGCAGGCCTCTTGCGTTTGCGACGTGTGCTTGGAAGACTGGCGACGATGGCTTCAATGAGCTCCCTGGCCGGGGCAATGGCCGGGCCCATGTCCTCGTCGGATCAGCCCGACGGCCAATCGCAAAAAGGCTCTTTGAACCTGAGCCCGGACGAAGTGCGCGCCCTCGAGATGACCCGCCTCCGCCTGGTCCAGCTGTGCAACGGGCTTGAGCGCTTCAAGGCTGACATCTACAGGAGCAACCCGCTACCTCACCCGTGAGTGCTGAGGCTCCTCAATTCACCTCCTCCCGTGCTGTGCACCACTTGCTGACAGCCCCGGTTAACAACAGCCAGAGCCTCCAGAACAGCGCGCGAATCCTCAAGCAAAACATGACCCACCTCCTCGAGATAATGCAGCAGCACTCCTCCACCTTCCAGCGCGTGGTCGTGTACCCCTCCACAAACTACCCGGGCCGCACACAAGAGGGCGTCGTCATGCAGCTCCTGCGCAAGAAGCTCGAGCCGGATGTCGAGACGCTGGTCGAGACGGCGCGCGAGGCGGCCCTCGCGGCGGGCGTCGACCCGAACACGAGCTTCAACTCGTACGAGGACGCGCGGGAGAGGAAGAGGCTCAACAAGGCGGCGCGGCTCGAGGCGGAGATGCAGGGGTTCGGCGCCGCCGCCGACGACGACGACGACGACGACGACGGCGGGTCGGACGACAGCGAGGAGGGCGACCCGGAGCCGCACGGCATCGGTGACGTCTGGTTCGACTCGCGCGCGTGGTGTAAGACGCGACTGGCCGAGTTCGTACGGGACGACTACCAGGATGCCTACACCGCCGAGGAGCGCGCCATGGGCGTCGAGAACGTGCGCACCGGGCTGAGGCAAAACCTCGAGGACGAGTACGAGGATGAGGACGAGGATGACGAGGACGAGGACAAAGAGGGCGATCAGGCAATGACGGATGCCCCGGCTGCTCCACCTCCCACTCAGCCTGGTGCTGCGGGCGCCGGTCAGCAGGCGAACGCCGCGGGGCCGGCCGGGGAGGACCCGGAGCGCCTGTTGTGGTTTGCCGCCAGGGGAGACAAGGACCTGCCGCCTGGAATCGAGCTGGAATCAAAGCGGGTTGAGAAACAAGGTCAGAAGAGGCGCCTGGGAGACCGCTGATTCAAGAGCACCGTGGTGATGTGTGGCCGCGGTTTTTCAGTAGTCCCTGCCCCGGGACGATATTCCATCACTAGGCTCGAGGCTGATGCCTTTGTCGATGGGGCTGCTTTTCCCATGCAAAAGAAGACTCCTCATTCGGGAAATGAGAGGGCATATCCTGTGCCGGAGGCTACATGTAGGCTTCTTGCATCCCACGTAATCTGAGATGCGGGGTGCGAAGCCTCCGTCCGCCTTGGGTCGCAGGCACGCCAAAGGTGGTAGACGCAAACATAGAGGAGCCAGCGTTATTACTCGGCGGTCGAAAGAGATCCTGGGTCAAGAAGAGAGCCGGCCGCCCGGACGAGATCGCCAGATACAGTAGAGCGAACGAGGGAATGAAACTATTTCCCCGATGCTCTTGTGCTATTTTAGAATGGGTATCATGTACGCCTCTCACATGCAGTCAAACTATCGCTTTCCCCCATTCCCACGGAACCATAGACCCGATTACTGTGTCTAGACATCCAGCACCCAACACCCCAATGACAAGAAAAAATGGGCAGATGCACCCGTTGCTGTCCTTATCGTCCATTTAGACCCCTGCAAACGTCTGCCCCACGATCTCACTTCCGCACATGGCGCCCCTCTCCTGCTCGTTATGGATCCAGCCCCTGAACTCGTCGATGGTGATATTAACCTTTGCCAGCTTCCACTCGATGCTGCCGGGCCGGTAGACCTCGGCCACCGTCCGGTCTACATCCCCGTTGCTGGCAATGCTGCTTCCCGCAGTGTCGTTGCTGCCATTGCTGTGGCCGTTGTTCTTCTGCAGGATCCCGAACCGAAGCCCGACCTCGCTCACCGTGACGCAGATGGAGATGACAATCAGCACGATGACGATCCATGTGATGGCGCTCATCTTGGCGTCGGCCACCGTGTCAGAAAGGATCTCGGCCAGGTCGAGGAACACGCGGCACCGCTCGTTGAGGACGGTGATGCGCGGGTCGATCTCGAGGTAGTCTCGGATAGCCATGTAGAGAGGGTGCAGTGTTGGCTCTGACTCCCAGAAGAAGTTCGGCACCGGTAGGATATTGGATGCTGAAAAATGTAAGTCATGTGCCCGCCTAAATCATCAGGAGGATCGCAGGGTGCCTGGCGATATAGAAACAGGAGTGAATACGCGACAACGAGATTGCCAACGAGCGGCCCCTCATTTCCTCCGCCAATCTCGCCCGGTGCCTGTCTCGAAGAGGGCAAAAGGATGATGGTTGTACTTACACAAGTTAATGTCGACCCTGCTCTTGAACAGTCTTCCTAGCAATTTGACAATCTCGGTCCTGCCCATGCTTAGCTCGCCCGTCATGGCGAGGCGTTTAGGCACGTGTTCGGCCTGCTTCATTGTCTCGGACATCCTCTCCTCGAAGCTGCACAGCTTCGTGCTCTGCGCCACGGCGTGACTGATAGTCAACTTCACCATGTGATCCGATCGTGGGAGCAACGTGATCATGTCGTTGAAGATGCGAGGGTGTTTGATATCGGCAGAGTACTCAAAATGGAACTCCTCTGTTTCGAAGTCGCCCGGCTCAAACGGCCTCGTGACGAGCGAGATGCCCTTCTCGCTCTCGGCGAACGTGAGGTCACCGAGAATGTCCTTCTCCTGGTGCTCTGAAAAGTTCCAGAAAACCACAACCCCGTACGAGAAGACAAACATCTCGGCAAAGTTCTTTGCGTCGGGGACCAGCCGATTGATAGGGCTGAGGGACGCGTGGTCGTCATCGCCATCGCGTCCCATGTCCCGTCCTCGTTCGTCCGATCCGTTGCTTGTGATCGGGTGCAGATCCGTCGGGTTTCCTGAGATCCCCCCTGGGCTTCCAGAAAACTCATCATTGGCCCAGCCGTAATGCTCGTCTCTCCTCTCACTCCTCTCGATTTCAAGGTCTAGCACCGTCTTGCCAGTTCCCGGCGTCTTAAGTATCGGCCGGCTGCGCACGCGGTACCCATCCGTACCATTCATTAAAGGCAAGTGGTAAACCACATACAGACAGTCGTCATAAAGCTTAGTTTTGGCTTCGTGTTTCGTCCGTAGGAACTCAGCCGTTGCCTTCATCTTAAAGGCTTGTGCCGTGCAATACGCCGTCAGCCGCGACAACTTCTCTGCACGCTGTCGTTTAGGCAGCCGTTCTGCATAGCTCTTCCCGCGGATGCCGCCCCGTTTCCTCAGGACGTCCAGCTCCTCGTCCCGGAGGGGCCTGTCCTCCTCTTGCTGGATGAAAGCCTGTCTCTTGGCCCTCTCGTCCTCCATCGCCAGGGCCTCTTCGCCATCGTCGTCCTCGGGGGAGTCGTCATCGGGCGCGTCCGGGATGAGGACGAGCTTCTCGCTGACCTTGGTCGTCCGCTGCGGGACGTTCTGCGGGACGGCTATCCGTTGACCAGGCACGGCGCCGGCGATGGGCGGCGTGATGATTGCGTTGGTGGGCACACCCGCCCTGCGGGCTGCCGCGCGGGCTGCAGCTCGGACGGAGGCTATGGCACCGGGCTGGGGCTGGGGCTGGGGGGAGGAGCCCTGGGAGGGTTGCAAGCGAGGCTGGCCGGATGGGATCTCGCTGGAATTGCGGAGGACGCGGTCGACAGAGATGTTTTGCATGCCCAGGGCCGGACGAGGGGTCTTCATGCTGGTGTCCTGCCGCGGCACCATGGGACGCTGGGATGGTGCCATTGCGAAGCGACCGAGTCGTCAACAGTCGATGTTGGCCCGAGTGGCAGGTGGTTGTGCCCGTCGGGACACGAAGATCGATATGCTTTCAATGGTCGACCAACTGCGAAACGAGCCAGTTCCTCCGACCTGTTGCGCCTCCCTGCTATCGTGGTTCGCGTCGTGGTCAATTGGTACTGTTGGACCCCATTGGAACCTCGTGGACGAGCGTTGCAAGTCGTGGACGGGCTGGGCCGAAAGAGGATGCAGAAGGAGCTTTTATCAAAGAGCTTGCCCAACCTACTTACACGTCATAGCTTGCTGCCCTAACCCTGTTGGTCAGGTACCTACCCACCCAAATCAGGTGAGCACTCTCCACCGAGGCCCATTTGATTTTGGAAGTAACTTATAGCACCATCAGAAAACTGGATTCTCTATGGGGAGAAAAGCAAAAAAATGATTCAGTGCAAGGCTCGACTTGCCTCTGTACTTGTGGAATGTGTTGGGCTGACAGGCTGAATGAAATGTTTGAGGCTTGTATGGCGTAGTGAGACATCCCCGTCAAGATAGAGTCAGGAAAAGCAAGCTCGGATTCTGTCACTTAGTTCCAAGGTTTTGATATAGTAGAAGATGCATGTTTCTAGAAACTCTCATACTATCATATATGGCCGTTTATCTGCGCCTCTGACCACCACTCGAGTCCATTGTAAATTCGTCCCTGGCGACGCCAACGCGAACTGTCCTGCGTTACGGTCATGCCGGAAATTGCAGAGCTAGACTTGCAGTTGAAAATAATATGAAAAAGCCTACTTTTCCTCTGATGATGGTAAATCCCAGCGCAGTAGCATTTGCGGCAACTATTGCTCTGCCACTACAAACCAGTCCTCTTCACTTGTTCAGATACTCTTAACATCTCATGAAGAACACATGCACAATTTCATCGTACCACGCGACCACGGGCCTCTCGCTGCTGAAAGGGCCCATGTGAAAGGTTTCGGTGAATGATAATGAATTACAATACTTGTATAGGGTATTATCCTACGTAAACCTCGTGTCCAGTCCCTGAGCCCCACTGAAAAGCATCTAATCACGCCGACACAAACCACAACTGGACTACCTCTCGTCGTATCAAGCCACCACCGCTCCAGTCGTTCGTAATCATATGCTGGCTTGCATATATATGCCTTGTCGCCCAAACACTACCAAAACAGACAATTTCTGGCCCGCGCGAAGCTCAACCGGGACGTGACTACCCATACCTCATTCCGTCATTTCTCGGGGGTTGTTGTCCTTGCCAGCCCCCCGGCCCACCTTGTTGCGGCGGAGGTGGTTGCTGATTCTCTAGTGGCACGGCCCCTCCCATGCCGCCCTTCCTCATGGACTGCACGTCAGGACGCTGGTGGAGCGGCTGGTGTGTGTTGCAGATGGGGCAGGCGACCTCCTCATAGCCTTTGATGCTCAGTGGGATCACGGGCTGGTTTCCAAGTCAGTGGGTGACACTCGTCAAGAGAGAGAGCTGCTGGGGGCTGCTGAGAGCTCACAATGAAGCAGAAGGTGAACCAGGGGTTCGACTTGATCACCTGGCCCGAGTAGTTGCCGCAGCGGTGGCAGCGGCAGACGACGCCATCATAACCCTCGACGTTTTTGCGAAACGTGTGCTCTCCGCAGGTGAAAATCAGACACATGTTGGGCTACGCGTGAAGTGGTGTCGCGGTTTAAAAGCGAGTGGTTGTTGTTGCCTTGGCCAGCTTTAAGGCAGCTAGCTAGCTAGCTGCTGCGTGTGGATCCCGCTGATTAGAGTTTCTGGGTAGTTTGATGAACGTCGTGATGTCCTGACGGTGACAATCCAGGGGGTTCGCTGAGAGATTTGTAGATAGCGGGTGTTGGTAAGTTGTACGAGGACGAATGAAATATAAGCGCAGATGAGGTAGATCGTGGAACGACATTCATGGAGAGGCAGTTGGCGGCCTCGTGGGTGTGTCGGCTGGTGGTTTTGGGGTTTGTGTCGGGTGGCAATCACTCAGGTGATATCATAAGCCGCATCTGAGTTTGGGGCTGTGCCGTCTTGCAGGCCACTGGATGCTGGCGCCAAGAGACCCCAAGCCCGCCAAAATTGCGGTTGGCCAGGCGTGCTTATTACTTGGGTGCGACCAGGCCCTGGCATCCCCAAGCTAGAATCGAGAATTACTCCGTAACATGGGCTTGCTGTGGGTTACATTGGGGATCATACCACTGTGCCTAAGATGCACTTGTGGGCTAAATTCGAGTGCTCCGTACTGTGTAGGCAGCATCTTTCGCAAAACAAAAGGCCAAATAGTGAGTTGATTAACATCCCATAGCAATATAAGATCCTCTCCCAGCAACACGATGCGCAGCTACAACAAAAGGGCATTTCCTGCGGACTTTCTGAGGGTCGCTCGAATAAACAAGTGAATGTTTTGTACTTGTAGCACCAGGTGATTACACTAGTGGACGATGGGCAGGGGAGCCTTGTCCACAACAATGCAGGTGGAGGTCGGCCCCACATTGAACTTTTTGGATAGCTCCCGCTCCGTCAGCCTTGCCAGAGATCTCATCACTGCAACCTCTGGCCAGGCCCAGACACAGGCTTCGCATGCGACAGCTCTGACATGACTTCAGCGGTCGCACTGCACACCCCACCGTCACGATGCTCTACGATCTCAACATCCACTGGACGCCGCAGACCCCGGCCTCGGAGCTCGAGCGCACCCTCAAGTTCAGCGCCTCGCTGGGCTACAATGTGCTCGCAATAAACCACACCTTGTCGGCGCCCATCCCCTCGCAGATCAACAACCCAATACCACAGCTCGGGCCCGTCCACTCATCATTCCCACAACACAACGTCCACCAATCCTCGTCATCCTCCACCCCGGCCCCCACAGGTAGCACCGCCCCCGCGGCCAAGCTCCCCACGACCCTCCGCCGCGCCACCGTCGTCGTCACGGACCCGGCGACCAACTACCGCCTTCCTTCGGTGGCAGCCGCCTACGACATGGTGGCGTGCCGCCCGACGACGGACAAGGCCTTCGCGGCGGCCTGCACCACCATGTCCGAGATCTCCCTCATCAGCCTGGACCTGACGCAGTTCTTCCCCTTCCACTTCAAGCCCAAGCCCTGCATGGCCGCCGTCAACCGCGGCGTCTACTTCGAGGTGTGCTACGGCCAGCTCGTCGCCACGGTGGACCAGCGCGCCCGCGCCGTCTGGATCGCAAACACCGCCGAGCTGCTGCGCGCCACGCGGGGCCGCGGGATCGTGCTGAGCTCCGAGGCCAAGGGCGGGGCGGGCGGCCTGCGGGCGCCGGCGGACGTCGTCAACCTGCTCGCGGTGTGGGGGCTCGGGCCCGAGAGGGGGCTGGAGGGCCTCGGGGTGAGGCCCAGGGCCGTGGTGGTCAACGAGGGGCTCAAGAGGCGGGCGTTCAGGGGCGTCGTGGATATTGTGAGTGTGGAGGGCAGGATACCAGGGAGAGAGTCCGGGGACAAGAATGCCGATGAGGGGGACCAGAAGAAGCAGAAGGGTGGGAAGAAGCAACAGGGCCAGAACCAGCAGCAGTCCACGGGCAAGAATGAGAATGGGAAGCGGAAACATGAGGGTGGGCCTGAGGGTGGAGGCGGAGGCGGAGAAGACCAGACGTCGCTACCGGTCATGAGCAAGAGGCAGGCCAAGAAGATGAAGCTGGCTGACAAGAAGGCAGCGCCGGAGCCAAGGGAGAGCTCGAAATAAGTTCTTTGGTTACAACGAATCTGCATGGAAGGCGTCCCGGAAACATCTATGATACCCCTGAATACAGTTTTCGCTGTAACATGGCTGCGGTGCAGACGCGCACTTCTTGCACCTTGTTTGGAACATGTCTATGATTATTCATGGGCTGCAGTACTGCCATTTTTGCATGCCCAGTCTATATGATTACTATTAAAACTGTAAATGTGGTCCGTCCAGCACTGATCCAAGCGTGACCTCGGAGCGATTGGTAGGAAGATGAGACGGACTCCATGGCTCTCGCCGGCTTTACGTTTGTCGCGAATCTCCCGTCAATCCATCCGTGCTCCGGCCCCTCTCGGTGGCCTGGCTGGGCTTACCCGCCTGCTCGCCCCGGCCCTCCTCCGCTCCGCTCTGCCCAGGCGGGCCGTCCGCATGCCTCGCCGGGTCGAACACATACATCGGAAACTCCAAAAAGACGGTCCGCTTCAGGAAGACGGGCATCCTGGCGTACAGCTGCGGTGGGAATGGGATCAGGATGCTCGTCCGGTCGAGGTAGCGCTTGTACCCGTCCCAGTTGGTGCCCTTCTCGTAGCGCTTCATCGCGCCGGGCCTCTCCGAGAGCGGCAGGCCCGAGACGAACATGAGCAACACGGTCAGCAGTATCGGGCCGACTATGGATGCATACAATGCGTTGTAGGCCTGCCCTCGAACGAACCCGTCGGCTGCAGAAGACACGGCGATCATGTAAATCGCTGGAGTCAAAGGGGTTAGCAAGCGGGAACTCTAATGAGGAGCGCCAAGAGACGGGGTGAACACAAAAACAAGAACAAAAAAAAGAAGCTCAAACCTACCGAACTGGATGATGATCTCTCCAAAGTAATTCGGATGGCGGCTCCAAGCCCAGAAGCCCCTGTCGCACACGGCACTCTTATCCTGGGTGCTCCTGAAGCGATACTTCTCGATGTCGCTGACGCTCTCCATGACGAAGCCGACGGCGAACATGACAATGCCCACCACGTCCCTGGCGGTGCCGAAACCAATAAAGGGGTACTGCCTGACAGCGGGCGAGTTGATGAGCGTCACGGGCAGGGACACAACCCAGACCCAGATCATCTGGAAGACCCAGAATCCGAGGAAAGGGAAGAACTTGTCGCGCTTGTCGTCGAAGCGGTCATCCTTACCCGTCTTGAGGATGCGGAACAGCAAGAAGCCCGACAGGCGCACCCCCCACAGCATGATGAAGATGGAGGGGACCATCTGCCGGGCATGAGGGCTGGGTCCCGAGAAGGCGAGGGTGATTATGGCGAGGACGACAAAGTTGGTCCCGCCGGCAAAATCTGAGACGCCATGTTAGCTGGTCTCGTATGAGGAGGGAGGAGGACATGTCGCAGTCACAAGCCGGTTTTGAGGTTCAGTACCTGTGAGCTTGTCGAACTTGAATGTGAAGGCAATGGCGAAGAAGAAGAGTTGGTATGCCACTGTGATGAGCAGTGTTATGGCGAGGTAGTAGTCGTCCAGGACATGAACGGTGTTGGCCATCCTGGCCGTTTGTTTTCCCTGCCTCTTGGCTACGATTTTGTGTCACAAGAGTTGGTGATGGGCGAGATTGATTGTGTTTACTTTGTGAGGAATGAAGTTTGGTCGTGTGATTGTGTCCCTCACCGCGGATGACTCTCATGAGCGGACGTTTCACCGACGTTTCGGCAGTACGTGCAACCGGTGATTGTTTATGTAGAATTTCACACGAGATGTTTATGGATGTCTGGACATTCAGCCCAGCTTTTGCACCGGCAGCGAGTGACTCTGTGGGACGTCGTTGAATATACAGGCGTCATAGAATCTTTAGCCTGACAGGCTTCGGTTCCTTCGAGCTGCAGTGGTAATTCAGCGCGGGTCGGCTCCGATCCCCGCCCGCCGACAGCAATTGTCCATACGTAGTGGCTGGGCAATTGTGATTGACAGGGTTCAGAGAGGTTGCATGCACACATCATGACCACTTTCGGACTCGGACTTGGATGTGTCCGGGAACTCGTGGGGACTGTTGCTCCGCGCCGACGACGTTGGCAACGGGCCAGCCAGGCGCTGGCCCCGAATACGGCATGCGCCATGTGCACACTGCATCTTTATGACCGTCGTGACACGGCCTCGAGTTGTTTGTCTCTTGGCAGGTCCCCTGGCCATCAGAGACGGCCTCCAGATTGAGGGCCTCGCCTACGCAATATCGTACGGCCCAGAGCCTCCCCACCAAAATGCGACGCGGGCCAAGCAAAGCCAGCCGCAAGCTCCAGCCCGCAGCGTCTCTTACAAGGGACGACCCCCCAAGACCCCCCTAGACCCCCCAAGACCCTCCTCTCATCTACCTTAGCCGCTGAAAGCCTTGGCTGGTACTCTCGGCAGTGGATTGACAGGTACAGATCCGTACCTCGGCCGAGTGACAGGTTTTTCGGTACCAAACCGCAGCCAAACCTCCCGTCAGATAGCGTCCTTCTCGTCTGCAAAGCCTCACGAGGCACGATGCATACTGCACTGCACTGCGCTGCGCTGCACCCGACACCTGCCCCGAGTTGAGATCGCGAACGCTGGTCAGTGCGAGAGTTCAAGATGTCACAACAAGACGTCAAATTGTTCATCCGCCTGTTACGCACGCTGTCGTGGGAAAACACGGCACGGTCGTGTTTGTTTCTCGACTACAACATCATCTACTACCACCACCACCACCACCACGGGTGCACCGGCTGGATGCTGCGCACGGCCGCACATCACGGCTTCTGCACCTGTCTTGCATGAGTTTCTGCTCCTTTTTTGTCTTGACCGGACCCCATCATCATCATCATGCCTTGTCTGGAAAAAGACCGTTGCACGCTCGCTCGCGCTCGCTCTGGCGCTCTCAACCGCCGCTGCTGGTAGCGCAGGCGGGGCTAGGCTGGCTGGCTGGCTGGCTGGCTGGCTGGCTGCGTGATGGGTGTTTCGCCACGGCCAACCTCAGACACGTCCCGTCAGGGGCTTGTCTCACCAGGCCTCGGCCAGGCCAGAACCCCACCTCGTTGCCGATTGAGGCTCAACTAGCATCAATAAGCTTAGCAATCGCCCACGAGGGACACTTGCAATGGAGAATTCTCCTACTGGTCGGTTGCAGGGGTCCAACAGAGGGCGGGTCCCCAACCAAGCATTTGACGCTGGGCCCGTCTTGAAGTCGTATCTTTCTTTGTCGTCAACCCTGGCCGAAACAGCCTCGTGAGCGTCCAGGCATCGAGTCTTACAGACTTATTGGGGGGGGGGGGACGAAGGGCGAGACCTGCACCTGTTTTGTAATCTCTGCTCTATGCCCTTCGGTCCCCTTCGGCCTCCCGCATGGCCCCATGTCCACATCAAGAAGGGTACTGTTACCTGGTCGCCGTGCCTTAATTCTCTTTCCTCTCGCAAGTCGCCCCCTTTGCGTCTCAACCTCCTTCATCCCATCCCATCCCATCTTTTCGCTCGGGAGAGCATCAGTCTTTACCACCAATCTTCACTTCGTCATCCTCTTGTGGGGCTCCGTTTTTGGCTTCTGTCAGTCACAGTCGTTTCGAACGCCACGGGCGCCTCGTCACCCCGAGCCCGCTAATTACCAAGTACGGGTATACCACGTTATACAATCCGTACTCGAGGTTGTTTGAGGTGCGAGCCACGACACGGCATCTAACCGCCTGGTTGCTGTTCCATGCCTGCCCCGTCGTGCCTGTGAGGCCTTGCCAGTCTCAACATCGGTCCACACACCGTAGCCCACACGCTCCCTTCTCGAGTGTTCCTCTCCTTCCCGCCCACGTCCCATCCCCCCCCCCAAAAAA
The DNA here is from genome assembly GCA_002270565.1 of Stenocarpella maydis. Lineage (NCBI taxonomy): Eukaryota > Fungi > Ascomycota > Sordariomycetes > Diaporthales > Diaporthaceae > Stenocarpella > Stenocarpella maydis. The sequence goes on along the minus strand of NQMI01000003.1, from coordinate 661,354 downwards.
AAACCCTTGGCCATCTCAACCCGGCAAACCTTTTCGCTTTTCTTCCGGTCGATCTTGGTTCGCATCGCTGGTCCGGGCCTCTGAAGTTTGCTGGTCTTGGCTCTCCTCTCGTTCCCATCACCCGGTGACACACCACCTTCTTTTCTCAAAGGGTTGATCCCATAGTCGATTCACCATCGATTCCTCACCAACTTTACGAACCTACGACAAACGGCTGGTCTGTTGCGCCACTCTTTAATTCACCACAGGTTGAGAAGACTCCTCGGCGGAGCCTCCTCACTGGTCTCGACGACAACATGAAACCGTACCTGCAGTATATACTGCTTCTAATAGGATATCTGTCTCTTGTCAGCGTGCGTCAGGCCAGCCAAGGGGTGGTTTCTGGGGATCGGGCATTGCTGACGAAATTTCACAGGCGAGCGGTTTCTCTCACCAGATTCGACGGGTTGACAACGATGGCTTAGAAGCAAGGCGTGATAAAGGCAAGGCTGGAGTGGCCGCCAGAGGACTGCTGGGGCTCTTGGATGCACTGGAGGGAGCCCAGGGGAAAGGGAAAGGAGAGGGAAAAGAAAAGACGGTCACAAAGACCGTGACGGAAGCGGCCCAGGCGACGAACCCTCCTGCCGCTGCCGTCGGGGCATCCAACAGCACCGCTGGCAATGCAGAGGCAGCGCCCGCGGCTGCCGGCCCGAACGCGTAAGTCACTGGGGTTTTGGTCTTGTTGACCGCGGCCTGCCGAGTATGGGTGGGATGGACTGACCCGTTCACTGTAGACCAGCCTTCGAATTCCTTACGACAACCGTCTTCGCCCAAGGTGCGGCCCCAACGGAAACCATTAGCTTGCTTGCCTCGACCGTCACTCAGACAGTGTTCATCACGGCGCCTTGTGTCAACAACCCGGCCGCCGAGAACCCGGCCGCCGGTGTAGGATCCAGCAACGGCACAGGACAGGCCAATGCAGGACAGGCCAATGCAGGACAGGCCAATGCAGGACAGGCAAATGCAGGACAGGCAAATGCGGGTGGAGGCGTGGGCGTCATCACCGTAGCCGTGCCCTCGAGCTTGCACACGACGACACCCTCGCTCAACGCGCCGCCTCCGGCTGCCGCGACGCCGGCAGCAAACAGCCCCCCGCCACCACCGCCGGTGAACACTCCTGCGGCACCTCCTGCTGCAGGAACGCCAGCGAGCCCTCCTCCCGCAGCCTCACCGTCGCCGTCAAAGGCCCCCCCCGCGGCGGAACCGCCAGCGAGCCCTCCTCCTGCAGCCTCCGCGCCTCCGTCAAATGCCCCTCCCGCGGCAGAAGCGCCAGCAAGCTCCTCAAGGCCAGCAAGCAGCTCGACACCAGCAAGCGCCCCAACGCCACCGCCACCCGCCGCTCAGCCGGCAGCTGCTTCTCGTGAGTCTTTTTTTGTTGTCAAGGTTCGCGCTAGAGATGCCCTGTTGCTAACCTTTGGAGCGATAGCCCCGCCCGCCTCCACACTTGAGTCGTCAGTAGACCTCGGCGGTATCGGAAAGACTGCCCCAGCAGCAGCCTCGACGCCGCCGGTCGCCGTCAACGCACCCCCAGCCGCCGCCGCCCCTGCCCAGGCGACACCCGCCGTCAACAATGCCGCGGAGCCGGACATCGACGTGAGCGGGTTGACGTTGAAATCGGCACTGAGCCTGGGCAGCCTCGCGCAGCAGACTGTGCCAGCCTCGTGAGCAAAACCCAACGCTCTAGGGCTCGTGGTTTTGAGACAGGGGCGACAAGATGGGTATATATAGTCTTCAGTGGTGCATGATGAAGGCAGACGCTTTTTGAGAGAGAAGTGAAGCATATATGTGTTTTTAGTAATACCCAGCTCAGCTTATTTGACCCTGGGGGTTGTAAAGGTTGTGTCTTTTCTGGAGATAATATCAAGGTTTCGCTTCTTTACTGGCGGTAAATATCTGTATGTCCGTGGAAATAATACCAGGCCGCTCACTAGACTGGCTGTCCATCTCATGTGCAGTGTGTGTGAGTCCTGCACAACGGACTGCTCCCCGCACCTGGAGTTTGTTGCGTGTCTGAACAACTTGAACGTCCTGTTTGCTATTCATCTAGAATAGTCTATGGATTGAATCTTAATACTACACTGCCTGGATGGTTTGCTGAGGATCTCAACCTCTGATTGGTAAATAATATTTATATATTGATTAGTCTATAGGAGAACCCCAACTTAGAGGGCGTAAGGGGCCTAGGAAGGGGGCCTTCGCTCTAGGTATGTAGAGGGCCTTCATGGAAACCCTTCCTTTGGGCGCCTTGAGGGCCCTATTAGGTAGTAGTGTGGAGGGGGTTTGCTGAAGGAGTGAGTAGAGTGGTGAGGGTAAAACCGCCTCCATACTTATTTCTAGCTGTAGTCTTTGGACAAATTAGCTCCTAGGGCCCCAGCAGGAGCTTTCCACCTGATATATTCTCATTCCGATCGTACTGGTGGTTCTGGTTTCCCCTGATATATGTACTCAACCCTGAAACCCTTACTTACACATAGACCTTGCAATTTTCGACGGTGATGAAATGGTGTCAGGTAAATAGTGACAGCCCCTTTTTCTGGACACACAGAACCTCTCAGTGCACGATATCATGCACCATGTCTGCATCGACCGGGCCCGCCTTGTCAGCCCCGCACAGCCCCTCGAGCTCCGTGCTCTTCGTGGCCTGCCTCTCGCGCATCCGGACCTTGCGCGTGTCCGCTTCCCGGGGGTCACCGCCCGACCCAGTCAGTATCCCCGGCTGGTCGAGCGTCTCCTGCGAGTCGCTGTAGCCCGTGGTCTGGGACTCATCGTAGGACTCTGCGTCCTCTGGGATGGGTATCATCTTTAGTTTTGGTGGTTTGGTGTTGTTAGCACGTCGGCCTTGTTTGTTGAGGAATGGTGTGGTGATCGTGGCGGACGGGTTCTCATTGGGAATGCGGGCTTGGGGGCGTGTCGACACTCTGCTACATCCCGTGACTGGTTTTTCTTCTTCTTCCTTTCAACTCTTCCTTTGGTATTCCTGCCTTGTTTTCTTCCTGATTCAATGGAGCATGTGCCGGCTGGCCATAGGATAGATATACTTCTCATGCCAACGAGATGGATTCGGGAGATTTATTGCTTACAGCGCTCTTAGTCCAGATGTGAATCGCCTTTCCCCAGTCCAGCCCTTCGAGGCAACCTCCTTTTACGGAGACGACTCTTTTGTTCTGCAGTGGGTGGCACGTAGTTAGGAGATGGATCAGAAAAGCCGGAGCTCCAATACGGGACAAGGACACGGGGTGACCAAGACATCTCGGGACGCTGTCTGCGCTCAGCAACCTCAATGTTGGAAAGGGGGGTTGCTCACAGGCGTGGTGTGGATGAGCCTGGTGCCACAGTTCTTACAGAAGTAGCTGTTGTACTCGCCGTCAGTCATCTGGGAGAGGGGACTGGCGGGGTGTCGGCCATCAAGGCCCTCAGGGAACTCACCAGTAGAGGGTCTGCCCGGAATGTGTGGGCCGCCTGGCGGGAGAAGTATATCAGTTTCAGCCCGGCCACTTACTCGTCTCCCAGAGGTCATTCATTTCATGATTCCTACTCCCAGCCAGAGGTTTTCTTTTCTTTTCTTTTTTCTTGTTCTTTCTCTATATGCCACCCCTCACGCCATGACTGCTTGCTTCATCTACCGTAACTGATCCTTCTTACAGCACAGCCTCATGAGACCACCCCCGCGAACCAGGCAAAATACGAGGTGTGCTTGGAGACCGACTCACTTGTAGACGCTGAGCAGCTCGGCGTCGGGCAGCGCGAAGCGCGGGAAGATGGCGGATGTCCCAAAGGCCGAGGACGTCTGCCTCCTGCACTCTGTGCAGTGGCATATGTACAAGGCGAGCGGCTTGTCGAGGGGCGTCTTGAAGGTGACGGAACCGCACTGACAGCTGGCGTCCATGGCGTGTGCGCATGTGTGAGATGATACGTGGGTGAGGGTGAGGGTGAATATGTGCCTTCTGATAAGCTGGCGCCCCGTCCAATTGCCCTGGTACTAGATCAGGGTTGGCAAGATGAGCAGCGCCGGCTGGTCTGGTGATACGAAGCGTGAGTTGAGGTTTGAAGAAGTAATAATAAAAGGTTGGCGCCTGGGGAAGACCAGAGGAGGGGGGGAGGGAAAAGAGGAACTCTTGTTCAAGACCCGGCTTGACCAACCAGCAGCCTTTGCCCGTCGAAGAATTAATAAGCCGCAATGAGAGCTGCCTGAGGAACGGGTGACTCGACGGCGACGGCGACGGCGACCATCAGGGCTCACTCACACACTCACTCACACAGCAGCAGCAGGTGGTTTGAAGAGGCGACGGGCGACGCGGGAGACGCGGGTTCGCAGAGCAAGCATCATGGCGTGACTCATCCAGAGATGCCCATCAACGTCAGGCCCGGGCGGTGAGGTGCCGCGGTCGCGAAGTCACATGTCGTGCCGCCCGCCTGCGGAGCGGCATGCATGCATGCATGCCTGCATGCGAGAAACAGTGCATTTGCTTTTTACTACACTAGTGTAGGCCCGTCAGCGCTAAGGAGCAAATCCCGCAGCCGAGACGCACCGACTGTCGCCCCCGTCTTGGCGGCTCAGAAGCCTGCCAATGCCCGTGTCTGGCCTGCGAGAACCGGTCCGATCGCCGCTCGACCACGGCGTCCTGGTTGGCCCGTCTTACAAGTCACTTTCAACGGGCGCCGACTTGCGGCTGCACATGCGAGTTCGCCCACTTGTGTCTGGTGGTAATAGTAGCAATATAGATGTGGCGTGAACCATAAGAGGCTTCATGATAGCCAGTCTTTTCTCTTTTGATGCTGATCAGTATTACATCGCTATCATAAACCCCGTGCTCCCTGCGCTCCTAGTGAGCGTTGCCGTTGGAGCTCGCGCCGAGGTCAACATCACTCTCGAGCACTTTGGTCTCGATCGTCCTGGCCAGGTTGACCATGGGTATATCGACAAATCTCCAAAATAAATCTGCCACCCAGATTACAACCGGCCCCAGGAGCAGCATCCCCACGGCCCAGCACACCGTCCTCTGCGCTGCTGTGTCGATCCCAACCATGCCCTTTACTCCACTAGGGAGGATTTCAGGCCTATAGCCCGCGATCTTTGGCGTCCCCTTGGGCGCTTCGTAGACCTGGCCCGCCACCTGCCCCTGCAGGCATTCGAGAACGGGCCCGTGCACAATGTATACCGCGTAGCTGATGTGCCCCAGGTACTGAGCGAACTCGCCCTCGAGGAACTGCTTGACGGGGTGGAGCTCCCCGCATGTCCAGACCATCCCGATGGCCTGCACCGCGAACCAGAATTTCTGCGGTGTGACGTTGTCCACCGGTGGAAACGACGAGGGCGTGTGCGCTAGTAGCCACCGGATGCCGGGCGTCCTGTCGGCGTCAAAGTTGGGCCAGCCGCCGGTAAATATGCAGGCCAGGAATATTATGCCGTGCACGCAGTAATGCAGGATTGGGTTCTCGATGACCTGGGGCAACGTGCCCGGCGAAGAGGGCGATATAGAGTCGATGGATTCGTAGCGCTTCATCTGTGCCGTCCGCTTGATGTGTATGTCGGCCAGCATCATTCCAGCCCAGAACTCGAATGCCGCCCACTTCCCACAGGTGACGGCATAGGCCATCAGGAGCACCTCGATCGCAAAGCGCGCCCGTGCCCGCAGCCTAGCGACCATGAGGATGGTCAGAAACAAGAGCATCGAGTGGGCGAACTCGATGGGAATCGACCATAGGTGAATGTCAAAGGCAGGCCGCAGGTCAAAGTCCCATGCCCACGGCCAGGTGATGCTGTGAAACAGGGCGTCGACCCAGGCAAGGAACTGGGCCCACAGGCTCGGCAGAGGCCTGTACATGAAGCCAGACTGGATCAGCACTGCTATGATGGCTGTGGAGACCAGGCATGGCCCAAAGAGACGGAATGGGCGCCTAAAGGTGGACGACGACAGCGCGGTGTAACACTTTTCCAGGTCTCTTGTGCGTATGGCCTTGAGGGGCTTGTACGAGAGTACGAAGCCGGATATGACAAAGAAGACGTGGACCATGGGCCGGCCGCTGTATAGGATCCTCACCAAGGGCAGCTGCAGGAATGACGACTCGCCGTCCTTGTTCAGGCCGTATGCAGGAACCAGGTAGGGGTGGTTCTCCTCGGTGTAGTGGCAGAAGAAGACTAGCAAGCTGGCCACGCCTCGCAGGCCGTCGAGGTACGAGGTAGTGTGCAGCCTATGAGTCTGGAGGGGAGACTTGTGGTCGGGCCATATCGCGTCGGCGACAAAGCTGGGTAGTAGAGTTTCGGGGGACATGTTGGAGTGGGCGGCTGGTCATCATGGACGGGGCGAGGAAGCGAGTGCCATGCGGTGGGGTTTGCGGTCGGAGGGTGTCTGGTATCTCGTCCTCGAGGAGCCACAACACGACTGTGAGCCAGCTCGTCGCTGCTGGACCGCGGCTGCGGGGGAGGATGTTGGAATATTCGGTAGCTTGCACAAGGAGAGGCAAGGTGGTCGGCGTCAGGCGTCTAAAAATAAAAAATAAAAGTATGTCGATAACGGTCGAGAATTAAACTAGACTGCCACGTGGCTGCAGGAGGCGCATCCTGTTAGTTAGCCAAGGATAGACTGGCCGACTGGCTGGAAAAGGTGGCCGCAGGCCGGAGAGAGAATCTATTTTTGAAGAGACGGAGGTGCAGCGGGAATGTGGTTTAGAATAGTGTAGGTAATTGTGATGATTCGGGGGGCAGCTGGGGCTGGATCTGCAAGAGAGCGACGCAGACATAATACAGAAGGTATAATAGAAAGGGACAATGACGAGTGACGAGCAGGCCGAGGCTTGGTCGCCCTGTGGTGGTGTGGGGGCACAGACAAGGCACATGCAGGTGTACACTAAATGCTACAGCTATTTAGGTCTCGACCTTGGCCAGGCGGGCCTCCAGGGGGGCAGGGGGGGCCCTGAGCAGGGGCCGGTCATCACTCACCCACACGGCGCCTCAAAACAGCGGGTCTTGGTCAGCCGTTTTGGCGAAACAGCTCGAGGTGGGCAAGCTCCACTCGTGTTTGTTGCGCGTGCCTATTGCTACACAGCGAGAAGCTCTCGTCTGTTATCAATGCACTCGGTCAGGAGATCGGGTCCGTAGGGTCAGCAGTGGTAATCGGGTCTGTAGCGAGATGCTCGCTCTGACAGACGTCAAGAAAATTGAGGCGTCACCGCGCGAGAGAGAGAGACAGAGAGAGAGGGAGAAAAGAGAAAGGGGGAAGGAACTTTGTGCTGGATTTATACGATGCACACACATGCCACACCTCCCTTTCGGCACCTTGTCCCAGCCCTTCTCAGGGAAGGAAAGGTCCAACCTGCTGACCTTCCTTCGGCCCCCTACACGGCCTCCAACCCACGCCCGCCATATGGCTGTGTGGCTAGTCAAAACACTGCCTCATTGTTCCCAAGCTTCCTCGCCCTGCGCCTTAAGCTTAACGAGCTCAAGCATGAATTGTTTCAGACCTAATCGGCCACTGCCCGATACGCTCCCCCCTCCCCTCGCCAGGCACAGATCCTCATCCACATTGATTGCAAATCTCGTCCAGCGCATCGCATTGCCATAGACGTGCAGCCAGCTGCCTGGTCACACATGTGCAGGCCGAACCAGGTCAAACTCGTTCACCAGCGACACCGGACAAAGACCTCCGTCAACTTTGTCGGGCACTGCACGGCCGCTGTTGCGACGAGGCTGGTTTGGTTGGGATACGGAATGTGTCGACAGAATTGTTACCGTCATCAGCATCATCATCATCATCATCATCATCATCATGCAATGTCAGAGCGCACACTGGTGACAGCTGTGCTTTGTCAGTTACGCACGTCCTGGAGCACCAACCATGGGATGCCATCCGAAAACACGCCTGTCGCCGCAAGCTATACTTTGGATTCCGCCATACCAGAGTTTCCAGGAGCCCTGTAAACTCACCATACCCAGTCGTCCATCCGAACAGCTATCTACACGGTCAATGGCGCGTGGACCTTCTTATTACCGTAAGACAGCCTGCACACGACGAATTCTGGTGCGCAAGCACCATGTATCTAACGACCTTGTGTTAGCTGGACCTGGCCATTTGCTGGGTCCTGTGCTACAGCAGTATGAACCTGTAGGGGTGAGCACCACCCTGCCGTTGGCGGCAACCCTGAACAGGACAGCAATGATGGCACGTTGCACACGTAATTCGAATTCCAGTTGGCCAACATCCGGGGGGATCCTCGTGCTCCTGCCACATCAGTCAGCCTAGCCAGTGCTGATGACACCCAAGGGTGAGGGCACAAAGGCTTGATGTCCAACTGTTGAGGCAGGGAGGCACTGAGGTCTGCGCCGATCTCCAGATCGGCGCATTCCTCACAGCACCGAGCGGCACGGGCCGCCCAACTACCGAACGCTCCGCTCGGCACTGCGGCGGCATCTTAGAGTGGCTTGCGCTAATAATGAGGGACTTGCAAAGTCTCGTTTGCGATCAGGCTTCCAGCCATTGTGCTTCTTTGGGCTTGCGCTGCCGACATGCGCCGATACTCGCCTGCTGGGAAAGCATCGCGGACCTGCTGGATGACTCCTTTCCTTTGTTAAATTGCACCTCTCGAGGACTCGGTGAGAAGCCAAAACCTCTGAAGAACGAGTTGGAGGGTGGCAGCCTCGGCCTCAGCAGGGCACCGCTGAGGACACAAGTTTGGAATTGCCAGGTCCCATGGGCCAATGCCACTCATTCATCGACAAGGCAGTGCTCATTTGGCGTCAATTTGATTAGGCCGCATAACATGTAACAAGCTTCCTAGTGGGTTGTAGGTGTGGGCGTTTTGGGTGTAGCCCTTGTACCCGGCGGACTTCAACGGGTCAGAAATAACCCCAAGGGAGCACCCAAATGCCGGAGAATTTCCATAGAATCCATGAACAAAATCTAAATCCCAACTTCACCATCGACTTCCGGGACGCAACGCGTCCACCACAAGTAATGTTCAAACAGAACCTGAAATCTTCCACCGGGTTCCAAGAGCCGTCCGGAAACCCCGGCATCAGGCGAGACCGTACACAGAGATCAGTAGTACAAGATCTCCAGCAGGTAATTGAGCCATACCGCTCGACGAATAAGGCACTCACAGCATGACCCCCGAGCGTGTTATGCTTTCCCTCACCAAAAACCACGCGCATCCCTCGGTCCACACCTTATTAATGTTGCCCCTTGGCATCCCCATGTTCAGAATGACCTCATCTCAGTCTGGGCCAACTCTTACTGGCGGTGATCCTCAGGTCTCCAGGCTTGGGCTGGTTTTTTCGGCCTCGGTTCCGGCGCAGAGCCTGAGAAGCTATCGGAACCAACTTGTTAACAACCACATCGTCCAAAGGTGAGTTTGCGAGCAGACAGCAAAAGCCTGGTAGGCCCGACCTACCTGGACCACTGTAGCTGTCCTCATCATTGTCTCCTCCCTCGCCTTGGTCATCTGTCTTGCGACTGGATGATTTTGCGCTGTCCCGAGATCTGATGACCTTGTACGGTCCATTTTGGCTGGAGGCTCTCCTGGATCCCTTCAAGGCCCGCCCGGAAGACCTCTCGTGGCTTTCAGGGAAAGATTCATCATCTGAGTCGTCCTGTTCGTGTTGGTTCCATTTCTGTGAGAAGTCCGATTCCTCCTCGTCACTGTCAACAATAGTCCGCATCCTCTTGCGCTTCTTGGAGGGAATGGTTGATCTCGCCTCGTCTCTTGCCTTGGGGGCGGCGGCGGTGATGGAGGTATCCGCCTCCTCGCTGGACTCCCGGCTGTTATCAAGGAATTCGTCGCTGGCCTCAGCGGGGTCGGCCGAGGTGAGAAATCAGACGCGGCTGAGTCTGCCAGCAAACGGAGAGCATGGGTATCTGTGCACAAGACAGGAGGGAAGAACTGAAAGGAGAGGCCATGCGCAGCAGACGGGATGAAAGTAATGAGATTGTGGGTGACGTTTTGCCTGTTGTTTGGGAAACAATAGGAGAAAGGGGGAGAAGGCGGAGCGTGTGCAAGGAGGGAAGCGGGGAGGAGCTATGTTTTGGGAAGGGACAAATATCAGAGGTCTGGGTCTTGAGGGGTGTGGCTGGTGTTGTTCGATACGACCACTTTAACCCTCGTGATGAAAAAAACAACCTTGGAAATCTGAGATCTACCCACATTCCGACAAGACTGTTTATGAGTGTGGACGAACAACCTTATTACGGCAACCCCTGCCTGCAAATATTGATGATGCTGAAATCGACCCAAAATCTTCCACGAGCTGCTGGAGAACCTAGCCATAGTAACCCCTGGAATTTACCAGAGCCATGCGCTTATAATGCAGGCTTTCCTCAGGAACATCGCGGATATCAACGACCGCGATCCCGAGCTGGGTCCTCTGTTAGGCCTCACTGAAGTCAAAAGCCTCATCCTAGCAGCTGTCTACAATCAACGGGGAATACACAACTCGCCCATCACAGACAGGATCATCAGCTATTCAGTCTCCAAGGAGCACCCAGTGAGCCCAGATATCAGCGGTTTGGATCCACGGTCTGTCTAAAGCTCAGATAGCCTGGGTCTGGAACTCCTTGCAAGACGACAGAGCTGGCCTGAGCACAAAACTCTTCACATTTGCTTTTGCAGGCATCACACACACTGTCCATCTTACTCCCGCCCTCATCGTGCCATCCAAAGAAGCCCGTCCCTGATAAAGCCTCACACATTTTGGGGCGGGGGTGGTGCCTGATAGGGTATCCTCATGATGGTTTGAAACTCACCATCGTCCTGCTCCCCACGACAAAGGTCTCTGAGGAAAGTGATCAAGTGCTCGTCGTTTTGAACCATATTTCTTAGCTGGGTTCTTATACCGGCCAATAGTTGATCCCTCGCGGGTTGCCCACCCTGAGTGGGCGGCTGCACTTCACCGCGCTTGACCTGAAACAGGACGGTTTTGGTTGCGTTAAGATCTGCCATGGTCCTTGCCATGCTGGCGTCCCGCCTAAGGCTTCCCATGCGATCAGACAATCCCAAGTGTGCCTCTAAAAGATGTATCCACTGTTGAACAATGTCGTCGATGCCTTTGTCCGTCATGTGTATGATTTCCTTTACTGCGGCTGCTTCAACAGATTTCGATAGCGTCATCATGCTCCTCGCTATTGGAACGCCGGGGAAGAAATCTCCTTGGCGCAGCGGCGATGGGAAAGTCAACGTAATCGTCACTGAGGATCGTCACAACGCTATCCATGTGGCGTGCGGTCGCAGCCAGGTCCATACACTTATGCCGGGCCACTTCTCTGAGGTTGGACAGGATATCAGTGGCATCTCCAATCTGACTCAGCGAGTCTCTGTCGAGGTTGCCGGAGTTGGTTTGAATCATATAATTCAATCGTGCTTCCCAGGGCGCATTGATAGTCTGCCATTGAGCTACACCCTGGTCTATATAGCCGCGCCCAATACTATACAGCGTGTCCCCGATCGCCTTGGTCATTGCTATAAGGTCTTGCCGAAGTATGCTCATATATCGCGGTTATGGTTCACCCACCCAGCCTTTTGTGTTCACCCACCTAGCTATTTGTGTGGGCGCACTCAGTATAAGAAATTAAGCGTGTAGTATACTATAAATTTTTGTACCTCCCCCCTCTCAAGCCCCTCCACACCCCACCACGCGCCTAAAGGAAGGCCCTCCACACGTGCCTAAAGGAAGCCCCTCTACATGCCTAGAGGAAGGCCCTTCACGCGCGCCCAGTGGAAGGCCCATCACACGCTCCTTTAAAAGTCCTTCCTCTAGGCGTATAGAGGGCCTTCCTCTAGGCATATGAAGGGGCTTCCTTTAGGCACATATAGAGGGCCTTCCTCTGGGCGCGTGGAGGGCCTTCCTCTAGGTGTGTAGTGGAGGGCCTTCCCCTGGGTCTATGCTAGGCGTGTGGAGCGCGCGTAGAGGGCCCAGAGGGTTAGGATAGGCCTTTTACATAGGCTTTCCATATACCTAGCTAAGGGTAAGGTGGGGCCTAATACAGGGTTAAGGAGCTAGCGGTACAAGACAACTAGGTGCGCTACACGCTTAATTCCTTATACTGGGTGCGCCCACACAAATAGCTAGGTGGGTGAACACAAAACGCTAGGTAGGTAAACACAAAACGCTAGGTGAGTGAACCATGACCGATATATCGTCGATGGATCTTCCTCCGCTCTTCTGGAGTTTTCAGTATATATTGGGCCGCGATGACTTGCGCATACTGTATCTCTGCGCCGAAAAGTCCTTTGGCAGAAGTTTAGTCTCCTTACTATACACCGGCAATCCATCAGAACCTACTATCTAGTTCCGTTAAGTTTGTTAGCATTGTATGGATGTTTCCCGCAATTTGGTGAAGACTTCCCAGGGTGTTTAGAGAAAGTTGACTTTGCAAATTCTGACTCAAAAAGTTCCAGATAGCGTCAAAGTTTTGCGTGGACGTGCGGCTTAAATCCTTTATTCCACGTCGTCTGTTAGGCCACGTCCTCTTCTCATAGTGCAGCCTGTTGCGCATAATACTAGCTGATGCAGCTTCAAACGTAAGCAGCGTTAAGTATGTCAGTATGGCTGTCTGGTTATGCGCACCGAGCACAGGTATGGCATAATCCATGAAGCTAAGTGCAGCTTGACTGCGGAATACCGCTGCAAGCATGGGAAGGAACTCTGGTGCTATGCTTTGCTTGGGCACCGCAATCGTCTTGAGTGGAGGGGAGGGGTCCGTGGAATGTATTGGTATCTTGAGGGCCTGATGTCCGAATTCCACGAAGTCCGATTACCACCATGATTGTTGCATAAATTTGGCAAAAGAACTGACAGGAAGCGGGGCCATGAGGTCGTATGCCGAAGCTGGTAGATCGAGGAGGAACACGTTATAGCCCCGAGATATATATTCGTCATATAGGCCTGCATTGACGGCTCGTTGGTTTTGCAAGTGAATATTAGGGTGTTTCCAGGGCCAGCACATGGCATTGACAAGCGGCCAGTGCGTTTCGTTCTGTCGCCCTGGTGCTGGCTACGGTCCTGAAGACAATTCGAAACCAAACAACTAGGGTCAGGGCGCTCAGCCGATTGTTCAGGGAGGATTGTGATTCTAGAGGGCATACCTGCTGCTCAAAGCATTTGCCTTCTTCCAGTAGTGGAACATCCTGAAACCTGGTTATCGAAAGTGTTAGCTTGCAAAAGCCATTCGCCATGCCTGACCCTCGCACACTATCGTAGCTGGCAGAATGCATCCTTCCGCCGATTGAGCTGAGAACCGATCCTTGGCGAGTAGTCTAAAAGGAAAGGAAGAGCTACCAACTCGAACGGCGAGTTCCAAGCAGAACACTTACACATATTCCACGTAGGCCACCTGCCGCGGAAGTGCCTCATGACGAAGATGATTAATACGGTTTATGATCTCTGTATTTGAAACTTGTATTCAGAGGTGGCTCCCATGGCACATTCGTCAACATGCCTGTCAGAAGCCATGGTTGCTCTAACAGAAACAGCTGAGCACCTGGAGACGAAGCTATCGGCAATCACTTTTGGCACAGTGAAACAGGGATTTGGGCGCTTCTAGCAATGAGAACTAGGCTTGTCCTCCAGGGAACAAAACTCGCCTCCAAAATTTCATCCTACTCACATTTGGCTGCATGCTGTGACGTTGGTTATTAGCAGGCGACGCACATAGGAAAGGCCTTTTCGGACGCTAACTCACTATGAGTTCGTGAAGGTTAATCTTACCCAGAGAGAAGCTGACAGCGGTTTTCTCAGATACCGAGTATTTTGGGGTGAGCAGTGGCCAGATGAACGCCGCGTTGATGTCTATCCGGATGCCATAATCTTGTACGTTGTCGCTTGAGGGAGCTATCCGTCGAGTCATCACAGCCGCAGTTGTATCAGTATTCACGATGAAAAACCTCAGCACTATTCTCGTCATCTATTAGCAAGTATAAGTTGGGTGCCTGAGGTAGAGAGTGGCAGCTTTTACATAGCCTGAGGATTTCCAGTACAGCTGCAGTTGAATCAAAATTTCGGTCCATCAACGCTCTGGCATTAGAATACGTCTTGGCTCTATCGATATCGTACCACACAGAGATATGGGGCTTATACCCTGGGTCTGACTTTTCCTGATCAGTCCGGCCATCTTTTTCTGAGGTGACTGGGCGTAGGTGATACAAGCTCAACATGGCCCTCCAGAACGGATGTTCGCTCCGGAGAACCATGCTGGCAAATTGAAGTGAAGGTTGCAATGCAGTCCATAGCTCATCGTTTGTCTAAATAGTTGTATCAGTTACCGGAACATGGCCTAACGGGGCATCGTATACCCTCGGATGCTTACTTGGACGTTCCAAAGTTTGTCCTGGCCATTGAGATTGTACCAGAAATCATTTCCTACTTGGGACCATCTGTCTCTATGGAATAGGCTAACGTTGGTTAGCATACATATCTATGGATAGATTGACCAGATCACCAAATGCCATAGGCTGCCCTGCAAATTTGCCGGCGGCAGTCTCTGGTTTGGATCGAAGGCTCCCAAGTTGGATAGCTGTGAATCGTCAGATTACCAAACCCAGGCCTCAACGATATTAATCTTACCTCCTGTGTATTGAAAGACTGAAAGATCGTGGATTGGAAACTTTTCTCAAATTCCCATTGAGTATCAAAGTCGTGAGCCGCTGTCGAGGGAGGTCCTGGGGTCAACATCGAACGGGCCTCGGAATTCTCATTGAGTTTCCGATCGGGAAATATCCTGAATCGCCTAGCCCAGTCTGTCAATGATGTCTCGAAGTATCAATTGAATCCTTACACGTACTGTGCATATTGTGTAGCTAGAGGATCGCTTGGCAACAATGCCGGCCTCATCCAATTCCAAAAGCCCCCTCGTCTTGGTCTTTCCCTCGTCCCGTCGTGGCTAACCTCTACATTGTCGTCGTAATCTGGACGGCTCCAGGATGGGACGTAAATTCTCCACCTTCGTTGGTCTTCAGGATGTCGGAAACTCCAATTGGCCTGCCTCAGCGATGAATTTCCCGTATCCACATCACTGGATCTTCATCGTCAGGAATCAACTGGCCATGATCAATCCCGGCTGTACTGTCCTCATCCTCTGACCGATATCTTACATGCCCCATGGGCGCACTGGAAGCTTGTTGTGCTGCCATAATTCTTTGGAGCATTGATGTCTTGGTAGATATCTGACTTCTGTCAAGGCCTCTAACGCATTGTCGTAGCTTGCATGGAATATTTGACAGCGGGATATTGAGTTGAACCTAAGCCCCGCAGACGCGCCAGAGAGACGATTCCGAATTTCACTGTTCCTTCTTCGTCTGTGCCTCTTACCCTGCCTTTGTGTCAACGGCGCAACTGGTTGGGGGGGGGGTTCCATTTGTATACCACGCCTTCTTACCGGCCGTTTCCGGTATAGTCAACGCGGAACGGTATTCTGATTTGTCTACAAGTAAAACTACTCTTTCTGTATCTATTTTGTTATAGTCTTTAATTTTATCAAGGGAAATATGAGAATATAAGATACTTAAACTTTTAAGGCTGCTCGTGATAGAGGCCTGCTTAAAGCGCAATATACTTCCTGTTCTAAGTTGGAGGAAACCTCTACCAGTGCTTAGAAGAAAGAAATGCATCCTAACATACATAAATGCATCTCATCTGTAACATTAGTGTTATGAGCATTGAAAGCACGGAATCTGAGCTCGGGTAGGAAGGTCCACCACCTACTGAAATGTATTCATTACTTTCATGATGGGGTCCCCTTTTAGATAGAGGTGCTTGTATCCGTATCGCTACAATATCGCTGGCTACGTGAAGACTTCCTCTTTATCCCATCATTATGGACATTCTCCCAAACAACAATGACGTTAGTACATTAATGCTGGTACGCAGCTCTACGGCACCACCAGCCAATTCGTTTCCTCAGAACCGTCTACCTAGGTAGAACTCCCAGCAGGCAGCTATTGGTAAACCGTTGCGACCATTGCCGGGTCAGTTGGCTGTCAAATGTGTATGTGTCTGTCATGGGGTATAGTCGCTACTCTCGCCTTGCATCTTGAGCAGTATATATTCGTGTCTTCGAACCAGTGACACAAGTACGGTAGACAGACGGTACATAGGCAGAACAGACAACACAGCGCTGCTGCTATGTGCTGCATGGCAGTGCCGTCTGTTGACACCATTGTCTGAGCCCGCCGGGGGCAGGAGGTGCAGCCGATAAAAGTCGGCGTCGCTGTCAGCCTGGACAGCGGCGCAACCATCTGCGGCTCCGGTTCCGACACAATTGAAGGCATCTCCATGAGAGGGTTCTCGGCAGGAGGCGTCACAACTTTTCCTAGTACGGATGGTCTGTGGTAATCACGCCTTCTCAGCCAATTACGGTGATATGAAGCCTATCAAGGGATGAATATACGCTGGTGGCATCTCTTCGTGTATCAAACCTGCAGGCAGGTCCAGGCCTTGTGTAGGTTTGGCCAGTCAGCTGAGGCTGGGGTTCATTTTTGGCCACTCCTTAGTCGTGCTGAGCTTTTTCTGCCGTCATGATGCCAGTACCAATCCTTTTCTGACAAGTTGGAATTGGTTTTGGATATCAAGTTCAAATGTGTATTGATGAATTTGGGTAGTTGCCGCAATCTAGATGTGAGTGGGATTGAGATCGCGATTTGGTTTGTAACGGAGAAAAAAAGTGAATTGTGTTTACTAATGTCAGTCACATGTGTCTTCCAAGAGGCTGTTTTCTATATGACACAGTACGGATCCCTCCATATCTCTTTTGCATGGGCCTGGCATATTCGTGTGTATCTTGCTTGGGTTACCTCTCCCCCAAATGTGCAGTACTGTACATTTCACAGTACATAGAGGAAGGATTGCGGAGGATTCACAGCTTCTGCAGTATGGCCATACTTGAAGGGTGCCAATATCAACCATTACGTCAGGTAAAGGGAGACAGCACGAAGTAGTTTTCTAATCCATCCAAGGTGCTCAAGAAGTGTTCCCAGAATTCGGAACGTAGATCCCCAAATAGGACTGCATATTGTTTTGAGATCGGATATTCGCACCCGAAAAAAAGGATGGTACACCCGTACAAAAAGTGGCCAAAGCGCTGCAGCCAATCAGAGCGCCCCATTTGACCTCACCTCACCACCCATACCACCCCAACCAGGTGCTTTTTGTGCCCTTACCTGTAGACCTGCTAATCCTCCTTCACCCACCAAATAACACTCACTCTCTTGCCAACCACTTATAACTGGTGATATGGACTGAATTCTTCTTATAATTATTATATTGCTGTTAAAAATATATCTTTATTAGTTAGAATTGAATTTTCTGGTGTTGTAGTGATAGCGCTGGTTTCCGACTATGCCCACCTTGAGGCGCAGTAGTAGGCAGATTGTTATAATTGGAATGCTAATATTACTGCTATAAACGGCCGCTAATTAGCCCTTTCTAATCCTCCTCCCCTTTTGAGACTCTTTTAGGATGGATATGATACTTATGAGAACCTTAAGGCTGATTTAGATATAGCTATGAAAGCTGCTGGATTCCTGATAGCTATTTAGAAATTAGACCTGAATCGGGTGCGGTTGGCCTATAGCCGAGGCGGTTAGCAACCCTTAACTGCCATAATATATAACGCTATGATGATTAAAGCAGACTATGGATAGTATGCACTCGCTTATATAATAAAGTTAATAGGAGGTAAGTGGAAGCTTATTATTTAAGAGGGATAGTATACTTGTTATGATCCTTAAGAAGTTAGTAGGGCCTAGTGTGGCTGGGTGAAGCTGATGGCTTCTTAAGATGAATTCCTCTCTTGTGTTGTAAAAGACCCTTTAATTGCTAAGCTAAAGAAGCTTGAATAAGCACTCTAACGGCAGTATCTAGATGTATAGTTGGGGCTTAATATGATAAAGAACTGGCTGGCAGACTAGTGTAAGAAGGACTAAGGGATTTATACTCTAACCTAAGCCTTATTAAATCTGCTTGAGAAGAAGGGATATTAGTATTGCTTTACTACTAATGATGAGAATAAAATTACGGGCATCTTTTGGTGTATAAACGAATAGATAGTATAAATCCGAGAGAATTGCTTTATATAATGCCTATTTATGGACTATATGTACTTGATAAATAATAAGAAGATGCTATACTTTTAAGGCACTTGTGTAACTTATATAAGGAAGAATCTGCCCCTATTTTAAGGTATTATTAATAGCGAGAAGGAACCTAACTTCTGGTGGCTTCTTTAGTAAGTTTATAAGCTCCTCTACTATTATTAAGCTAATAACCTAATGGTCTGTATGACTAATTATAATACTGCTCTAATTAATGCTATTGGGTATGAATTCCCTTAGGTATACTACTAACTCTATATCTTCTATATTAATATGAATATTACTCTCTATATTAAGAAGAAGTAGAAGAAGCCACAAGTAATAGCAGAAGAAGAGGAGGAAGAAGTAGAGGAGGAAGCTAATAAGGAAGAGAGCTTAGATCTAGCTAGGCTAAACGCACTAGGCAGAAATAAGGCCATAATACCCGCAAAGGTCCCTAATCTAAAGGATATCCCCTATACCTGCTAGGCTCTATTTAACCTACTAAAGTTATAGAGTACTTAACTGATTGTGAGATCTATAATATAGCTTAGTAGTACCTTTAAGAGAAGTTCTCAGACTAGAAGGCAATTATTAACTACCTTTAGACTTAATATGTTAATAAGGAAGAGAAGATTGTTGCTAAATGGGCTATATATAAGACCTGCAAGAACCTTAACTTTGGTATATGTGCAACCTCCTTTATAAAAGCTATATATTGGAAGCTAAAGGTTTATCTCGGCTATAGAATGGGGAATATTTTCTATTTAATTTAGGCTGCTAATAAGATGATTGGCAATAGTTCTCGTGCTCTATATTCTAAAGAAGCCCGTTAGAAGATAGTAGCACTAGAGAAGTTTAATAGGTAGAAGTAGCTTGGTAAGCTTCTGCTTTAAGTAGTATAAGTAGCTCTTAAGTATCTTGTACTAGTAAGGAATTTTGCCCTTCTTATACTTTAAAAGAGGATCCTATAGGGCAACTGCTTGCCTATAACTTATATTTGCCCCATCTATACCTAATTTGGCTTACCTTGCGCAAGCTGACTTGCTAACTATAAGGAAGCTGATTACCTACTTAAGAAGGAGGATATCCTTAAGTTCTACTAGCTTGATTGTGATCTCTTGATTATAAATCCTCTCCTTCTTATCCTCTTGCTTAAGAAGGTTACTGCTATAAAGGGATGACCTCGTGATGAGAGTATGTTTAGTGTATAAGAAGAAGGAATTCTTGCTAGCTATAGGCAAGCTGTATTAGGCAAGAAGATGATCTTAATAACTACCAGTCTGGGTAGTAGAGTAGGCGATAAAATGAGGGCGATTATGGCTTCCGTATAATGAATTAACTCGGTATTTGAGTGGAATGATGAGACCCTTCAGTCCCTTGATTAAGAGGACTTTTATAGTAAGAAGAACTAGTGAGAAGTAGTCTGATGGGACAAGTAGTTGGAGGTAGGGCTCATGAAGCTAGCTACTCGTTAGCTTCTGAAGCGGCGTTCTGTAGGGACTGCCTTGTTAGCGATAACCGCAATACTAGGGCCAGTAGCTAAGAAGCCCTGTATGAGGGCTTGCGAGATGATTAACTAGCTGCTATGGGTAGATCTGATTATGGAGGACCTTGTTGGTAATGAGAAGGAGACCTAGGAGGAGATTTAGGTGCTTGGATTGGTTAAGGAATGCCCCAGATGAGGAAAGAAGTAGCAAAATATTAGGGCAGAAGAAATAATGGGGGCAAGTAGAAGGGATGATAGTGGCATTTGTATTTGATGATAAATGTGTAGTTAATGACTGTGTATTGTTGTTTTATATGGTGAATGGGTGGTGCAAAAAAACGTTGGTGCACTGGAGGTATATGAGCGGGTGTACTATCCGTTTTTTCGGGTGCGAATATCCGATCTCATTGTTTTTGAGATCTTCGCTAACGAACAAGATCTCTCGCGCCCTGTAATTAGATCCTGAACCCTCAATTCCATGTCGCGAGCTCCCGAGAAATGCGGCTTCTCCCTACAACCACGCAAAGGTTGATAGAGGAGACTCCCGAGGAGCTGCGGAAAGAAAACGTACGATATGCCATTCTCTCACATATTTGGGGTCCTGACGAGGTGGTTTACAACGACATCCTCCGCGGCACGGAACAGACAAAGAATCCAAACTCGCTTCTGAAGGTACGAGGCGCATGCTGTCAGACAACCCCGAGTAATCACTATAATAAACAATGTTTAGAGTCACTACTAGTACGAGGCCCGAGGTTCTGGATGAGAGCCACAAGCTGTGATTTAGAAAATGCCCACTTGATCAGAAGTACAACAGCTTTGCACAGATAATAACACGCTAGTAGTCCTCGGCAAGCTTAATTAGGACACTGACTCCATGGTGACACCAGGCCTAATATCTCGTCACTTGAATTCGCATACAAATTTTGGCCGGTGACTAGAGTATATGACGAATGGGACTCACTGTTGAAGTGATTGCTTCCGTCCTGGCCTTCGAACCCCAAGATGTATCCCGGAAATGTTGGAAATATTATACAAGGGGTACTTTCCTTCTCATCCGCGTCTGTTAGTCACCCTACTGGGTCCTTTTGGCTCAGTCTCATCCCATGTACTTACGTGTTACATTTGGGGAAGCTCGCCTCAATGCCAACGTTGTGCGAATCTAGTATTTAAATTGCACAGAAACGTTGCAGGTCTAGAGCAATAACAAGCCAAACCTCTATAACATTTTTATATCTAGCTTATAGAAACATACACACAGTATGTGTCAAATCATGTTTAGCATTTGCGAAGAGGGAGGCAAAATCCACTGGGTCCGCAAGAAGTGTTGCGAACCCGCCAGGAAGAATTTTCCGAAGCTCCCGGACTTTGGGGTTATCTTCGAGGTCCATGGAAATTTTACTTGGTCGCCTATGGAAGGATGTGAGGGGTTAAGTTTTGAGAATCCGGTGTCGATTAAGCCCTGTCGTAGTCGGGCTGGGTGGTCGTCGTACTTGGAAATGGACGACGTCACCACCCCAGGGTCTGCATGAGGCAGCGTAAATAGTCAGGCATGGCGAGGATGCCGGACGTGTTAACTATAATGAATAGTTAAGCGAGCAAGCATAATAACGCAAGGTTGAGGTGGAAGACAGCAGAATTAATTGTCCGCACTTCTCCCCTATTGAAGGCCTCTAGAACTCCACTTAAGTGCCATTATCCCATGTGAAGGCAAAAGAATTCACTCGCAAATGACTCGCATATAGAATGAAGCATGTAATTGCGATTAGGTACTTTTAGGAGGCACGTATATATGCTGCGTACCCACAGGGGGTTTATCTTGTATAGATGTCTTGGATATGGCGAGGGACGTAACGAGTAGTATTTGGGATTCGAATTTTTTTATTCCACTGGCGGAATTCGGCCCCATGATAAATTTCTCCTCAACTTCCCGCTTCCGTCTGTTTGTTATTACGGGACACTCAGTGACATGAGCTCACGATCAGATGTAAGCTCTTTCCTGCTCTGTGCTGACCTCAGGTACAATGTCTCCAGTAGATCGGCTGCCGCGATCCTAGGCGTCATAATGACACTTCATCATCATCATCATCATCAAAGACATGACCGCTCAGCCTCTGGTCAGTTAGAACTGATCCAGGCTTTGCCATCCGTGGCTTTCCCACGCAGCTAAGGCCTGCAATAACGGTATACAGCGTTGCACTCGGCAATGTCCGGACCAGCTCCCTGTCTGCGGTATTGACATGTGTTGCCTCGAATTCAGACTTGCACTAACTAGTCTGCATGAAGCTGGGAATAGGACGCTGACGATGTACTAGTTGTGGAAACAGCCCAATGTACGTGATGAATACTTCCGAATACAGGAGGCAAGCGCCACAATAGTGAACAGCCACACTGAGGGCTATTAACTCAGAGTGCTTTCATGATCAAGTATAACCGGCAGACGTTTTCATCATGTACTAGCTCGACCACTATTCTTGTTATCAGGCGCACTCAGTAATCAGTTTTGGTCACGGGACACCCCTTAGCGCTACCAACATGGTAGGTGGAGCATTATGCAGCTCGAGCCTTTGGGATGAGGGATCACCTGAACTGGCGGAGAATTGACGTGTTCACATTACCGGTTGGCGAAGCTGTCCTAGGCTCGCGAAAACCTCCACAGTTGAGAGACAGTACTAAGCGTTGAGCGTTAGGAGCGGACTACGGCATCGCGTAATAAATAACGGTTAAGAAGGTAGATTCTTCCACGAGCAAAATTCCGTCAAAGTAGGTTGCTCCTAAACCGCTTCATTTAGTTTAACTCGTGCGAGAGCGCTTTGATCCCTGACTTGCACTGCTCTACAGCCTAGACCATCTTCTGCACATGTGGACACAAGATTTCCCGTCCGCCGCCGAGGACGGAATACGGTTGTGTGGAGGAGAGCATAGGACTAACTATGTACAGTGAAGCCAGTCACAAAGGTTACCTCAGCGCGTGCCCGCCACGAGTCAGTGCGACGTTTCACGAGACATTATCAAGACCAACACTAGTACTTCTGGCCAGGTCACAGAAGAGTGACGTCTTACGGGATGATCGCGATCCCACGATGCGGAAATCATGGACAGTGCAACTCGTCGCGAATCTGACGTGCCGAGTTGACCAAGACCATGACTTTCGACCAGGAAGCCGGGGACTGCCCTCAACGTCTGTCTGTCCCTGCCCTGGTGTTAGGCCTCGACTAACAAACCTTACGTACCAAATAACCAAGGCGGATTCAATGCCGACAGGCGTCCGCGTAACCGTGGCTGGCAAAGGCGGAGCTCGACCACCACGGTGTGACCAGTGTTCCGCCGGTGCCGCGGATAGCACGGCAACCCGTTACCAGCCTGTGGACAGATTCCTCCGATTCATTGCTGTTGTGGGCATCAGAGTTTCCTCGATCTTACTCGTGCCCATGAGCGCATGTGACATTTGAGGTAATTGTCATAGCTATGGCCATCAAAGCAGAGCGGGAGAGTCGGGACGGCTAGATGCGTAGGGCCAGAGCGACCCAGAGGATTATGAAATGCATGTTTCCGATGCCAAGCTCTAACCCGGCGGCTGGGTGATCCGAGGACGGGACGTCGCATGGTGGAGGGTGCTACAGGCCGTATAGCACACTAGAAGTCTGACAGGGTCTACTTGTCTTCGTGGAAGCCTCGTACATGGTGAATGTTTCGACAGTGGGAACTGTGTCCTCTCGACGCACCTTGGTAGTGGCTGTTTGGTGGAGGAGGTGTAGGGCGTGGCTCAGGTCTGAAGGCAATGGCATTATAAGCACAGTGCGTCCCGGTCAGGACGCCGGCGGCCGAGCGAGCAATCTGTGAATCGGGGCGCAAAGTCCGTGACGATGCACGGGAAGGCCCAGACGTCACCTGTCACCTGTCTTGGCCACGCATCCCGCAGAATATCGAGCCCCTTCACGAAGGTGCGGCGAGAGAAGCAGAGGTGATGTGATGATCAACGATGACGAGGCTGTGCCGTGTTTCAGAGATTCTTCGGACGGTTCATGGGGCCTGGGTTGAGTGGCACGCGTCAAGTCAAGGCTCCTCCTGCTTTTGTGAGACATAATCCCCTGAATCCACGTCAAGGCCCGAGACAGCCGATGGCAAAGAAAAGGCCAAGCTTCAGCAGATCTGCACCTAGCAGCAAGCTGCGGACTTGGCATTGGACCCAGATAGCTGGGCTTAACGACCAACGCTGGGCATCATTCAGACAGCCAGACAGCTCAGATCGAGAGGCTTTGAT
Organism: Stenocarpella maydis; assembly: GCA_002270565.1. Classification (NCBI taxonomy): domain Eukaryota; kingdom Fungi; phylum Ascomycota; class Sordariomycetes; order Diaporthales; family Diaporthaceae; genus Stenocarpella; species Stenocarpella maydis. The sequence goes on along the minus strand of NQMI01000003.1, from coordinate 637,508 downwards.
TTACAGTACATTGTAGTTAGTGTATGTCAGGAAAGTGGGACCACAGAGCGCGAGAGAGGTCTTGTGTGGACATGTGGGCTTGCCAACCTTTTAGGGATAGTTGGGTGGGCCACACGACTCGGTGTTCCAAGAGAGTTAGACCGTGGTGCGTTCCTTTTTTTTGCCGTCTGCTTTCACTCTTCAGTTTGGAGCTGGCCTCTGAAAGCGCGCGCGCATCACCCTTGGGACACCCTGGGAGGCTAGTATGTGAATGAGAAAGCAGAAAAAGCCTTTGCCAGTCAAGCAGCCTGCATCTCGATTTCGCGCGTGCGCTGGCGCGGGAGACGGGCCAGGAGACCAGACCCACCCTGGGGAAGCCCCAGTCTGCCAGCTGGGCACGACCAGGTTGTCGGGAAAAGAAGCTCACCCTAAGGCGGCGGCGGTCCTTGGCGGTGTGGGCGAAGAGACGGGGTGGGAAAGCTTCGTTTCCTGCTGAGATGCAGGTCGGAGCGGCGGCAACTAGATTGATTCGTCCGGGGTTGGTGTGACGTTATGGCCGACGGTTGTGCTAAGTTGTGCTAAGCCTGGCCAACAAAGCCAAGTTGTCGAGGCCGGGATGACGAGCGAATCGAGACGGGGCTAGGCTGGCTGGCTGGCGGGCTGGCGCAGCGAGACGCGCGCCAACCTTGAAGCAGCGCAGGCCGACTGTTCTGTTTGACATGTTTGTGCTTCTCGTCTGTGCCGGATTCCGCATCCAACACGTGTCGGGCGTGTGCCGCATACCCGGCCAACGCCCAGCAAGTGAGGCGTGTCGGGAAGTGCATTCCGGTTCGATGCATGTCAGCAGCAGCTGTGGGCTGGACTACGGAGTGCTGCACTCACTACCTACACAGTAGGTGTGTAGGCACGCAGTCAGGCGGCAGCATGAATGATGGGAGACGAGGGGTGGGCAGGTTCGACTTGACTACCCGGGATGCCCTTTCCCGCCAGGCCAGCAGGCCTGCGCCCAGCCGACCTGGGCACCCCTGCCGCTCCCTTCCTGCTCCCTGCTCCTCTATGAAAGTTCGCTACAGAGGGAGGGTAGTATGTGCTCGTGCCTCTCGTGCCCCGTCCCGGTATCGTATAAAGACTGGACGGGGCCACGGGTCTTGGCATTTTCCCAAGATCACTGCCCTCCTCCAACCCCCCCCCCTCAAATCCTTCGTCTTGGATTCTGTCCGTTACACAACACCAGCACCAGAGTTCCCCTCGCCTCATCAGTCTGTGCACGCACGACCGGACGCCGTTTTACCCACTTGCCTACTCAGTAATCACCCCACATACAGGCCGACCCTCTGCGGTTTGGGTGTGGTCCAATCTCAGCCTTTCCTTACCTACCTGGCCTGTTCCTTGACTTGTCCGTCTCTCCCGAGATTGTCGCTGTGCTCTGCTCTGCTCTCCTTCTTGCCTCCTCTTCTCCGCGTCCACACCCCATCATTCATCATCAGAGTCATAATCATCGCCATCACCACCACCACCACCACCACCACCACCATCATCAACAACACCAACGGCTGCAGGGACAAGTGTGTTGACGGACCACCTCTCGGACCCCCTCTCGGACCACCTCTCGCTCGCTGCTGGCCTTCGCTCTCTCTCCGGCCCATTTGGTTCCCTCGCGCGTCCTAGATGCCTCCGTGCCTCGGGCCTTGGGTTCTGTAGCCCTCACGATGATGGGAGACTAGAACGATGGGTAACAGTAAGCATTGAAATCCTTAACTTGTCCGGCCGTTCGTCCCTGGTTGCTCCAGGGCCCAGACGTCAAAAAACTCTTGGAGATCTCTTGGGTCTTTCTTGGATTGTTTTGATCCGTTCTTCCCCAGGCCTTGGGCCCTTGGCACCCGCCTTGGCATGACCCAGCAGCTCAGATCCAGATTGCCCCAGAAAGCACGAGGCACACACCCACACGCGCTGCCGTGCCACGCCACGCATTTGCCATGCCATGCCACTGCCAATTCCTCGGCGATCGCCCATGTGTTGTTATCATTATCTATACCTGGCTGTGCGCCTGCTAACTCGACATTTGTGTCACAGCCTACGTCGAAGATATTCAAAATGCAGTGTACGTCCCCAGCCTATTATCCCCTTGTGGCCGGCCTTCCTTGTCCCCTCTTCTTCCCGTCCTGCCGCCCTACCGCCCACCTTGTGTCCCCGTGCCCCACACGGGCTTGGTGTCGCCGGCGACAGCCTGCCATCGGTGGCGCTCATCGTCGTCGGGGACATGGCACCGGCCCTCCGTCCACATGTGTCACTCCGCTCCTCACGTGCACCGTTCTTGTCGACAAAATCATCCCAGCATGCCGGGCCATGGCAGTCCTGTGTGACGCCGCCAACCGATCCCCCAACACCCCTCACGAGCCACACAAATTCCTCGTCCAGCCTCGCCCCATACCATAACTTGAGGCTTCGCATGCTGACACTCCTCGAGGCTTCTATTCAGCAATCCTGTCTGGTCCGGCGACGACAGCATTCCATCGACCATCATCAGAAACATCACTGCGCTCTCCGTGAGTGGTTTCCGGCCCGACGAAGCTTCTCCCAGCTCCGAAGACGTCCTTCCTCGTCGCCCGCGTCCTCTCATTAATGTTTTACAGAGCGATATCGCCTACTCGGCCGAGATCAATGACAACATAACTGTTCTGTCCTTCAGATACGCCCAGACCGACAATGGCGTCATCCAAGGCTTGCTCTATGTGCCTGATCTCGAGGCTCGCGACCCATGCAGAAAAATCGAGTCCGCTTATGTGCCTAGAACGGCTGTACGACAGGTCGACCTACCACCCTCTGATTACAACCTGATCGCACTGGTACCCTGGTACAATGCGACTTGCACGAGGTCATATCTTGCTTCTGCAGCCTTTGATCCCATCCGCGCCCTCATCACCTACAAACCGGACGACAGCATTGACGCCCCCCCACCAGTCGATGATGAGATCTGGGACCTTGAAGACAGCGGCGCTTGGAAAAGCAATACCAAATTCCCCATCTATGCCGTCTCAGGAGCGGTTGGCTCGTCCATGATGACGCAACTGGGTCTCTATTCTGGCAACGTGAGCTCGGTTCCGTACGGAGAGAACATATCCGCCTTGTACGACCCCGATGCCGACGACTATATCCGCATATGGTCCCAGATCCACGTGGCGACTACCGACTCGCTGCCTAGCATCTGGATCTACATACTTATCTGCGTGGCGGCACTATTTTTCATTGTGGTCGGCATCTCCTGTCTCATGCACTGCGTCCAACATAAGCGCCGTGCCTCTCTTCAGCGCCGGGTCATGAGTGGCGAGGTGGACTTGGAAGCCATGAACATAGCACACGTTACAGTACCCATCGAGCACGTTGAAAAATTTCCCCTCTTCACATACAATTACGAGCCGGACCCAAACAGCTTGCCACCCTCGCCCCGAGCACCGCCACGAGCTCTCATGCAAAACATCGGCATGGGAATAGATGAGGCCATGACAAACGATCGCGCACCGGCATATTCAGAAAAAGCTCTACCCAGCCCCACAGCAAAATCAACCGTCACAGGCATCACTGTGGCTAGTACGGCAACAGACTACCAACCTTGCTGCTCGATATGTGCCGAGGACTACGTAAATAGGGTGTCCATCATACGCGAATTGCCCTGCGGCCACATATTCCACCCGGAATGCATCGACGAGTTCCTCAGCGTTCACAGCTCCTTGTGCCCGCAGTGCAAGGTGTCCATGGTATCGAAAGGCTTTTGTCCAAAGGTCACCAATGCCATGGTCCGACGCGAGAGGGCCATTCGGAAATTACGGGGCCGCGTCATCGTCGACGACTCGGACGTTGAGAGCGGGCATGATCAGCCAAGCACCTGGAAGGCGAACGTGAAGAGGAAGCTGTTCCGTCCAAGCAACAATTCAGCCAATCTGGTGCAGCAGGCCCCAACTCGTCACGCAGAAGGCCCGAGACCCGAGGTTCGGCTGCGAATGCGCGACTTGGCTGGTGAAGAATTCCACGACGGTCCTAGTGCAAACGGACAACCCAAGTGGAAGAGAGCCACGCAATCGCTGTTTCCTGGCTTTTCGTGATATCTTTTACTCTTATGATTTTCTTTCCAATTTTCGTTTTTGAACCGGTTCATATCAAGATACCCCGGAGCAATCTCCAAATACTGATTTAGTGAGCATCGGACGGCGTTACTAGGCATCGGCAGGTTCTGGCAGTCCATACTGCGGGGTTTGAGAGATGAGCATCGCATATGGAGTGTTGATGATGGCCGGATAGAAAGTCACGAGAGAAATGGGGAAATCTGTGTTTCCCAATTGAGCATGCGACTTGCGGCGAGAAAAAAAAATATTGGATTGAGCAGCCGGCTCACTCCCTAGCAGTGGCACATATGGTGTGAAGACAAATGAATGGTTACATAGCTACTTCATCTTGATTCTGACTAGAAGATTGGACATCAAGATACACAAACAAGTACCATTATGAGGACTACGCCATGGCGCGAATCAAGCTTAATCCTGCTCGTGAAGTCCATTAAGCGTTCTTGTTACGAAATATGTAAATCGATGAGAACTAACTTAGCGCTTTGGCCATACTGGCATTTGAGACTCATCTAGTAGTGTCATCTATCATGAGGCCCTTCTTGCGCCAGCGATGTGCTTGCTTGCCTGAGGCTGGAGACCCATTGCGGAGATTGTTCGAGTCTGTCTGACTGGGGCAAGTGATGAGATGCCGCAATCACTTTGCATATGGGATGAATGTAATCCTGACGTATCTATGTTCTACGTGGGACTGAAGCGACTGGTGTCCGATTTGCAGCCCAAACCCAGTGTGCGCCGTTTAAAATGTCTTTATATCGATCATTGTTACCCATAACACGATTCTACTATAGAAGGCAAATTGGCGCCCCCAGTTGGTTTATGTTGATAATCCTGGGTGGCCGAAGCGCGTAGTTTTGGACGTCCATCTATATCTACCTAGGTAGCGTTTAGAGCCTCCGAATTGCTCCGTCGAGAACTCGGATTCGCAAAATCTTCACGATACCTCCTTGCAACTGTGCTGTTCTTGTGTTGGGTTTTTTGGCTTGGCCAATATCTCTTTGGCGCTTTCAATCTCGAAATGGCCGACATGAAAAGGTCAAATGCCGGCAGCCCACAAGTCCCCTGCGGGAACCAGCTCCGGCGAGAAAGACAACCTTGATTTGCATGAGGCTGCTGAGGCTGCTGAGGCTGACAGCAGCTTATCAAAGTCTGGGGCTCTGGGTCTATTATGCTCACGATTTTGAAATCTCTTGGGCTCCGGGAGGAGATAATAGACCAGAATCGGAGCAGGTGGCATCTATTAGTAGTCCATGTATACTAAGTGTTGAGTGTAATCATAGCTTGTAGGCAGGCCAGCGTCACGTAAATACCGGGGTATGTGGTTTGGTAGCTAGTCTACATATGTATTTATCCCCTCCATCAAATTTGGAGCCGGAGTTCGACCTTGCATTGTTTGTAGCATTACGATTTAGAGCCAGAGTGGTCATTGGCCTTTAAAGAAGACGCCAAGGGCACTGGGGACTATAGATGTCCTCGCAAAGGAGGCTGAAATGTGAGGGGACGACGCCGGCGTTTTCAGCTCCCTCAACTTGTGAGGGCTGGGTAGGTGGTTTACAGGACCCTACACTGAAGTGGTCTGTCTCACCGACAGTGAAGTATTTAGAACAGCGCGAGCACACAACAGATTGCATACTTAACTCCACTCTGCTGCTCAAAGAATATGAGAAATCCACACAGTTTATCTCGAAGCCATCTGCGTCCTGGCATGCCAGCACATGTTCTCTGGCAGGCGCCTCGGTAGACGCTGTGGAATGGATGGCGATTGATTCCTCTGCACATGGATCCCTGCAACACGAGCAAGAATTGAGCTATCGACTGGCCGGGAGTGGCAGATCCATACCAGTAGCTACCAATAGTGATGCGCAGTGGGGTCCTCGCCAAGGCTGTCACAAGCCTGTGTTCTGGCCAGTGTTGTCGCCGCCGACTGTGAGCAGGGCTGGGCTGTGAACACCGTGACGATGCGTGACTGCGGGACGATTGGCAAGCTCTGAGACTGGTTGTGATTAACGAAATACACTGCGGCGAGGCAGTGGTGAACAATACACAGAGCAACAAGGACGAAAGGGAAACGGCCCCCTGAGCGAGGCGCCTGGTTGTTTTCTTGGCTGACGACAGACGCGACCACAAGCACCCCGCCATGCTGCACGGAACTGCCCCTCCCCACCCGAGCTCAGCAGAGGTGAGCTCTGAATGGAGTCTTGGCACGTTTGACCACTCCTCCCTACCCAGTCACCCTCTGCGCCGCCTTGGACGGTTTGACCACCACTAGGGAAGGGGCCATTTCCCGCCTCTTCCCTTTTCCTCCTCTGTTCTTCTCCACCGACATCAACTTCATCAGGACAAAATTGCTTGCCGAGCGGCTGATTGAAGACAGCTTCTCTGACCAAACCATCCAACCACCCCGCCACTGCCTACTCGAGCTTCACAGAGCTCCAAACCCGTCACCACCGTTGTGGTCTCATTCCAAGCCTGAAGAACAAGGCGGTCAACTAGGTTCGTCGGCCCTCCTCCTCTCCCTCGACATGGCCTTGAGAGGTCGGCCAATCATCAATACCAGTCGCGACTGGTCCAGCTCGGCCTGTGGGAACAAGAGAAGGAAACAGAAAAGAAAACAATTGGTCTAATAGCAACTCTCCCACGAGATCCAGAGCTGACAAGTGCCCTCAAACCACAGGCCACAGACCCACCATGTCATCCGCCCTCAAGATGACCCCCCTCTTGATGGGGTTGGTCATTCTTTTCCTCTTTGCCGGTCGCGCTCATGCCTTCGGTGCTGGAAACATTGCCAGCATCTCCAAGGTCGAGGGCCAGAACTGTAAGCCCAGACACACCAAGCACTAGTCCCACAACGAGACCACGCTAAATACTAACGGCGCTCTCCAAAAGGGCGTCACGGCGACATTGAGGACACCCTGCTGAAGATTCTCATGGCCCGGGCCGTCGGCGGCAAGAAGTTTGACAAGCTGAGCGTTTCGCGTACCTACTTCGGCAACTGGTAATTGACGAGAGCCCGGCATTTCACCACCCTTCATACTAACAAGGCGCTAGGTTGAGAGACTATTCCCAGGCCATCGATGTCGGCACGGTCAAGAGCGTCTCGGCTGAAGCTATCCGCCTTCTGCTCTGCGTCCTGGGCTTCTTGACATTTGGCTACGGTTCGCGCGAGTTCGAAGTCACTGCTGATCGTCTAGGCTGCTACCGCCCAGAAGGTAACTCGCTCCGGCTATCTCACGCGTTGCTTGTTGCCCCGCAGTTGCTAATGGATTTCGCAGACCACATTGACAACCCCAAGAACTACGCCGACAACGTGGACGCCCGTCAATATGACCGACGTCTCCGCGGCCCCATCGACGAGCGCGTCGAGTTGGCTGTCGATGAAGAGACAGGCATGAAGAACTACATCGCAAACGAGAACGTAAACATCATGACCAGCGCTCTCCACGTCCGGCGCCTCTTTACCAAGTGTATTGAGCTTGGTCGACGGTATCAGCGTGAAAACAGGAAGGAAGACCTGTACGAGGCCCTCCGACTGCTGGGCACTGGACTCCACTGCTTGGAAGGTCAATCGTCCCTCATATATTCCGGCGACATCTCATGCTAACGCAATGAGACAGACTACCTCGCACACAGCAACTACTGCGAGCTCGCCCTGATTGAGCTGGGAGAGCGCGACGTGTTCCCCCACGTTGGTCGTAACACGCAGCTTCGTATCCCTGGCGCCCGCGACGAAGTCTACCCCATCGTCACCGGTACCTTCGGCGGTGTTGACTTCCTGCACTCTGTCACGGGCGAAGTTTCCGACAAGCTGACCCAGAACGAGATTGATGAGCTTGAGGGCACACTTCAGCAGAGCCAGAACAAAGATACCAGCATGCTGCGGGAGCTCCTGGACAAGATCCCCGACGGCCTTTTCGGAGGCGACGACAAGAAGTCAAAGATGGATGATATCCAGCAGAACGCCAATGCTTCCCAGGTCGAGCAGATGTCCGTATCGCCTCGCGATCCTGAGGAGTACACGCTCTACATCCAGAACATCTTCCGTCAGATCATGCCTGCGATCGAGTTTCATGACGAGATTCTCCAGAATGTCACGGAGGCTATCGAGAAGATCCCCATTCTGCCCCAGATTGTTGAGCAGCTCGAGGAGCAGCTGTCTGTCTTCGTCTTCTCCGTCATCGCTCCATTCGTTGTTCCTGTCATCAACCAGGTCAAGAACGAGCTCCGCACCGGCTCTGACGAGATCATCCAGTCCAGCGTGAATGAGCAGCTTATTGTCTTCAACGATGACGAATGCACGGACCCCACCCACTCCATGCTGTCCAAGGATCACTTCTCCAATATCCTCAACGAAGTCGCCGGCAAGACTGCCAGCAAGGTTGTCGCATGGGCTGTGCCACAGATCATGGACGCCATCGACGATGAGGGCGCCGACATTGACCGCATCTGCACGCGTATCATCTACGGAGTTCTGCACCATCCAGCCCAGCGCGATCAGGGTGAAGACGGAGCGCGTGAAGGCCGCGAGATAATGTTCCGCAGTGTTGAGGAGTGGTGGAACGACATGCCTGATGATGCAAAGGACGAGTACCGCAACAAGCTGTCCCGAAGGGGCGTCAAGAACGGTGAGAACCACAAGGAGGGTGTGCACGACACTGGCCACGGCCACGGTTGCTCTGGCAAGCTGAGCATGCACAAGCAGTTCGGAGGTGGCGACCAGTCTGTTGAGGACAGAATTGCTTCCGCAGCCGCAGGTGCCATTATCGGTGGAGTCACCTCCGGCGTCTCCGACTTCGTCTCCAACCAGACTGGTGGCAGGGTCAACCTGCCCGACAGCAACGAGCCAAACAAGGGTGGCGGCCTCCTCGGCAACGTGTCTTCGCTGCTGTCGGGCGCGCTCGACAACAAGAGCTCGTATGAGACGCGCCCCCACCGTGACAATGACGGCGGCGTCACCCAGACATACGGCGAGTACGGCCGGAGCAATGACGGTCGTCGCTACGAACAGGCCGAGTACTCAGAGACCCGTTATGGTGACGGACGCGAGAGGCAGGAGTACCGTGAAGAGAGGCGCTGGGAGGGTGAGACCTCCAGCTACGGTCGGGAGGAGTCGTACAGCGGGTATGGTGGTGGCTATGGCTCCTCGCGACAAGAGTCCGGGGGTTACGGTGGCGGTGGTGGAGGTTACGGCTCGTCCGGCCGAGAGGAGAGCTATGGCGGAGGAGGAGGAGGAGGAGGAGGAGGAGGCTATGACTCCGGACGTCGCGATGACTATGGTGGCGGACGACAGGAGAGCAGCTATGGAGGTGATGACTCGTCTGGAAGACGCCGGGACGATGACACTACCGACCTGGTCGGTAACGTCATCGAAGGCGCTGCGAAGCACTTCTTTGGCGGAGACAAGCGGGACGACCGTCGCGAGGGCGGCGGTGGTGGCTGGTTCTCTTAGGTGGAGGATCTCCCACGCAGGCTTCGTTCCCGGTCTTCGGATCGCGGGGGAGACTAGAGCGAAAGCTACACCCGCTGCTCGAAACTTCAGCTATGCTAGATAAAGCTGGTAACGCGTGGCAAAGATAACAAAGTTTCTTGTTTTTAGTAATAAGGTCTTGCCATTCTCTCTACCAAGAAAGCTTCCTGCGAATGCCCTGTGGCAAAAGTTGTAGGGGTACCGAGTGATGCCTGCTGATAGATATCGGCATAGCGGGCTCCACGTATGGAGAGGCTTCGTGCTCGGATAACTTCTATTAATGTTGAATCTATTAGTACATCTGGTAACTGTCAAAATGTCTGTCTGGGCGGTCATAGAGAAGGACTCCCTCGCAACGCAGCAGAATCCGGCTTTAGCACCAGAACAGCTCCGTCACTCTTCATGTTGAGGGTAAGAGTTCTCTCTGAAACGTATGGCCCTGTACCCAAAAACTGGCCGTAGTTCCTCTTTTGAAGCCAATCCAAGACCAAAAAACTGTGCCAACATGATTTCCTCTCTTTCCGTTGAAGGAGGACACATGCTGCTCCAGGACCACCCAACGAGGAATCCTCCAGGTTGTCCCAGGACTACCTTGGTATGCGAAGAACATTTAGCCCAGTGTTCCAGGCCGCCAGAGGGCATTTGATGGCTCCTTATATATATATATATAACTATACATATTATTATTATTATTATTTTATTATTATTATTATTATTATTATTATTATTATTATTATTATTATTATTATTATTATTATTATATAATAATTATTATTATATTATTATTATTATTATTATTATATTATTATTATTATTATTATATTATTATTATTATTTATATTATTATTATTATTATTATATAATAATATTATATTATATATATTATTATTATATTATATTATTATTATTATTATTACTAATACAAGGTGTCTTTGTAATGAGCGGGAGCAACTCGCGTCTGTTGTAGAGACTGGGGCATCGTAGAAAAGTAGACGGCCGGTTCTCTCCGAAACACGTCGTGGCTGTCTAGAGATCTCCCCGCGTATGCCCAGGCACGCGTTTCATGCTCCCGGTTGGGGGGGGGGGGAGGTTGCCCCGCCGCTTGAGAAAGCTTGCCCGCCAAGTATAATAACGTAACCCCAAGGTCGAGGGGGGACCGTTGAAGACGCGCCGTCATATACCTAGGTATATTTATTAGGGAACCTTGGAAGGCAGAGAGGGAATGCAAGCTCGATCGAGACCCCCTGAAGAGGCCCTGTTGTGGTGTACCCAGGTACGTCTTGCCCACTTGGCCGGGCCGTTGCCGCGGCCCAGGTCAATAAACGCCTAGAGCATCGAACCGTTGCGGGAAATGTCGTGCCTGTCTCTCTTTGACACCATCTTCCCGTCTTACCCGTGAAGCACACACCATTCTCGGGCCGTCGCGCGAGACCCCACACTGGAATCCACGTGTGTGTGGTGGCGCGGCAGTGGCGGGCTGCCGCGGCGCTGGCAGGTCCCTGTGGTCTCGTGGAAGCATTTTGCTACTGCTGCTTCTTTCTTCGACCTCGTCCCGGTTCGGCGGGTCTGCCCGTAGAAAGACTTGTGACGCGCTCCGTCAAGGTTGGGAGAGCTTGGGGCTACAAAGATACTGGCTGTGTGGATGGTCTGGCGTCATGTTGTTGACGCGTTTTGGGACACTCACTATTCCTGGGCCCGCCTCCTCTTGGGCCCTATTGATTATCATCAAGCCGCGATAGATCAATTTCGGCGGCAGGCTTGCATTATAGTCTCTAAACTCGGCCCAAGCTCAGCCAGCCTGTCTTGCTGGCACTGTATGTGGACAACTCATGACCTATTATTTCCTCAGGCCGTACCGGTTCCAAGAAGTCTGCTACAGCGTGGCACAGACGCATTGGGAAGGGCCAGGCATCAAGACCGGCCCTGCTCGCTGAGGTTTGAGATATGACATCAAGGCACACAAGACATTAAAAGAACGCAGCAACGTGATGTATTAGCATAGGGACAGACGCGTTGTTGTTAGCCGTCATGTGGTACCAGATGTAGTTTGATGCTTGCAACTCCTCACTCAGCTGTTATGCACTGAGCTCGGAGGTCACCATGGTCTGTCTCCACACGGCTCTGGGCACGTCTCGTCTCGTGTTGTCTCTCGCCTGAGCTGGCGTTAGCCTCGGCCTGTCAAGGGACCGCATCTCGGCCCGTCACTACAATGCTCAACATCCGGAGTCACGGAAGCTTGGTTCAGCCGAGTCAGAGACGTATTCGCCCTGTCCATCTAGTTGGTGGCTTGCGCAGCCCGGAGCGTTCGACTCCAAGCACGTGAATGCTTGCCTGAGAGGATACGATGGCCAAGGCTTCTGAAACTCCTCGAGAGCACCGGCTGCGTGCAGGATGGGAAGTGTAGCAGTATCCTGTCACTGCAATCATTTGAAGGACGAATGGGGGGGGGGTTCCCTTCCAAGGGCTGTGGTGGCTAGCAGCAAGAGAAGAGGATGTCTCTGCGGAGGTACTCAGAAGGGTCCTGGGAGTTGGCTGTGCGAGAGGACCCGAGCGCCAGAGGTGGCGGCCACGAGGTTGGTTTGGTTATTACTGGGCTCTGAGCTCCGAGTTCTGAGCACCTGGAGGTGTGGGCAGCAGCAGACAGGGCAGAACGTGCACGCCCTCTCGTCCGACCCCATGGAGCTAGAGCCCTCTGTTCGTGAGTTGGACAGCCTTCCCTCCTCCGTCTCGGCACCAGGGCAGAGCACCTATGAGATTGGGCCGCTCAACGCGACCCCTGCCAAGCAGGAGCGCTGAGCCACACCATTGGCTCGAGCTTCTTTTGTGAATCCCCAGCCCCTCATTTGTCCGTCTCTGGCGGGTTGCACACATCGCTGCGTCAAACGAGCTGTTCTGCGTCTCGGGATTTGCAGTGAGGACCGCACCTGCGCTGACTGGGCTGCAGAGCATGCGCAATGCTGGAGCTATGACAACTTGATGAATCGGCATTCTCCCAGGTAGCCAGAGCACGGGATGCACTCAGTGTGAGGACTGAGATACGTAGCAAGAAATGCAATAGCAACCAATATCACCTGATTGATTGCAGCATGAGAAATGGCATCGAGCAGAGTGCTGGCACACAAGGTGTGTGTGTACTTGACGCTGTCGCAGGCATGAGCTGGAAGAAAGGTCCAACGCTGGCCGAGGCGGGCGAGGTGGGAAGAAGCAAGCAGGAAGGCGTAGGTGCACACGAGGTTGATCACAGGCGGGCGCTGAAGCCCGAACTCGGAAAGGGTCTTGTGGCTCTGTACGGGATAGCACTGGAACTGGAATCAGATTCCGTGTCCTGGGACTGCGCACAGCAAGTCAAGCACTGCAGCAGTGTAGGCGCAGTAGAGGTGGTGGGCAGCAGAAGAGAGAAGGAAGGCAGGCAGGCAGGCAGGCAGGCAGGCAGCGAGCGAAGAAGGTTGGGGAGGAGAGGAGAGGGCAGTCAGGGCAGAGGGGAGAGAGCGGATGACTTCAATCAGTGTGCCCAGCCTTGGGCAGCCTGAAGGGGGGGGAGCTGCTCTCCTTGAGTGCCTGTGTAGGTAGGGAAGGGGGAAGGGAAGAAGTCAGTTCCCACATAAACGCCCACAGCCTTCCTTCCCTGCCTGGCCCTGCCCCCTGGTGCTGCTGCTGCTGCTGCTGGTGGCTGTCCTGCGCTGTGGGCGAGGGGAGGGTAACGAGGAGCTGGGCAGCTTTGTGGTCGGGTCGGGCTGGGCGGAAGAGACAGAAAAGTGCGGGTGCTGCTCCTGCTGCAGGTGCAGGTGCGGGTGCGGGTGCGGGTGCGAGCGAGAGGGGAGGGGAAGGGGAGCACGAGTGTGTGCCCGTCCCAGAAAAGCTGCAGAGCTGCAGAGGTTGCAAAGCTGCACACGCTCTCCAAATCAGCCAGCAGCTCTGGTCCCCCGAAATTTCCAATAAACCGTCCCCCGCCCACCTTGCCCTGTCGCTTCCGTTTCCCCCTCCTCTCTCTTTCATCCTCTAAAACCTCCAGGCTTCCCAGGGCATTCCCACCCACCGCGTACTGAAGCAATTATTACTAGAGCATCAGTCCAAAAAAAAAAAATAACACACCACCACAGAACAACAGCTGCACCCTGCACCTTGCACCTTTTACAGCCAGCCGCCTGGGCCACCACTCCACGTCTCCATCCCATTCACCACCACCAGAACCACCACCCGCTCTGCAGCCCACCCACTGCAGCCCGCAGCCAGAGCAACTGCCAAACCGCCAAAACCACACAAAGCCCACCACTACCGCAGCAAACAGGCAACAATGGCGCGTCCCAAGAAGGCAGAGGAGAAGCAGCTGGCCCCGGCCGTCCCCCAAACCGTCCCCATTGCTGCTCCCCAGCAGCCGCAGCAGCAACCCCAGCAGCCCACCCTGACGGGCAACAACCTGCAGGGCAGAGTCATCGATGTTGATAACTTCATCAAAGTGAGGAACTCTGTAAGTGACAGCCAGCCCACACCACCTTTCTACCCTCTGCCGCTGCTCCCCTTCACCAAACATCCACCACCACCCCAGCGCCCACTCTGCCCCTGCGCTTCTCACCCGCCTCGGCACCAACTTGGCTGGTTCCCAACCTGAACCACCGCCGCTCTTTTCACAAGCGAGCCCAGCTATCATCCAGTCCATCACCGTCTTCTCGGCCTGCCCTTGATCCTCAACCCAGGCCGCCCGTCCCGTCCCAAACCATCTCAACAGTGGTGCCATCACACCGAGAAATACCCAATCTTGTGCGACACCCAAATCCATGGCCCGATGCACATGCAATTCACAATGCACTCCGAGATCTGTCGTGTTTCACGTGATCACGAGCAAATCTATCCTCCCCTCACGCCCTGGCTGTATTGTTTACTTGACTGTGTCGCGTCATATCATTGGCGCGCGTCGCGTCTGTTGATGCCACACCAAGTAATCCACCAGACCTGACGTCTCACCTCGGGTTTGCACCTGCACCAGTCGACAGTCAGCCTCTTGCTTCTCAGCGCCATGGCAACAACATTGCAGCAACCCAGCCAGGACTAGGGGCTAATTCTGCCACAGGTCTATCATCGCCTGGCTACCATCCAGGAGTTCATTCGCTCTACGAATGCAGACTACCTGCGCCAGACTAACCTGCTGATTGGGGAGCCCACTCTGCTCGAGGATGACGCCGGTCTCGCCGACATCGCCGACATGTTCACGGCCCAGTCGCTGCCTCAGGTGCCCGGTATCCCAAACCCCGCCCCTGCTCCCGCCCCCGTCGTCGAGGAGAAGAAGGAGCGTAAGAAGCGCCAGCATGACCCCAACGCGCCCAAGCGTCCCTTGACCCCCTACTTCCTGTACATGCAGACCGCCCGCCCTATCATCGCCGCCGACCTTGGTGACAGTGTCCCCAAGGGTGCCGTGCAGGATGAGGGACAGCGTCGCTGGAGCTCCATGTCCGCCCAAGAGAAACTGGTCAGTACCCACCCCTCGCCAGCTTCCCCCAGTCACTAACACACCGCATCAGGGCTGGAATTCGGCCTACCAGTACAACCTGCGCCTGTACAATGCTCGCGTGGCCTCTTACAAGGCCGGCAACCTGAACGCCAAGAACATGACCGACGACGAGGCCATGGAGTACGCCGAGGAGTTCAACATCCCGATGCCTCCTCTTGGCGGTGGCGATGCCAACCACGCCAACGACCAGGCCGCTATTGCCGAACAGTTGCAGCAGAGCGCACCCGCTCCTGAGCCAGTCGTTGAGGAGCCCGTCAGCACCACCAAGGCAACCAAACCAAAGGCGTCCCGCAAGCGCAAGAGTGAGGCTGAGCCAGTCGTGGCCACCCCCGCTCAGCAGGCGGCGGCGACACCAGCGGCCAGCCCGGACAAGAAGCGCAAGAGGGCGTCTGCTAAGCCGGTAGAGCAGCCTGAGAAGGATGAACCCAAGAAATCGGGACGCAAGAAGGCTAAGAGCGGTTAGGCGGCCCCATTCCTTGATCAACACGCTATCGATCCGGCCCTCTTCCAAATCCAACGATGATAACTCTTTCGGTGCGGCTCTCGTCTTGTCCCCAGTCCCAAGTCCCAACAGGAATGTCGACGACGTCCGGCCCGGAATCCCCTTACCCCGATACACAAAAAGTACGAAACATCTGGCCGCGTCCTGCCAGCTGTGGTTGACGGTCATGGGCAAAGCCCTGCCAATGCGGCTTGCCTCCATTGGTGCAAGCGCACGAGCAACAACTATTCAATCCGTCTCATCCTATATCTTCAAGGGATCTGGGGTCCGGTAGGATCCTACAATTGTGGGACCTGGACAAGGGAAGTATACCTGGCGGCTCTTGTGGAGAGGTTTCTTGTTTTGTCTCAGTCTGGCTGCGTTGCGTGTTTTGAGTCATCACGAAGATGCGGATCCAGACATTGTGGTTGCGACAGAGCCTGAAAATAAATTCTCTACTGCCCTGTTATTTTTTTAATGAGACCGGGCGCAACATTCTGGATGGAGTCGGTCTGCGCGTGGTGTTTGGCAGGAGGGGGCGTACAGGAAAGGCCAGGCCAGGGCAACGGCATGGTTTATGCCACAGGCTCTGCTGTATGGTTTTTTTTTTTTTTTTTTAAAAAAAATTGTGTAACTATTCGTTACTGGCTCTGAATATCTAGGGCAGTCTGGTACATGGACTAGGATGAGAACAATTGACAACCAATTGAAGCATACACTGCTCCCGACATCGCACCCATGCAGTGACGACAAAGCAGCGAGACATGGTGCTCCGGATAAGGCGCACACGTAGGTCAGTCATGCCGGTAGGTAGCCTATTTCTATGACAGGCAGGCAGGCAGGCAGCTCCACCCGCACATGGGATGAGATGAGGCTGCGGGCGCCCTTCTCTGAGGACGACCGGACGTTGCGGGCCTCATGCCCGTCATTACGCAGCGCACGGGGTGCAACGGTATCCCGGCAGTGGGGCAAACTCTCCGGTGGAGTGGTACGGAGAGGCCTGGACTACAATGGCCCCGTGTAACTTGGAACATTTAGCTGGCTGGCTGGGTGTCACATGTTAGAATCGTACCTCGAGGTATGGTGAGACGTCGCAAAGGACGGGCGGGTGGGGGAGGGTAGTAGAGCTATCAATGTGAGCTGGGGGTACCTGTGTCCTGGGAGATAGCCTGGTAGCTACCATGTAGCTCGCGTGGTCTAGCTGGGCTGGGCGTTGAGGCTACTTAGGTGTACCTAGGTATACATAGGTATGACGGCCCCGTCCCCAAGAGGCACGCCTAGTAACTACCTTACCTAGGTAGGTAGGTACCTAGTATACAGGTCACTTGTGCCAGGGCGGGGCGGCGAGGTCCCTCTGCATCTCGAGTTAATCTATTTATGACAACGTCCCCCCCCTTCCCGGGCGGACCTCCTGATCCATCTAGCAATGTGTGTAGGCTCGAAGGGTGGTGCGCCTTGGCATCATATTCACCGGTGTCTGGTTCGATATGCAGGACCGCCGGGCAACCAGGCAGTGCAGGCCTATAATATAAACGTGAAGACGTGCAACGCGGTACTGATTTATGTTAGAAGATAGCACAGAGGCACAGAGGCCGGGCAACGGAACTCGCCATGGTGCTTGGACGAGTTAGGGGGTGTGACTGGTGCGCAAAGCAGGTGATGTGTCACAGCCCTCTCGGGTCAGGGCAGTTGCATACCCGGAGCCGAACTTGCCTGCATGTGTACATAGTAAAGGGCTGGGGGACGCGTGGAGCAAGGACCTAACTACTAAACAAAGAAAGGGAGGGAGAGGTGGTTGGCTCGTTAATCCAGGGCGGTGGCCAGCGGTCGGTTCGGATGGCGGGAGCCGGGTTGAGTTGGGCTTGGAATTTGTCTTTGATATGCGATGAACGGATGGATGGACGCATGGATGGACACATGGATGGGTGGATGGATGGATGGATGGTGAGGCCGGAGAAGGAGGAGGGTACAAGGATAGCTAGAGCGGGGTTTTCGTGTCTTATCAGCCCAGGACCCCTGGTGAGGTGATGGTGAAGATCACGTTTTGTTTATACCTTGTCGCTGTCTATCTATCCGTCCTGTGTCTGTGTGTCGACGACATGGTCACATAGTCTAGTACCTACCTAGGTATGTCCGTATTCCCTCCGTCGCGGGGTGATGACTGCAGGGCGTCAGGATGTGCAGCACAGCCAGTACCTGACAGGTCAGGCTGGCTTTGGCTGGATGGCTGATATGGAGCTCTTCCCCATGCTGGTGTGCTTTTGCCGGGCTTTGGCTGGGGGTGGTGGCAGATGACGACGGGGGCCCGGTCGAGGTCGAAAGGGTCCAGACTCTGCGTCCCACGCACCTATGTACTTGGACATGTAAAAAAAAATTAAAAAAAAAGCAGCTTTGGGCGAGACACGCATAAACGACGGGCTAGAACCTCACCATCATCCATCGTCAATCAGCACTGGGCACTAGCACCAAGCTCCAAGCTCCAAGCTCCAAGCTCCAAGCCCCAAGCTCGAGACGTCCACCATGCATCCATCCCACCAGATGCCGTACATCCCGACCATTAATCTATCAGCCTTGCCTTCTATTGCCCCCTCCCCCCAAAAAAATCCCCCCAGGGCCACGCAGCCCAGCCCAAGTCCGGCACGGCTCAGCGCAGCCCATCCTAGACCAGACAAGCCCGGTGGCAGCTCCCGAGACGTTGGCTTGACTTCCTTTTATTACTCACTCGTATCCGTACACCTTGTTCCGCGACGCTGTACCGAGATATTCCACCCTTCCCTTCCCCCTTGACCCTGCCCGCCCTGCCTGTTTATTATCCTATCCCACTACCACTGGACCCCCACCCCGTACAGAACTAATGAATATTTCATGACACCTGCTTGCTCCTGGCTTCGTGACGACGGGTGTGCGAAGAAGAAGAAAAAGAAGAAGAAGAAGAAGAGACTGTCCGTCAGCAAGTACCCAAGATGCATCTTGCTCCAAAAGAGGTGAGTGCCATCTATCCATCTTCTCCGGGTGCCATGTGATGGCGTGCAGTGCAGTGCAGTGCCGTGCCGTGCAGTGCCGTGCCGTTGCGGTGCGCTGCTCTCACCTCTGCCCTCTGCCCTCTGCTGCGTCCTGCTCAGCTTGCCTAGTCAAGTTTTCTGCATTGACCCGCAGCCTCTCCGATACTCTTCCCCCACAGGCCTCAGATGCTAACAATACACTCCCCATCACCAGCTTGATAAGCTCGCAATCTCCCAGCTGGGCCTCCTCGCTCAGCGGCGTCTCGCCAGAGGTGTCAAGCTGAACCATTCCGAGGCCACTGTAAGCTTGCTTGGTCCTCTCCGGCCTCGCTGCCCGCCGAGCCGGGCATCTGATCCCCCCCACCTACATGTACATCCTTAACTCGCTAACGCCCTCTCACAGGCCCTCATCGCCAATAACTTACAGGAGCTGATCCGCGATGGCAACCACAGTGTCGCCGACCTCATGTCCCTCGGCGCGACCATGTTGGGCCGTCGTCATGTCCTGCCCTCCGTCCCGGCCACCCTGCACGAGATCCAGGTCGAGGGCACCTTTCCCAGCGGCACATATCTCGTGACGGTCCACAACCCCATCTCCAGTGATGACGGCGATCTTGCGCGTGCTCTATACGGCTCATTCCTGCCCATCCCCAGCACAGATCTGTTCTCCCTGCCTCGTGCTGAGGACTATGAGCCAGCCCGCCAGCCCGGCGCCGTTGTGCCGCTCAAGACCCATGTCGAGTGCAACAGTGGCCGTAGGAGGGTGCGGCTCAAGGTCACCAGCAAGGGTGATAGGCCTATCCAGGTCGGCAGCCACTACCACTTCACAGAGACGAACCCCCAGCTCGAATTTGACCGCAGCAAGGCCTACGGGTACCGCCTAGACATCGCCGCCGGTACGAGCGTCAGGTTCGAGCCCGGCGACACCAAGACCGTGACCCTCGTCGAGATCGCCGGGAACCGTATCATCCAGGGTGGCAACAGCATCGCGAAGGGTGTGGTGAGCGCCTCGCGCAAGGACGAGATCGTGGCGAAGCTGCAGCAGGCCGGTTTTGCGCACACACCCCAGCCGGACGCCGACTCATCTCTCAGCATCGAGGGCTTCAAAATGAGCCGGGCTGCGTATGCCGCCATGTTCGGGCCGACGACGGGTGATGTCGTGAGGCTGGGCCTGACGGATTTGTGGATAAAGGTTGAAAAGGACTTCACAGTCTACGGTGACGAGTGCAAATTCGGCGGAGGCAAGACGCTCCGCGAGGGCATGGGCCAGGCTACCGGACGGCCGGACTCGAGAACGCTGGATCTAGTTGTCACCAACGCGCTGATCGTGGACTGGACAGGTATATACAAGGCGGACATCGGCGTAAAGGACGGGCTGATTGTGGGTATTGGCAAGGCTGGCAACCCGGATGTCATGGAGGGCGTGACCCCAGGCATGGTGGTAGGCAGCTGTACGGATGTCGTTGCTGGGGAGGGCAAGATCATCACCGCTGGTGGTATTGATTCACATATTCACTTCATCTGTCCGCAGCAGGCCAACGAGGCCGTTGCGAGCGGTATCACGACCATGCTAGGCGGTGGCACAGGGCCAAGGTCAGTCTTTCGAAATCGCCCGAAGCCCACGATCCCTTGACTTCAGAGGTCTCATATACTGATCTGGCATCACAGTGCTGGCACTTCCGCCACGACTTGCACCCCTGGCGCTAATTACATGCGCCAGATGCTTCAGGCATGTGACAACGTCCCGGTCAATATCGGAATCACCGGCAAGGGCAATGACAGCGATCCAAAAGCCTTGCGCGAACAGGTCATCGCTGGCGCATGCGGACTCAAGCTTCACGAGGACTGGGGCAGTACGCCCGCGGCCATCGACTCCTGCCTTAGCGTGTGCGACGAGCTGGACGTGCAGTGTCTAATCCACACGGATACCCTGAACGAGTCCGGATTCGTGGAGAACACGATCGCCGCGGTCAAGGGGAGAACCATCCACACGTACCACACCGAAGGCGCCGGCGGCGGGCACGCGCCGGACATCATCAGCGTGGTGGAGCATGCCCATGTGCTGCCTAGCAGCACGAATCCGACGCGGCCATATACGCGCAACACGCTGGACGAGCACCTGGACATGCTGATGGTGTGCCATCACCTGTCCAAGAACATCCCCGAGGACGTGGCGTTTGCCGAGTCACGCATCCGCGCCGAGACCATCGCCGCCGAGGACGTTCTGCATGACCTCGGCGCAATCAGCATGATATCCTCCGACTCGCAGGCTATGGGCCGCTGTGGTGAGGTCATCCTGCGCACATGGAACACGGCGCACAAGAACAAGGTACAACGTGGCTACCTGCCTGAGGACGAGGGCACAGGCGCCGATAATTTCCGCGTGAAGCGGTATGTCAGCAAGTACACCATCAACCCGGCGCTCGCACAGGGGATGGGCCACCTTGTGGGCAGTGTCGAGGTGGGCAAGCTGGCGGACCTGTCGGTCTGGGATCCGGCCTGGTTCGGCACGAAGCCAAACCTGGTGATCAAGAGCGGGTTGATCTCGTGGGCAATGATGGTGAGTTCCCTTCTATACCACATCTTTTGTTGTCCTCTCACATGCTGCTTCCTTCCGCCTCCCACCTTGTATGAGACTACAACGAAGCTAATCCAAAACCTTTACCCCCAATCAGGGTGACCCCAACGCCTCCATTCCGACGGTCCAGCCCATTATTGCACGGCCCATGTATGCGCCCATGGTGCCCGCGACATCAGTACTGTTTGTGTCGCAGGCGTCCATCGAGCACGGCGTGGTACAAACGTACAACTTGCGCAAGCGCGTCGAGCCCGTAAGGGGCTGCAGGTCCGTCGGCAAGAAGGACATGCGTTACAACGACGCCATGCCGCGCATGCGTGTCGACCCAGAGAGCTACACGGTCGAGGCCGACGGGCAGGTCTGTGTGGCCGAGCCCAGCGAGACGCTACCGCTCACTCAGAATTATTTCGTCTATTGATTGGTCTCCCCCCCCCCCCGGCATGGGCGTTTTCTTCTGTTGATTTCCGCGATGAAAAGAAGAGGTTGGAGGGCTGGGCCTTTTCTTCTTCCAGCCGAAGATGTGATGTGAGATATGGCCAGGCTCTTTACATACCGAAGTACGTATCTAAAGTGAGCCTAGTGGGAGACCTAATGAGCTGGATAGAAGTTACGGGCACTGTGGAAGAGAATCAATCTTTGGAGACATTGATTACGAGCTCGGCTGGGTCTACTGTGATCAGAGGGCCATATAAACTAGCCTGCATAATAATTTTGGCTACGTTTCGGCATCACCCAAGAAGCGTCCGGGCTAGTGGGCATATCATTCTCAGATCCTCACTAATAACACGTCACCATTATATGGTTGGTTCCTTTTTGCTGCCCGCACCGTGTGCAGTCTTGAAATGTGTGCGACGAACTGCTAACTACTCGTTGTCTCCAGATAGGATGGTCTATGCCGACAGTATGATATCCGTCCAATACAACTCTGTGTCCAGGAGGCTCTTCTCACTTATCAGACTGCTCTCGCAGTACCTTCCCGTCTCGGCTACCAACAGCTTAGTCCTTCTTTACCTCGCCGGCAGGCTTGCCCCCGGCGGCAGTACCAACAGCACGTATCAAGGCGGCGCCAACCTCCTCACTCTTACCATCTAGTGCCTGCTTTGTCCAGAACTTGTCCAGGTCAGCCATGCGGGCGTCGCTCCTCTTGCGCCGCAGCTCGGCCCCGCCGCCGGTGCCCAGCAGGAGCGCGTCACGCATCCTGCTCTGGGCCTCGAGCTCGTCGAGGTGCCGCTTGCGGAACGCGTAGCGCTCGTCCTTCTCCCGCCGCAGCTGCCCGCTGCCGCCCATGACGCGCTGCAGCACCGCGTGGACCAGCACCCGCAGCAGCAGGTAGATGTGCTCGCTGACAAATACGGTCGCCAGCAGGCCTAGCCACGAGGCGGCGCCGGCGCCGGCCCCGGAGAACATGTGCACGATGGCCGCCGTCGAGATGCTCCCCAGCCAGGCCAGGGTGTCGAGCGCGCCGATCCAGGGCCCGATGCCGTCGGTGCGGACCGGGTGCGGCCGCTGGTGCTGCGAGCACAGCTTGAGGAAGTCGGAGCGCAGCTCGATCCAGTTGTTGATAAGGAACCCGACCGACACGAGCGGCCAGGCGGGCGCGAAGAGCGCGAGGTGGCCGAACTGAATTGCCATCTCGCTAATGTCGTCCTGCACGTTATACGGCTCCAGGTCGGCCTGGTGGCGCACGCGGCGGAGGAAGGCCGCCTCGGCCGGGTCGTCGGCGACGAGGGCGGACAGGGAGCGGGAGTGCGACGGCGACGTTTGCTTGTGCGCGGCGGTGGAGTGCTGGCGCTGGTGCCACCAGTCCCGCAGGCGGATCTTGATGAATGGGAGGATGAGCTCCTCGAACATGTCCGAGAACTGGCCAGTGAGGGTTATGGCAATTATCTCACTGTTCCCTGTTAATCACCTGCTACGGGTCTCAAAGTGGTACATTCTGGAACACTCCGAGGAAGAAGGACTGTGGGCCTGTCGGCCGCGTAAGAATGGTACTCACTTGCGCAGACGGTCCGGGTCGCTGTGGAAGTCGGCCGCGAGGTGGATGAGCGTCGCCGAGTCGGTGCCGCCGCGGCCGAGCGCCCTGCGCAGGGCGTCGCGGAGCTGCGGCACGATGAGGTCGCCCATCGGGATGTAGACGAAGGCCGTGAGCAGTATGGGCAGGTAGTTGGCGATGAAGCTCAGCACGAATCGCTTCTGCGTGAGCGAGACGTCGAAGTTGTCGCTGGTGCGGTGGTTCTCGAAGTCGGCCAGCCACTCGGCCACGTCCTCGAGGAAGGTGTTGATATAGGGGAGGGAGATGGCCAGGAGGACCGTCGGCAGGTATTCCAACCAGCTCTTGTACGGGCCGTCATATGCCTCTGATACCAGAACCTCGATGGCGAAGACAATGGCAATAATGGACCCGAGAATCACGAGCGCTAGGGCGAAGAACGGGACCTGCACCATCTGCCGCAGGATCGCCTTCCACTTGGGGTAGACGTGCCTTGTCCGCCCCAAAGCGTCCACGATGACGCTCTCATACTTGAAGCTCGGCCGGTTGACCTTGAGCGACCCGACCCCTTTGACGTTCCAGCGGATGCTGAGGTCAGTCTGCCGGATCTTCCAGTATTCCAGGAAGATGGTGCAGCCGAAGAGCACGAGGATGCCGTAGGTGAGCGAGTACTTCGGGAGGAACACCCAGGCGAGGAGGCCTGTGATGGCAGGGAAGAACAGGAATGCCGTGTACGTCTGCATGAAGGCGAAGTAGAAGGCGACCTTGCTCCCGAAGAGGTCCCTGATGGAGTCGAGGTCCTCGTCTTCGAGGAACAGCCTCTTGCTCAGGCGGCGCAGCAGCGCGCTGTTGGCCGGCTCGTTGTGGATTGGGAAGATGGACCTGACGCACTCCCACTTGCCGCGGCCAGGAGTGATGCCGGCGCCGCCCAGCTCCTTGGGCCAGTTGACCAGGTGGTACATGGACAGCACACTCTCTGCCTCGAACGCGTCGTCCACCATGGGGCCATCCCTTCCGGTGGGCGGCTGCAGCCTCGTGATCTCCCACAGCCAGTCCTTGACGCGCGACTTGAACACGGCCGAGTCGAGGTGCTCCCTGCGAGCCCGCGCGAAGACGAGCAGCGACTGGCCGTCGCCCGGTCGCACCTCCACCTCGAGGCCCGCGCCGCCCAGGTCCCCGCAGAGGGCCCTGAGCCTCTCGACCGCCTCGTCCTGCGTGGTCCCCGAGAAGTCGTAGTGGATCACGTACTTGTCGTGGTAGGTGATTGGGAACGCAGCCTCGTCCTCCCCGGGCGGGCGATGCCCCGGCACTCCGAGTCCTCCGCCCTCGTGTTCTAGCCCCATAGGTGAGTGAGCCTGCCGAAGATCCGGGGCTCAAAATGCATGCGGCTGTGGCGGTGTTGTGGGCGGGCTTCTTCCTCACCGCCGGAGATACGAAGAGAGGGGGGGGGGCAAAAGGTACCAAGAGGATGAATATTCAGCAGGTGAGGATGTAGTTACACGTCGGATATCGGTGAGACAACATGCAGCATGTTTGAAAGATTCATGGCGACCCACTGCATTAAGTAATCCATACCGTTCAAACCGTCCGAGCTGGGTCCGTGTTGTAAGACGGCCGTGTACTGTACGATAGATGCCGCTTTTCCGGAGTCGTGGATACGTACCGCTCGAATACTGCGAGGCTGTGTAAACTTAGAAAGAAGATAGCAACTAATGCTGATGTACACCCCCTTTGATGATCCGCGGTCAATCCCGATAAAAAAAAAGACACACTAGGCCTAAAGAAAATGACGGTCTTCATAAAATGATCTAATGGGCTGCTCCTCTAAATAAAGTTCAGGTTAATATTATGAACTGGATCTTCATGAAAAGATGAAACTTTAGAATGGTCAGGAGGGACAGAGAATACTAGATTACTCTGGCTAATACAAGACAGATCAGTGCAGTGTCGTAGATTATTCCAACTCCATCATTGTACCTGACGAGGTAGCTAATGTCAACGTCACCTCGGCGTCCTCTTCTCCACCTGCCGTATATTTAAACTTAGGTCAAGTGCGGGATTTGCCAGTTTTAGTTATGCTAAGCACTCATCCTTAGTGGTCTTGGTTTGCATTCCTTTGCTTACACCCCCAAGAGGTCTGGGCGGTCTGGCTGGGTTGGGACTGGGCACACGTCAATTCTTAGATTCCTGGGGACAACTGGTCAACACAGGACAGATAGGGAGGTGCATATTGATAATTCGGCTAGGGGATTGGATGCTTAGCCTCTGAAGTACCATGAGTTGACCGCTGTTGATTGCCTAGTTACTTAGGCGCCAGAGGGCCACAATAAATACCTCTAGAGAGACGGATCAACCCCATATGGCATGTCGACAAGTAACTGACCATCTTGCTGGTGGATGTTCTATGAACCTCATGGTTTTGCGTAGACTCTTCCTTGAGAAAATTAACCTGTACGGTATTGAAAATGAAACAGGGCAGGATCTTCGGCGAGTGTGGAAACTTTAACTGATCTTATTGACGCTATCATCACACATGCAGTCTATCACTTGCACACATGTCCTTGAGTTGCATACATAGCTAGGTATGTAACCAGGTAGATACAATTCTCCAGAGCTTAGCATAAAGCGCATGGCATGAAAGTCACAATTAGTTACATCATATGCCACAACATGATCTACCTAGCTCATGATCCATCTCAATGTGCGATATCATCTGTATAAGATAACCGGTCTATCCTCTGAATAATGCTATCGTTGAAGGCGCAAATCCCTGTTACAAACAAGATGATGTCCTTGGTCTCGGCTCTATGGCTCTTTTTAAAGTTCCGTGCGAAAAGTGATATTTGTATTGAAGTTACCGAGCACATAGTAAATCCTGGGGTATCATGTATTTGCTACCAGTATCTGCAGAAAGTCAAGAAGGCAAGCTACAGTGACGCAGGCTGGTTCTGTGTACCCAGAAAAAAAATCATCAGATAAAAGACATAATGACTCCTTTCCGTCCGAACGCCCCATTTCCAACTGCCGCTGCTCTATGAATCATGGTCTGGAAGATAAACTCCTTGAAGCAAACCAAAAGGCAATGTCTCTTTTCGTATCGTCTTCACGTCGAGTCTATCAGGCGCTCCTCCATCTTCCCCCTGGCGAGCACCTCATGGATCCGATCATTCTCGATGGCCCTGATCCGGCTCCTCGCGTGCTCCAGCCTCTCAACGCCGCGGTCGATTGTCTCGATGTGCACGCTGAGAGGCATCGACCCCCTGGGTGAAGCTGCCACCAACTCGGGCTCCGCGACCCTGTCGCGCAGGTCGTCCAGCCCGGCCTGGATCTTCTCGAGCTCCACGATCAGTTCCGTCACCTGCTTGACGGCGTCGCTCCTCTGCGACTCCACGCGCTTCAGGAGGGAGAGCTGCGAGTTGAAATTGGAGATCCGGCGGTAGTTGGCGCCGACCAACGTCCAGATGGTATAGAGGATGTTGTCTTTGTCGGACTGGACCGACTTTTGCGTGCGCGTGACGAAGTCGTATATGATGCCTAGATGGCTCTCTGCCTGGTTCAAGGTTTTCAGGACCGCCTGTGCCTCGAGGATGAGGTCGGCGATTTTGTCGCTCACCAGAGCCGTGTGTTCCACATACTTGTCGAGTAGGTTCCGCTCGGAGAAAGTCGCCGGCTGGAAAGGGGAGAATATCCAGGCCGTCAAGTCGCTCAATAGCCCTTGGCCTTCCTGGTCGGCGACCAATCCATCGAGATAGCGGCTTGTCCAACGGTTGATGCTGATCACGGAGTCTACTGCGGAGCCCACGTGAGAATTGAACTTCTGCAGCTCGTTTGATGCCGACCGTGCCGTATCAATGAAGCCATCGAACTCCAGGACCAGCTCCTCTTTGCCCTGGAGTGAGCTGTAGCGTACTAAGGTCCGCAAATCTCGGATTGAAGCCTCGGACCGCTTCATCTCCATTGGCAAAGAGACACCATTCGCGCTCTTCTCCAGAACCTCCTCGAAACGTTCCTGGACGTCCATCAGACCGTCAAACTCCACGGGTGCCTTATTCCCCGTATGTGGCATGTTGGGCCCCCGAGGACAGAAAGGAAGGTCCAGGTAGCCAACCCCAGGTATGCGGCATACCGGCGATAGGGAGGTGTAAATTGACTCAGCCACCATGTTTTGCGCGATAATGAGCCCTCCGAAGGTGAAGTAAATCGCCAGAGCGACTGCAAGCGGTTTCTGCGCATATCGGAACGCCATGCCGACCACACCGAAAGTCCAGGCGAGAATATTGTACAGGGCGGGGGGTAAATCCGAGGCCATACGCTGGCCGACGCTTAGAGGCTGTTCCCGGGTCGCAGGCTGTTGTTGCCGACGTTTCGTAGGACCTCCGCGCGCCGACTGTCCCACCGCACGCTGCCGTACAGACTGTCCATCGCTGGGCACCAGAGTCCGAGACGATCCATTTGATGCTCCGCGGCGTGGGCTGTCAACGTCGACCTTTGGCATGTAAAACTCTTGTTCTGGCGAGTAGACTTTGGTCTGATTCCTTTGGGACCGCCTGGCCACGACGGGCACCGACGGCTGGAATGGAGACCTCATGATGACGCGCTCGTCGTCGGCTTTGCTGATGAAGTCCTGGATAGTGCTGTCATCTTGAGAACTTCCTATGTTCCAGTGAGACTGTGATGAAAGCTGTGACAGTTGTGAGAGGTTTGATAGCTGAGATGGTCCGGTGGACAAGGGAGCATCATCATCAAGGTATTCATCGGCGACAATAGATGCATCGAAGCTGTCATTCTCACCCTCAACCATGCGCCAGGAGCTCTCCACAGGAATTTCCTGCCGCCTCGACCTCGAGTTGCTCATCTTGGGGAGGCCAGCTGCGAAGGATGTGGACCGCGTTGACAGTAGACTGCGGTGCTCTCAGAGATTTGAGATCTACAGGCGCTGGAACCGACTGCTTCGTATCAGCGCCTGCGCCCGCGTCTGATATCCACCAGACTGCGGCCAATGAACGACTCGATCGAGGTCGATGGCGTTCCAGCGGCAGCGACCGCGTTGAAGTACAAAGATGAGCGCGTGAATGGGAGTGGAGAAGCGCGGTTCTTGGTGTGCTGCCTGGTCGGATCTCCCAAGCGCTACAGCGAGGGCGATAATGTGATGTGAGGCAGCGCGTCGCTTGTTCGCGACCAAAATGTCGGTGTGGGTGAGTCACGATCCAGCAGGCAGCCTCGCCGACGTATTTGGTAACGATACGGGGAGAGGCAATACAATGTCATTTATATTCGAGCTCATCGGAGTGGTGTCTGTCTTTGTGCTTTGTTGACGTGTACTTGGGCCAGTCACCGCGTCGCACGAGGTGAAGAGACAGCAATGTACTTCCCCATATTAATACGTATCTCCGGATGACGTCGGGTGAGGCCGGAGGCCCCTGTCACCCCCCCCCCGGGTCAGCTGGTCCCTGCGCGGCCGACTGGACAGGGGTCCGTATGCTTTGCTCCGGGCCCACCCAGCCCGAGTTCAAGCTTCACTCGAGCCGGCACGACCTGCGCGCCTGAGGACCTCGAGCTTTGAGCGTCAGTCCAGGCCTGCGATTGACATCGCCATGCTGGGCACACGCGTCGCGAGGGTCCCTTTACGATCGGCTCGACACATACCGCTTGCGGCCCCGCGCAGGCTGCTGCTACCAGCTCCAGGATGTCAACAGCAACGGCAGTGCGCGAGCTGCCCTCCCCCGGAGCAGTCTCCCCTGCCTAGGCCGCCCGCCGACCACCGTGGCCTGGCCGTGCAACAAGAGCTCTTCACGACATCGGTCTACTCCCCCGGTAGCCCCATCTTCCTGCCCGCTGGCACACGTATCTTCAACCGCCTTGTCGAGTTCCTCCGCCGAAAATACGTCAAGTATGGCTTCCAAGAGGTCATCACACCCACAATCTACAAGAAGGCCCTTTGGGCAAGGTCCGGCCACCTCGAGAACTACGCCGAAGATATGTTCACCGTGACGAGCACGTCCCCTTCGCGGCGCGATCCATCACCTGACTCTGCCCTGGACGACGGTGCAGCTACTGGCGAGGAGGACGAGTACGGCCTCAAGCCCATGAACTGCCCAGGTCACTGCCTCATCTTTGGCGCCCGCCGCCACTCCTACCGCGACCTCCCCATCCGCTACGCCGATTTCTCCCCGCTGCACAGGAACGAGATCTCCGGCGCCCTTAGCGGCCTCACGCGCGTGCGGCGCTTCCACCAGGACGACGGTCACATCTTCTGCCGCCCCTCGCAGATCGAAGACGAGATCCGGAGCACGCTAGACTTTGTGCGCGAGACATACGAGACGTTCAAGCTAGGCCCCTACAGGTTGGTGCTGTCGACGAGGCCGCAGGAACATTACATCGGCACCCTTGAGGAGTGGGACCAGGCCGAGGGCGCGCTGAAGAGCGCGCTGGAACATGCGGGCCAGGCGTGGGCGCTCAGCGAGGGCGACGGGGCCTTCTACGGACCCAAGATCGATATCATACTCAAGGATTCGGACGGGAAGGAGCACCAGACAGCAACGGTGCAGCTGGACTTCCAGCTGCCCAAGCGGTTCGAGCTAGAGTATGAGGCCCCTGCGCCAGAGCTGGAGCAGAGGGGCGTGAGTACTTCAGATGCTGCGCAGCAGGCTGTCGTGGGCCGCGTCCGGCCCGTGATGATCCACAGAGCCGTGTTGGGATCTGTGGAGAGGCTGATGGCGCTGCTGATCGAGCACTACAACGGCAAGTGGCCGTTCTGGCTGAACCCAAGGCAGGTGGCCATCATCACCGTCAATGACACGGATCCCGTCGTGGCTATGGCGCGGGACACCATGGACATCCTCCTGGGGACGAAAAACAGCCATAACGAGCCATTGGTGGGTGGCGAGGCGGGGCCGGCCTCGGTCAGTCACCCGTCACAGCTGGCGGTGGAGCTGGACGACAGTCCACGGAGTGTGGGCTTGAAGGTTCGAGAGGCGAAAGCAAAGGGATACGGCGTGATTGTCGTAATCGGGCCCAAGAACGTGGAGAGCGGGAGCGTAAATGCCAATGTATCGGGCATACCGTCACTGAAATACCAAAAAGAGGATCTGCCCATGACGGCGACAGAACTGCTCCGCTTCCTTGAGCTGCAGGTAGATACGTACCAGTAGACAAAATGTAAAAGTTATGATACCCGCCTTTCAACTGGAATACCCAGACTTCAAGGGGCTCGCTTCGATACGGCAATTGCAGCTTCAGCAAGCTTCGCAGTGTAGAGTACTCCAGCCCAGCACAGTTTGCATATGGACACTCGAGATAGAAGAGTGTTGCCATCCAATTTGAATTGTAGTTATGCCGGTGGTTGAAAAAGTTGGCATAGACAGCCACCCTTCGAGAACTGTTGCCCTCACTTGAGCAATCTGCCTCAGACGGGCCTCTTCTTCATTATCATGCCCACCCCAACGGCCACCCTCGCTCACTCGCCCCGTTCCTCCTCCTCATCGCTCCACTGGACTTCCTCCTCGCCTTGCTGGAATATAGTTCTCTCCATGAGCGCCAGTGTCTTGCGCACCGGTAGCCCGACAACATTATCCACGCTCCCCTCAAGCTTCTCGATCAACACCAGGCCGCCGATGCCCTGGACTGCGTACCCGCCTGCCTTGTCTGCACCCTCCCGCGTGCGCACATATGAATCTATGACGTCGTCGGGGAGGCCGTCGCCCTCGCTAGCAAAAAATACCCTCGTCTCCTCGGTGTGGGCAGCGATCTCGTAGCCCGGGTGCGACGCGTCAGCCTTGGGGGCGACGCACACGACGGCTGTGAGGACCCTGTGCATGCGGGTGTCGCGCAGGTGGCGCAGCATGCGGACGTGGTCAGCCTCGCTGCGTGGCTTCTCCAGAATTCGGCCATCCTTGGTGACGACGACGGTGTCGGCGGCGATGACGAGCTCCGGGTCGGCGGGGGTCTCGGCCTTGGAGTCGGCCAGCTCGGCCTGGGTCTTGAGGGCGGTCTCGTAGACATCCAGGCACTTTTGGCGGGCCGTGGCTGTGACGTACTCTAAGGGGCTGTATGCCTTCTTGTCGAGGTCTTCGGGTTTCGTCGAGGGGAGGACCTCGAGGTCCTTGAGGCCGACCTGTGGGCAGGAGCCGGTGAGCGACGGGGAAGACCCTCTCGTTGCGGCTTCAAGCCAGGGGGCAGTGGTTCCTGGCTTACCTGTGCCAGTAGGGCTTTTCTCCTTGGCGAGGCCGAGGCAAGAATGACCCTCTTCCCCTTGAGATGGCTGATGATGGGCAGTTCGAAGGGGAGCGGCCCCCTTTTTACAGGGGCGCTCTGCCTCAGGCGGAGACCATGTTCCCGGGCGGCTTGGATGTAGTCTGGTGGATTGTCGGAGGGGACTGATGTGTAGGCCATGGTGATATATTTGTCTCCAGGCGTCAGGTTGAAGAAGGGTATTGCGCCAGGGGAAGCCGTCGTCGAAGTGCGCTCTCACTTGCGGGACTATACTATCAAGTAGTTGAGCGGGCCAGCGAGTGACGTCTGCTGCGAAGGAAAGCAAGACCCCACTATGGATCCATGCAGCTCAGGGGTCTGCTCCAGTGGCCCAATGCGGCAGGAGGAGTGCCTGGGGTGCCTGAGGGTCTTCAACCAAGCTGCTAAGGTAAAGTGGCCCAAGCTACCCCGCAAACAATGCTCGACAAGCTCCGGGAGATCAAGTAAACAGGGATGACGGCGCAGATCTGCGACGCTTGTCGGTACACTATTACACTATTAATCGTCTCCATCACATGTCACTTTATCTGCCTCGCTCTTCCAGAGGTCACGCACCTTTTTAAACCCCCAACAGGATACTGTAGTGCAAATACTGAGACACCCAGAGAGGAACTCAAAACCCGGCTCGTCGTAAACACATCCACTTACTTCTCAGAACAACGTCGGCATTTTATGGCCACGGCTTCGCCCATGTCATCTCCAGACAAGTCCTCGCCTCCACGGGATGGCGCCAACGGCCAAGATGAGAAGCCCCGTTTGACAGAAGAGCAGAAGCGCCAGAACCACATCTCCTCAGGTACGTGATTCATTCCGTCAGGTCGAACCCCACCCAGATCAATCTTGAAAATACCCCGGCAATACATATACATACACACACAGACACATGTATACATGGTTGCATGCACATTGCGTCCCCCGTTCGCTTGAGCTTCAGTCCCAACCTGTCCGGATACGTCTCGCTAACACCTCTTCCAGAACAAAAGCGCCGTCAAGCCATTCGTGACGGCTTCGACAAGATGGCATCCATCGTGCCCGGACTGGAGGGCCAGGGGCGCTCCGAGGGTCACGTCCTGAATGTCTCTGTCCAGTTCATAGTTGAACAGATCCGGGAGCGCCGCCGCCTCATTGAGCAGGTGGAGGCGAGAGGGGGCGTGGTCTCCGATGACCTGAAAGCGTACGATCCTCCCACTAACTCTGCCTGATCCTGTCCCTTTCCACCACCACCAACCCCCCCCCCCCCAAAGAAAAAAGAGAGGGAAGAAAAAAAGTCCGCGATGCACAGAGCCGATCTCTGACCGGTGCCATACAGCCCACTCAATGTGGATTTGAGCAAGGTCAACCTCGAACACCTCCAGCAGCGAAACGGCAGCACAGGCGGGCCAGGGATGTGAGAAGCAGACCCTCCGGCTGCTGAGCCTACCCAGTCCGTCGAGCACCCTCAGGTTGAAGAGCCCACCGAGGACGAAAAGCCCACCGAGGTCGAAGAGCTCCCACAGGTTGAAGAAGCAGCAAGCAAATTAAGAATACGTACAAACCAAGGCACTGGTCTTCATACTGAGAAGTTTACACAGGCTCATGGAGTCACTGGGATTGGGAAGGAATTCCAGGACACTCAAGATTCTATTCAGCACACCCAACCGCCTATTCAACACACCCATCATGTGCAGTGCACCCAACAGCCTACTCAGTACATCGATCCCCGCCATATCACCCACCGACCTTTTCAGGACGCCCAACAGTCTGCTCAATACGCTCAAGTCGGTGGATTAAGCACAGGGGCCACTGGGCTTCCAGGGGCAGACCAGTGCGCTCCGGCTTCTTTACCTAGTCAAGACCGTCAGACCGGCAAATCGAGCACAGGTGGCCCTCAGATGCTACGGGCAGACCCTCTTTGGTCTGGCGAGGATAGTCAGACCGGCGAATCGAACCAATCGAGATCGGAGTTGTTCACTTGGGGGCTCGACGTAAGACCAAGAGCTCCGGTGGGGGATTTTTGTGGGCAGCCTCTTGGCATTAGCAAGTAGGAGTAGGTTAGATATAGCAGGATGGGATTCAGATGAACAGCGAAGCATTGCCTCATTTGTGGTCGTGCCGAAGGTGCATTGACTCTGGGAACATGTGCAATTTCAGGATGGCATTACTCCCACCGTAGCCTGGTGAAACGTGAGGATACCCAAGATTGTCAGCGGATGATGGTACTGACTATATAGGCCCTCTTGTCTGCCCAACAACAGCTACGAGTCATTGAACCCAATCGCTTTGGATGTGCTTCGGCTGGTGGCCCATGTGGATGGAATCCTGTTGACCCCTGTTCCTCTGATGTGGGCCATCCTTACGGTGACTCTGCTCGCAAAGCGCTTTAGCTTCGCTGATGTTGACGCAAGCGACTGGACCACAGACCAACGGAGCTCTGCCAGCTGTTGCCGATGCCTGAGAGCTCTGTGCAGTGAGAATATTTCAGTATAATACACTGCTTCCAGGACCTGACTAATTGTGTCGTCTATTTCGCCCAATGCCCCATAAGGCCATACAGTGTGGAAACCTTGTGGCCGTGTCAATCCGCGCAAATACCATACACAGGCCGTCATCGCAGGAGTCGAACAGCCGCTGAGGTGCAATACCTTGCCCTTAACCACCGTTTCTGTCATTTCCGCTGATCTGGCACACAAATATTATTCGTCCACGCCCCATCCGTCTCCGGCATCGTGCGCTGATGCATAGGTGAGGTCGTCGGTAAACCGTGGCAGGATGACTGTTTGCAAACGCGGGGCCCATTCCTCGAGGTTACCCGGCCCTCCTCCATTCACGGCTTCGGTATCCTCAGCGGATGCGCCTCCGTGTTCAAGGAGTAGTCATCCAAGCTGATCAAGTCGGGCTCCGAGAAGATCAGGTAGAAGTACTTGAGCGTCTCGGCGAGCCAAAAGCTCTCCATCTGGTCGACCTTCCTGGGCGAGCCGCCCCTCGTGACGTCGTCGATCGCAGAGAAGCCGTGCTTGGTCTCGGTGGCCTTCTTGATGCTCTGGAACATGTCCCATGCCATTTCCTGCCACTGGGACTCGCCGGTGATTCGGTACAGGTAAAACAGGCTCTCGATTGCCTCGGGCCTCAGGAAGTACCCCGGGGCGTGGACGCTGGAGAAGCCCTTTGGGTAGTTCTTGTTGCCCTCCTTCTCCCACCGCTCCTCGTCCCACGCGCACTTGCGCATGTTGGCCTCCTTGCAGGGGACCATCAAGAACTCCTCGGGCATAACGCCCGTTGGGAACGCCTGGTACGCCCAGGCGCAGCCGCGCGCCAGCCGTGCGCCGACCTCGAGGTCCTCCGGGATGTCGAACAGCCTCGCGCCGAGGGCGAACATGCCCCCGATGAAGCACGTCAGGTGCTGGCCCTGCGGCTGGAGGTCGATGATGCCCCTGCCGTTCGCAAGCACTGTGCCCGAGAAGAGGATGTCCACGTCGCCCTCGGTTTCCGGGAGCATCGGGCGGAAGAGGAGGAAGGCCTTTGCCGTGTTCACGGCCTTGACGTACATCTCCATGTACGAGTCGTCCAGGCCTCCCAGCAGCGCGTACATCTTGGGGAGGTATTCGTACAGTGAGTCCGCCATCGACCCGAGCGTGAATGAGCTGTCAGGGGTTAGGAAACCGTTCTGCACGTCCACGAAGGTCGGCCATAGCCCGGGAAGCTTGGTGCCGTCCTGCGTCCGCCTGAGCTCCTTCTTGACCCGCTCGGTCGCGTCGAAGAACTTCGGGTTACCAGTCAGCTGCGAGAGGCGTGTGAACTCCATGGACAGGCTGCCGACGTTGGCCGAGATTTCATGCGTGGAGGGGAGAAGCTGGCCCTCCTTGGCCCTCTCAAAGTCGAACGAGTTGGATGGCATGCGGTTCGGGGTATCAAATGCGCTGTAGAGCATTTCTCCGAGCTCGGTCGCCTTGCGCAGGATGACTGTCTCGTTGCTGAGGTCGTACGCGGCGAGGAGCCCGCCCAAATATCTGATGGTGGTTTCGAACGTACTGGCTACCTGGTGGTCTGGGTGGAAATCCCAGTCAATCGAGACAACCTGGTGAACCGCCTCCTTAAATTCCACCTTCATATCCATGATCCATAGGGCATCCAGGGAGTCGACCAGTGTTGCGCCCCATCCTGAGAAGGTGTTTGCTCCAGTCAGGGATATGGGCTTGAGCTCGTCATATCCCCAGGCATATTTCCTGTAGTTGTGCCAGCACTTCTGGAAGGTATCCTTGATTTCTTTTCTTCGAGACTCCTGGGCGCCCTGTCCCTTCTCGAACTCGAACTGTATTTTAGGTAACTGATGGGGCGGACCCTGGGGCAGGGTCTCATATGACGAGACGGGGTATCTTTGTTTGCGACTCTCCCAGTTATAGCTGCTACGGACATATGCGTACGGGTGGTTCATGTAGAGAGCGAGGTTCGAGGACTCGAAGTAATCAGAAGAGAGAGTAAAGAAGGAGAGAGCCAAGACAAATGTGACGAACAATATCAACCTGAGCGGCTTACGATGGGCGCTCAGAATAGCCATCGTCTAGCAACGGGACGGGGACCCGGCGACAACTCGAACCAAATAAGAAATAAGAAATAAATCGCCAGTATGTGCCCCTGAGCAATACGGGACACTGAGTCTTGGAAGAAAGCAAACGGAAGAAAAGGAAAGAGAAGAAGGACCTAGACGCCGTTTTCCCATTTTCCTGTCAGGCAATCCGCTGAAAGGAATGGGTCTCGCCCGCGACACTGCGGGTAGTCTAGCAGAGTTGGCAGACAGGCAGGGATAGCTGCTGCTTGGACATCATGCAGATGCTGGATCTTCATTGCTTCTGAAGAGGTGCTCGACCCACTGGCGGGACACCAGAGACCAAGCTGATCGGCAGCCCTGTAGCAGCCTGCAGGCTCCCCCAGTCTTGTCCTCCAGAGGATGGGCCATATAGGCCCACAGTGGTTTCACGGCAGGGCAGTAGCGACTTTCCGTGATTCAACCAAATGTCGGCCTTCGTATAAAAGGGGAGTGCAGCGCCCTGCCGAGTCTGGAAATGCGAGGAGCCATGACATCATGTTTATGGCGGCTTCGTATTTAGTCTGCGCAGGTAAACGGTCTGGGGTTTCGCTACCGAGATCGAGAGAAGCCTGTGGGACCCGAAACAGAAGGGCTGGAAAAGGGGCTGCGTAAGTAGTGTACGCACGCACGCACGCAGACATGGAAATGTTGTGTTGTGAGATGCGCCATGCCAACAGCCAAAGCCAACATCACTAGTCCGTCCTTGATGTAGCCGGAAAACCACAGCCATACTGGCAATGGCCAAGACGGCACGTCAAATACGGCCTGACTGTTGGTCATTCCAACGTGACAGTGTCACCAGGCCACGACCGCGGTCACCGTGTATACCCCAGCACCAAGCAGGCTGGAGCAGCAGGAATGTACCCCTGGCTGCCCCTAGTGACCGTGTGGCCCCATGTGCGGCGCTGCATGGACATGCGCCAGCAGTGAGACGATCGGGCGTCCAATTTGTGCTGAAGAGAACCGGGCGGCAGAAGAATGTGAAGTCGGGGTCACGGAGCCGAGCCAGCTTGGCTCCGTAGTAGTGGGCTGGGCTGCTGGACCCCTGGCTTGGAGGCTGCTGAGTGCAAGAGAAGAGAAGAGAATCTTGATCCCGAAGAATACAAGGTACCTACTCAAGTACTCGGTAGGTAGCTATCGTGCTGCTATGTACGTACCTGAAGGTGAGTGGATACCTACTTACCAAGGTACCAAGGCTAGGCTAGGTACATACACAGTAGTGCACAGTAGTACCTGGGATTCCATAGCCGCCAAACGTCTTATCTTATCGGCCGCGACCTTGAGATTTTCCCAGACAAATCCCCAGCCGATTTGTACCTTGTGTTGCGACCGTGCCCCTCTCCCCAGTCCAGTCAAACACCACCTCGATCTGCCAAAATGTCGTCCATGCGGAATTCAATACAGCGCCGCTCGCATCGCGAGAGAGGCCAGCTCAAAGGCCGCGAGAGGCTCGGTCTCCTCGAAAAGCACAAGGTACGACCGTTCCCAGCCACTTCTGTCCGTCGTCCAGTACCAAGCTGACAGTAGACCAGGATTACGCCCTTCGAGCAAGGGACCACAAGAAGAAACAGGCAGTCCTCAAGAGCCTGAAGCAGAAGGCCGCCGAACGAAACGAAGATGAGTTCTACTTTGGCATGGTTTCCCGGGGCAACTTCTCCTCGGGCAAGCTGGCAGCGGGCAAGAAGTGGGACGGCACCGTGGCCGGCCACAGAGGGAACAAGGCCCTAGACATGGACACGGTCCGGCTTCTCAAGACTCAAGACATTGGCTACCTACGCACGGTGCGGAACGTCGTCGCTAAGGAGGTCAGAGACCTCGAGCAGAAGGCCGTGGTCGCAGGGGCGTTCGCGGGCGTGGAAGGCCATGACGACGAGGAAGAGGAGGACGATTTTGACAGCGATGAGGATCTCGCCCCAAGAAAAACAAAGCCACAACCAAAACCAAAGAAGATCGTCTTTGCCACGTCAGAGGAGGAATTAGAGGAGAAACTGCCGGATCCAGAGGACAGCGACGATGACGTGGACATGGACGATGACGACTTGGACGACCCCGACAAGGAGAAACACCCAGGGGCGAGAAGGAGAGCACAAAACGCAGAGCGGTTACGGAAGAAGCTGCGAAATGCGAGGAGGAGACTCAAGGCCCTCACGGACGCGGAGAATGAGCTCGAATTACAGCGGGCGCGGATGGCAAAAACGGCCACGGTGGCAACAATCACGAAGAAGGGGCAGAAGATCAAGGTTCGGGAACGCAAGAAGTAGATTCTTAGTTTTCTGCTCTTGCTGCCGGAGGCAGGGCCGGCGATGTTCAACCCGTAGGACCGCCAGGATTCGTCCTTAATACCCGAACATGGTGCACTGCCGGGGAGGTATCATGTGGGAAGGAAAGAAAATACAGACAAGAAAACTCCCCCCAAAGACCGGCCTTTGAATGCAATCCTTGGACTCGCTCGGAACCATTACCCGGTGTCTTGCCCTTTCGTTTCACTCATCCAAGTCATACATGCAATAACACTTGCGCGCTGCTCGCCACAGCACGCCTAAAACTTCTCAGAAGTTATACACCTCGCGAACAACGAGATACAGCCCGTCAGCGCCTTGAACAGGACGGTGGCGCACCAGATCAGGCACTTGAAGACGGCCCCGAGCAGCGAGATGATGACCCTCGCGCAGCCGGGCGTCTTGTCCTCGTCCTTGCTCCTCCTCTTGGAGTGCTTCTTGAGGTCGCTCGTCTGGCTCTCGAGGTCCAGCTCGAACTCCTCCATGCGCGTCCTCGCGGCCTTCTTGTCCTTCCTGTCCCCACTGCTGACGCGCGGGCCCATGCGGCTGATGCGGCTGACCCTGCCGTCCTGCGCCCCGTCCTGCAGCCTGCTCTCGCTGCGCAGCGACGGCGGCGGCGGGTCGAAAACCTCGACGCGGCTGAACTCGCCGTCGGCGTGCGCGACGAGCATGAGCGCCGCGACGGCCACGTCCGCCAGGTACACGGCGTCGATCTTGGCCGCGATGCCCGTGTCGACCTCGAGCCAGCCCGTCCCCGTGCCGTCGCGCGTCAGCCGCGCGAGGTGCTGCGGGCTCTCGACGTGCTCGAGCGTGTACTCGGTCCGGCTCCACGCCGGGTTCCGCTCCACCGTCACGCAGAAGGGCATCGCCAGCGCAGGGTGCACCAGGAAGTGGCTCCCGGTGTCGTCGTCCCACACCAGCCGCGCGCACTCTCGCTCGGCCGTCGCGAACGCCGCGGGGTTCGTGTACCGGCTCTCCACGGCCAGCTTGGCCGCCGGCAGCGGGTACAGCAGCGCCACCAGGCCGTCGTGAGGCGCGTGGTGCCGCGCCGACTCCTCGAGCGTCGTGCTCAGAACCTCGTGCCAGCCCTTGGTGGCCGGCTCGCCGCCGACGCTCTCGCTGCTGCTGCTGCTGCTGCCGCCGCCCCCGGGGCTGCCGGATGCGCCGTCCTTGGGCGGCAGGGGCGGCTTGTACGGCCTGCTGGGGTCGAAGCGCGAC
Source organism: Stenocarpella maydis (assembly GCA_002270565.1). NCBI lineage: Eukaryota > Fungi > Ascomycota > Sordariomycetes > Diaporthales > Diaporthaceae > Stenocarpella > Stenocarpella maydis. The sequence goes on along the minus strand of NQMI01000003.1, from coordinate 598,079 downwards.
AGCGAGACGTAGGCCGACGCCGACGTGGGGTCCAGCTTGAGCCGGTAAAAGGGCTGCGACGACTTGGACCCCAGCGTGTAGATGGGCGTGTCCCGCTCGCTCGACACCATGAACGTGTACACCCGGCCCTCGGACGCCGGCGCCCTCCACCCGTTGGCCACCTTCCAGAAGCCACGCAGCTGCTCGGTGGTGCTCGGGTCCGGCGTCGAGGGCTTCACGTTCACCCTCGGCGGTGGCCACTTGCGTGCGGCCGCCTGCTGATGGGTGCGGGCGCTGTTGGCGCTCATGGGGCTCCGTAGGGGGCTAGTGGTGTTGTTTTCGTCGTTGTTGTCGGGCCTTTCCTCGGACGTGGGCGAGTATAGCCGGCGGCTGATGGCTCCGGCGGGGATGCCTGCTGGGTGGGTTGGACTTGACTGAGGGGGGTAGTAGTTCTGCTGGTGGAGTGGGAGGTTGGGGTTGTATTCTGGGAAGATTGACCGCAGGGGAGCCTCGGAAGACCTGTCTCCATACTGCGTGGCTCGGTTGTCCAGCGGTGGCTTGGCTATCGAGTTCCTGGACCGGTCGCTGCTGGCCCGGACAAGAGTCTGAGCCTCCGAGAAGGCAGTGCCGCACCGGGCGGGAGGCTCAGCCGTGACGACCGGGGCGGGTCTCTGTATTATGGGATCTGCCTGTCTGCTCTCCGAGGGCAACACAACCGTGCTCTGGCCGGCGTCTACAGGCTCGGGGGCGTCCGCCGAAGGGCCTGTGACCGTTGTTGCAGATGTCTTCTTGCCGTCACGGACGGACATGTTGCGCTCTAATGGGGTGCGCCTGCCTGCTCTAGGCGGGGAGTCTCGGGATGCCGAGTCTATCGATGGCCGGCCTGGCGTGGTGTTCTGGGTCCTGGATGGTGGGCGTTCCTTTGGGAACAGGGAGAAAGTCCCTTGCTGGGGAGGTCCTGTCGACATTATCTTGTGTACTGTGTCTGCCTCGAGCAGACGTCCCAACTCTGATTCAGGCCTTTTCCCCCCTTCTCCCCCTTTCTGATCCTCTTCTGGAAGCTAGCACCCAGGCTCGGTTGGGATGCTGTTTGGGGGGGGGGGGTTGGTGGACGCCAAACCTGCTACCGACGCATGCTGGGCTGGCGACAGACGAGGTCTAGCACTGAAATAGGGACCTGGGGGGCCAAAAGCGTGGACGGGACCAAGACTCAAGCGGTAGGGAAGAGCACAGTGGTTGACTGGTGGCGGGCAGATGCGGGACAGCAGACTATATCGGGATCTACAGAGAGGATAACAAGGTCCTTGGCCAGATGCTTGCGTGGCCACGGCGTCGGCACCCGCTCACCCGCAGCATATCCATGGTTGTTCATATCTATGGTTATTTTAAGCGCCGTGGGTACATTGCCCGGCCTTCTGGGCAGGCCAGAGCATCGCGGGCCATGTCCGCAGGAGGCGAGGAGGAGCGAGAGAGGTCTCTCCCGCACGAGATCTGCATGCCCGGGGTACACGGGCAGACGGGCAGGTAACCAACCACGGCACACACAGCAGCGGTTCAACGATTCAAAATAGCAACACGAGGGACCAGACCGGGGGGGGGGGTCTAAGTGGCCTCAGGGGTCCGTGTCCAATCATCGGCCCCGTCACGCTGCAGTTAGACGCCCGGCGACAGGTTCTGCTTTGTACCCCCGGCTGCAGATCCGTGCCTCGCCCGTGATTGGGTTCGCCGCAGCGGCTTCAGCGCTTGCGAGGGCGAGGCACGGCCAAGTGGCCCAGATGCTTCTGCGGAGTACTCCGTACATAACTGGCGCGCATTCGGCGGCGGCTAGTGAAGCTCACAAAGACGGGGGCGCGGATGGAGCCCTCGGCACGAGAATTAAAATACTACGCAGCACACTACTGTCGTATACATATTGACACGGAACCTGCAGTCGACATGTGCAACCCCAGATTGCTCTATCCGGTCGCTGTGCCGGCCTCGCACGGCGCACTGTCTGTATGTCTCAGCCTCTCGTCCAGAGCCGCTGGTCCACACCGTGCCATCTGCAGCGGCCAGAGCACCAGGGCCGGCCCCGTTGGTGCTGAGTGGTCCCGTTGGCGGCCGGGCTGGTCATTGCGGACCAGAGTCGGCATGGGCGAGAGGATATGTGCGACTTCGGCGGTGACAAGACCGTCACACAGCACGTGTCCACCTCGCATGTCGCACTCACACTGGCACGTCGCTGTGCCACTCTCCTTGCCGTTACGGTCCCGAGTCTGCCCAACAGGCATGACAAGAACGCCCGAGGAGCGAGCGGAGCGAGCGGAGCGAGTGGGTGAGGCGAACCTCCTTCGCGCCTACCTACTTGGGTCCTTGGGCCGTCATCAGTACCTGGGCGGATGGCTCCTAGGGGGCCCCGGTTGCGGCTTTCCACCTGGTATATTTTGACATGTCCTCAACTCCAGAGTGCAGCTTGACTCGAAATACACAACTCGCACAGGCGAGCCCTCCCCCCTGTAATTTTCACACAACACATGTCTCCTCCCCTCGGTTTTTCTTTGCTTCTCATACAAGTTCACACTGGGATTCCCCCCCATCCACCACGCCTTTCTGTCGTTGGAAGCTCAGGTTCCTGCGCGCATGAGTCCACACACCCTTGACATCCGCCTCTGTTTCCCCCTCTCCCCCGCCTTCTTTCTCTGGCAAAGAGGCTTTGAAGATGCCGAGTCTCAACCATAGCCGCCTCGGCCCTCCGATCCTGTGACCCCCGCCTGATTCGTGTGTTCTCGGGGATGGCCTCGTACGGATACACTCATCTTGACCTCGGAAAAAGACGCCATCCGGCTGCTCAGACTCGAGAAGGGTTACCCTGCCGAGCCCCTGCGCTGCGAGCTGTTTGAGGCCTATCTCCACGAGGTCGACGGCATACCATATGAGGCTCTGTCTTACACATGGGGCGATGCCTCTGTTGAGCGGGAGGTCACCGTGAACCAGCAGCCGTTCGTCATTACCACTAATCTGGCCACGGCTCTGCAGGCCCTGAGGTTACCACACCAGGACCGGCTTCTCTGGGTTGATGCAATATGCATAAACCAGTCCTCGGACGTGGAGAAGAGCCACCAGGCCGGCCAGATGAGACTGGTTTACAAGCCCGCGGAGCAGGTCATCATCTGGTTAGGGACCAGGCAGTGAGGACATCGGCCTCCTCATGAGCCTTGCGGACACGCTTGATCTGCATGCGTCAAGCACCAGGTCTTGGGAGCACGAGTGGGAATCGATCGTGCTCGCGAATGGAGGGCCAGCGACGGACATGTTCCGCCGAGCCTATACGGCGCTGGAGGAATTGCTTGCCAGGCCGTGGTTCCGACGTGTCTGGATTCTGCAGGTAAACCTACTTACTTCCAACCACCCATACTCGCGGACATGACGCTTATGGATCCTGCAGGAGGTAGCGAGCGCAAGGTCGGCGCTGGTTGTCTGTGGGGCGAAATCCGTCTCGGCTCGGACCTTTGCCCAGATGCCGGCTCTCATCGGCCTGGAGACGGTCGACCCTCATGCCCAGTCCGTTCTCGATATCATGCCAGGCCCTCTGAGGCATACATCATGGTGGACATCCAATCGCGATCTGGGAACTCTTCTCAGCAAGTTTCGCTCCAGCCAAGCGGGCGACCCAAGAGACCGTGTCTACGCATTACTAGGAATCTCCCCTGATGCTTATAGCGAGGCAGTCATCCCGCCGGACTATGGAGCCGACATATATACAGTGGTCCAACGCACTATATCCTACCTCCTATTCAAGAACCAGGGACCTGCTACACCTCCGGCTCCTCTCTGGGGCCTGGACGACTTTTTCGATGCCCTGGATGATCTGCCTCATCGAGTTCTCGGATGGTACTACGCGAATGAATCATACCGGCAATACAAGACGTATCAAGCAATGTTGTCCTCCCCAGCATCGGCGTTTACAACAGAATCGGCACCACAGGGCACGTCATCGACGGTACCGAAACTCACCCCCGTCTACAGAGGACAGAGTTGCCATCCAAGGAATCCATAGTAGATTCAACGGACATGATTCTCCAGACACTCTTCTTTCCGTTGCACTCAAAGAGGGCAACAATCACATAGTTGTATGGTTGCTGGGTCGCAGTGATTTCAAGATCAACCCCATATCACCTCCCCCTCCCGCTCATGGTCGCAATGAAAAAAAGGAGCTCATGTCGCAGCCATACTTGGAAGACCTGAAATCGATATCAATGCATATTTTGACGCCGGAGACAACTGGGAGACACTGCTGACCATGGCCGCCAAGCTCGGACGGCTACGTATTGTCGAGCTGCTCCTGGGACGGGAGGACATCAGTGTGAGCAAGAGGAGCATGTGTACTCCCGATCTGACACTTTCGGCATTGGCTGTAGCGGCGTGGAAAGGCGACGAGGCCATGGTGAAGGTATTCCTGTCTCAAATGGACACCAACACCACATGGGGCTCTGGGAAGATGCGCGCGAGGGGGGAATCCGGTCTGGCTTGCCGCGCAGAACGGCCACGTGAATATTGTTCGACTTCTTCTGAGCAAATACGAGAACATTGACGCCGAGGAATGTATGCAAATCGCCAAGGCCAACGAGTCCCGCGTACCAGATGACATGGTCTGGGCAGGTGTTGATACAGGCACTTTGCTACAATTCTTCCCATCTACCGTCAGGAATTCGGTAATGCTGAAAGCCGCCTCTGACAGCAAAACTTTAATTACCGGACAGCAGAACACCACCTGATCGACCGGACTGCAGCTGAGCATTCTTGGACCATGGTTCACGAGGGCGTCTTCGTCGTCACAGGCAAGAAGCACCGAGCGGGCTTTGCAGACATCTAAAATTGGGGCCAATTTATATTTGGCAACCAGGCCATGGACCTCTTGATACGTGCATGGACATGTAGAAGTTTCTTGTGCCCCGTTTCCCCCCCCCCCCGAGCTGCCAGGTCGTCGTCAGCAGCGTCATCCGCCGTGAGCACCCCGAGCTAGATAGACCCTTCCGCAGTTATCATCGAGCACCTCACCAACGTCGTCATGGCTGGCACCCGCTATAGCTGCTGGGCCAACAAGATTGGCCCGCACGGGCAAGAAGATCAAGGGGGCTCTTGGACGCCAGATTCGGCAGGTCCTATCTTATTAGGAGCCCCATGTTGCGTTCCCCCGACTTTGCCGAGGCGGTCCTCGGAATGACGAGCAAGACCATAGGGTTTCTGGTCAACCCCCTGGATCCTGGGTAATACGCCGATGAAGTCGAGGTCTTTCAGACCCTGCCTCAGCCTGGACCCCTGCCTACAGACGAAGAGGACTTCATCAGCCTCTTCGCATCCGAGTCAATGGTTATACACAGCGCCATAGAGAGGTGGGGGACATTGGCGGGCAACTGGCTGGATTGTCCTCCACGGGCGACTATGACGGTATGTACTGTATACTCTACCAATTAAAGAAGCTTAACACGAATGTTTATTTTGCCCTCAAGGGCGGTAACCTCTGCGTCCCAGAGCTCGTGCGGTATTAAGGTACCCTACAAGCCCCCTGAGCAAAAGGCATCGCAAGACACCTTCAGCTACGACTTACGCAACCTCCGAGCCAAGGGATTTAAGATGCCGGCATCTGCCCGCAAGCAGGGTGGTACCAATACTACATACCACCAGTGGCCCTGGCACCCCTCAAGGAGGCTCTACGACCGACCAGGGAGCCGCAGTGTCTGCTGCCGCCGAGGCATGCAAGAACCGATTCAACAAAGTTTTTACGTGCAGGTCAGGTAGCAGCAGCAGCGGTGTGGAGGACTACACTCGAGACTACAACAAGTAGCGTTGGGTGGTCTGTGTGGTGCGGATGGCTCAAGCTTAGGCACGGAGTCAACTGAGCAATGGTCGAGTTTGAACACAAAATGATGCGTAATATATCTCTGTAACGTGTGGCACTGTAAGGGTATGCGCCGCCAACAACATTGAAGACATCTAAGGAATCTAAGAAAAATGCTCGATGGCTTGCGTGCTTTGCACATCCAGATGCAAGAATATTTTGCGACCCATTCCCAATCCCCCAGGTATAAGACACCAAGCAGAAGCATAGGTATGCAGAAAATCAAACAAGCGTCTCCCGCTTCCTCTACCTGATTCCGTTCTTGATCCGGTTGCAATACTCTATTTTTGAAAGTCTTTTTTTTTATAAGAAAAAAAAAAAAAAGATCAACAAAGAGCTACACGCGGTCCCTTCATACAAGTCATAAACGCTCAAAGACCCGATATTTTCTCTAGTTCATCTAGGCGCCGAAATGAGGCGCGTTCAGGAAAAGACCCATAAGCACACCACCCAGCGTGCCGGCGATGGGGATGGTCATGATCCATGCGATGACGAGCAGGCCGACACGCTGGAAGTTGACGGCCTTGAAGGTACCATTGCACAGACCGACACCGACGGTGGCACCGGTGATACACATAGAGGTGGACACGGGGAGGGAGAACTGTGAGAAAACCAGGACGGTGATAGCGGCGCCCATCTCCATAGAGCAGCCACGGCTGGGGGAGTGATATGTGAGCTTGTTACCCATGACTATTTTAAGAGTTAGTTATTGAGTTTTCACGCGGCATCGGAACAGGGTGAGTTGAGGCTTACCCTTCATGATGTTGTAACCATAAGTAATGAGACCCAGAGAGATGGTGGCGGACAGAACGGCAAGCTGCCACACCGGGACGGGTTGCTTGGAGGCGGCGGCCTCGCCAGTTGACCAGGCCGAGTAGATAACAGCCCAAGGACCCACCGAGTTACCGATGTCGTTGGCGCCGTGGGCGAAGGAGGCAGTGCAGGCTGTCAGGATCTGCACGAACGAGTACGTGTGCTCAACCTCGTTGGGGTACTTTACAGCGGCAGCGTAGATGCGTTCCATGCGCGCGCCCTCGGGAGTACCGGCGTGACCAGACTGCGCGGCGTGGATATCGTAGTGTAGACCGTAGAGAAGGCCGACCGTAATCATGGCGGGAATGCGCTTGCACAGCATCTTCATGTTGTGCAGCTCGTATATCTGGCCTGGTCCCATGGGGTTGTCGCGCAGCGTGCGCATACCCCAGCCCAGGGGCCCACGCTTCTTCAACAGCTTGGCGCGCAGCTTTGCGTCACCCTGCTCCTGGATCTCCTTGTAGGTGAGCTGATTGGTCTCGTTGTAGACGGCAGTCTTGTCCTGTCCTGCTTCCTTCTCGCCCTGGGCCCAATCAACGCTGGTGGATCTAGGGGAGGAGTTGGTGTTGGCGGCATCATCCTCATCGTCTTGGACAACTGCGTAGTTGGGCACGACGGCGCGGTCCGACTCCGCCACGACAGCGCGGCGGAAGAGCAGGGGGCCTTGGAAGCAGTGGTACCACTTGACCGAGGCGTCTCTCCTGATAATCTTGGCGTGGACATATGGGACGAAGATGAGAGCCGCCAGCAAAGCGACACCGAAACCAGTGCCCATGGTGACTGAGGCGACGAACCAGCTGGGCTTCTTGTTCAGACCCAGGTTGGGAGAGCCCTTGTAGACAATGGACAGGGTGCAGATTGTGCCGGCGATGAGGAAGAAGAAGGGCGAGGTCCAGACAGCCCATGGGACCGGGTTTTTCCGCAGGTGCACGACCAGCTTGATAAGCATGAAGATGGTGGCACCGAAACCAGCAGAGATGGCTGGGGCCATACCGAGACCTGCGAAGATGGCACCCAAGCCCTTGCCATTGTTCCAACCCCACTGGACCTCTGAGGCGCCGACAGTGGCGACACCGACGCCAGCAACGGCCGAGATGAGAGAGTATGTCGAGGAGACGTGGGCAGAGTGTTTTGTGCACCACATGACCCATGAGGAGGCAGCGGCGAGGGCGCATGTGAAGGCGAGCATCTGGACCCCGGCATTTCCCTGAAACGCAGAGTTGGGGATGATTCCATTCTTGATGGTATCTGCCGTCCGGGCACCGACGGTGATGGCTCCCAACATTTCGAAGACTGTACCGAAGATCATGGCCTGCCTATATGAGATTGACCTCGACGACACACTGGTTGCCCAGGCGTTCGCGACATCGTCTGCCCACACGTGGTTAGCACCCAAGGCTGGGAGACGGGAGAGGGAGGGACGGCCGAAAAGGGTGCCAAGAGGAGGGAAGAAGCTTACTTGCGCCATTGTTGTAGGCATCGAGCATCGCAAAGAGCGTGCCGATCACGAAGACGTAAGTGTATTGGTCAAGCATTTTGGCAACTGGTGACAAGATGCAAGCCTAGAAACAATTGCCTGGACCCTGAGCACTGGCACATGTCGAGGGTGGGCGAGGACCAAGATATTATATGTTGAATCGGCCATGCTCTCTCGTCCTCGCCGTACGCTGGCAGATCGGGACGGCGCACACGTGCTCCAAGGCTGAGTTTCGGCTGGACCCCACCGGGCACCATACTATCCGATGGCCGTCGACCCTGCCCTCGAGGATGGTGAGTCTAATGGGCGTTTTTGCCCACATTGGTGTCCATATCCGTTGGGTCCTCCTGTCCACTAGGGGCGTCGACACACCGGCGGCAGGATAGGCACACCCTAGCGGAAGGGTCCGCCTCGAGGCTTGGTCGTGGGCCAAGGCCGGGCATGGCGGCCCTCGGTGTCCTCAACTGGGGTGTAGGACCAGAAACATGGTCGAAGGATGGGGAAATCTCCTTGACTTGGCAGATCCAGGCAGACCGAGCTGGGTTGTCAGCCAAGAAAAGCATGGAGGAGGTTTATATGATTGCGGAATGGTGTCTTGTTCAAGGCTCTCGGCGGGACTTGGCGACGAGCGCTGCGTTCGCCTATAAGATGCGTCTGGCCGCCCACGTGGGTAAGCTTTGCCATGAGTTCTTGTCCTGTTTGACATTGACCCGGGCCCGGCGCCCAAGCGATGGCGAAGGCAGATGGCCGTACCCTCTGTCCGACTTCACCGCCGAAGGCCCAGGCTCCAAGCCTGCTGCACACGTCAATCCCCTTCAGCCAAGCAGCTGCAGTTGCAGTCGGTCATCCATTTGCAGCGCTCGGTAGACACGCAGAACCTCGTGGGCCGACTAGGCGCATGTGTCGTCTTGCTGCTGCACAGGCTGAGCTGGGCATCCGGGCGCGACGCGCAGTGGCGAGCGAGCGGTTTGATGGGCGATATTGGTCTAGCCTGCACGCCGGGTTGTTCACGAATCAAGCACCGCCGCGCGGTGGTGCGCGGTCGCCGTACGATCTGCGATCCTTGCTGAGTGGTTGAGAAGAGCACGTGCTCGCTCTCTGTCGGCTGCAGGCCCCGCCAAGCACTCGATGGTGTCGGGCCTTTATGATCGCCCTCAAGTCGCCATTCCTGATGCTATAATTGGATATCACGCGACAAGACTCGATAGGCTGGGGGCGATGTCCTGAAGGTCGGCTGAAGATATCGATCAGGGGTTCTGGGGTTTAAGTTGGTTGCTTGGTTGCTTGGTTGCTTGGTTGCCTGGGGTTGTTGCAACGAGTGGCACCGCCTGTTAGTTTTGTCCTTGACCACTGCAGCATCGGCTCCGATCGTCTCCGGCCCGGCCTGACGCAGGCTGCCGGCTGGGCTCCTGGATTAGCGACTTCGGACCTCGATATCGTGCATTCAAAGGTCGACGGGTGACGACTTGCTTGGGAGAAGAAGTCCAGCTCCATTGCCTGCACCCACCAGCCTCAGCCCGCCCGTGATACGATTGTAACTTGCGCCCAACCTCGGCTGTGCCCACGACGACCACCGCACCCGAGCAGCCTGGCACTGGCTATGCCTCCATGTCCTCTCAGATCGTAGTCATAGGGTTCATACACCCCCCCTCTCGCCACCTGCTCTCCCTTTCGCCCCCTTACAGCCCAGCACGACTAACACCCCACGCCTCAGCGCCGGCGTCACCGGCCTGAGCTGCGCCATTCAGCTGCAAGAGGCCGGCCACGCAGCGCCAGGAGCAGTCACCATAATCGCGAGGGACTTCCCCACGCCCTTCGCCCTCGTTGACCCCAAGGCCCAGATCAACTTCACCAGCCCCTGGGGCGGCGCACACAACAGATGGGTCCCGCCCCCCCTCGGCGGCAACGCCCAGCCCAACGACCTCAGGGATCACCAGCTAGCCCTAGCCACTTACCGCCGCATGAAGTCACTGCAGGGGTCGAATCCTGAGGCGGGCATCACCTTCGTGAAGGGCATCGAGTACCTGGAGAGCCCTGCTCCCGAGTATCTGGCGTTGGCCTGCGAGGGTGGTGAGGGCAGCGCAAAGGCCCTCGGGCTTGAGGGCTTCCGCGTCCTGGAGAAGAGCGAGCTGCCGGATGACAGGGTCAGCCTGGGGATTGAGTACGACACGTGGTGCGTCAACCCGATGGTGTACTGCAGCTTCTTGCTGAACAGATTTGTATTTCGGGGCGGCCGGATCCTCCGGAGGGAAGTTAGCCGCCCCGAGGAGGTCTTTCAGATGCGTGATCTAGGCGCGCCGGTCCAGGCCGTAGTGAATGCATCTGGCATGGGTTTTAGTGATCCAAAATCATACATCATCAGAGGTATGCCGCTATTCCCCTTCTACCCACCGGTGTTTGCCTCGGTGGGAGCTGACAGAGGAAACAAGGCCAGACCTGCCTTGTCGCCAACCTATGCCACGAGACCGTGACTAGGCAGAATGCAGACGGCAGCTGGACATTCTGCGTGCCGCGGAGTTTTGAAGGTGGCACCATAATAGGCGGCACCAAGGAGCCAAACAACTGGGACATGGAGCCGTCATTGGAGGTCAGGGAGAGGCTCGTTCGGGCTTTCGTGGCTACACACCCCAAGATCGCCCATGACTCTGGCTCAGTGCGAGTCCTGAAAGACGTCGTAGGGCGGCGGCCTGCGCGCCACGGTGGGGCAAGGCTGGAGAGCGACGAGATCGCCCCCGGAAAGATCGTCGTGCACGCCTACGGCCTTGGCGGCAGAGGATATGAGTTATCCTGGGGAGTTGCGGAGGCGGCCCAGAAGCTGATCGACCGAGGCGTCACAGCCAAGGCCCATATATGACCATCCTACGCCCGCCTGCTAAACCTGAAATCAATACGCGTGCTATAAATATACAATGTATGTGCTATAAATACGGCAGAAATGTAAACTTGCACGGACCACCATGATACCATTCCGAGTTACAGGACCCTGCGTTTGGTGAAACAAAACTGCGAACTATTGGTCCAGGTTCTTGAGCGGCGCCAAGGTCTTCGTCCTTCTTGGATATCAAATATGTTTCCACTCGTGCTTGGCACGTATGTACACCCTTACGGCTCTCCAAACCCAGGTGCCCTCTAGAGCAGCGTAGTGTAATTCAACCCAGGCCATGGGTCGCTGAATGCCTGGGACCGTCTCCCCCGAAACGCCATGATATGCAGATTCACCAATACGCCTGACCTGCGTCCGACCGCCCGTCCATCGAGGAGGAAATGGCAACTCTCCCCCATCGTGCCATCCCCGGCCCTCCCTACTTCCTGCCCCCTTCCGCCCCATCATCACCCGCAAACCGCCTCCTTCTCCCAGAGGCGAACCCGCCGACGCGCTCCGCCCGCGCCAGCTTCTCCTCGGCGGCCTGCCGCAGCTGCTCCTCGCGCTCGCTCTCCTTGAGCCCCCACCACTCGCGCATGAAACGCTGCTGCTCCGCCTTGCGCCGCTCCTTCTCCTGCCTCTCCCTCACACGCTCCTGCCTCCGCGCGAACCAGTCCTCCCGCGCCGCGTCCTCCTCCTGCGGCGTCGCATGCCGCTTCATGCACGCGTTCATCACCCGGTGCGGCTCGCGGCAGGCGAAGGGGACCGAGAACGTCCGGCCCAGGGCGCAGGCTGCGAATGCTGTTTTTGCCAAAGGCAAATGATTAGCCAGAGCCTCCTTTTATCTTCTGTTGAAATCTGTCTGCATGTTCGCATGTGGAAGAGGGGGGTGGGGGCGCGGTTAGATTGTCGCCCGGGGTTGTTTTCCGTATGTACCTTTTATCTCCGGCCCGCAGTAGCCTCGTACCCGCTCGTAAAATATCTCTCGTACTTGTGCCTCTTGTGACGCCGATAGAGGTAGCGGGTTGCGTGAGGGCATCGGCAGTCGCTCTGTCGACGTCGAGTCCGAGCCTGCACTCGAGGGTGATGATTCGGCGGCCATCGTGGCCATTGACAGGCAAGGTTGCGATGCGGCTGGGTGGTTTGCGGTGCTTGGATATGGCTTCGGGATAGCAGACTAGAAAGAGCAGGTCGTCTGAGCGGGTAGTAATAATGTGGTGGGCTTGATGTCTGATGTTGAGCTTAGATCGACTGATCTGGACGTCCGAAATCTAATCTGCCGCCCTGGAGCTTAAGCTCGGCACCTCCTAGGCCCTCACCGCTTCTGCCACATTGGGCCGCGTCTGGGAGCTCCCCTACAGGAGTTACACCTCCCCATTTACAGCGTATTCAAAACAGCTTACCTTGAGACCACATGTGGCAAATCTAGTATGATTCCGTGGTGGGCGGCTCACCGATCTCATCATTGCGCGCATTCTCCGAAACCTCACAATGCTAGCAGTATCTCCATTTTGATTTGCTATACTAGTGACGCTGACAACAATGAAGGTATGTCTTGTACGCTGGATATGGCTGGAAATGCGACAACAGCTTGATTCGACTTTGTTTCCATACAAGGTCAGACCTGCGTTACTCGCCAGTCCATCCACAGCTCAAGCTGAAAGCTGCATAGCCGGCTGCTCCTCAGCAGTAGGCGTCTCAGCATCAGCACTCCTCTCCCTCTCGATGTCCAGGCTCGTTTTCTCCTTTTTCTTACCCATGGAGAACCACCTGCCGCTTTTGGACTTGTTGGTGCCAATAGACGGGCTGGAGTTGAGTGAATCAAAGCTCTTGCCGAGGTCGTCACAGGCGCCGTCCTTGCCCGCCCAGCTGTTATCGGCGATATCACTGCCACCAAAGCTACGGCGGTGCTCTCTGTCTGAGCCTGCAGCTGAACCTGGTCCGGTAGCCTTCCTCGAACCGCCGAGCCGCGATGAGATGGCTGATCCTTTACGGAACAGCTTGCGCACCACGTTGTCCGGCCCAGCGCTGGCTGAAAGCTCTTTGAGGCTCATCGGTGGCTCCGAGGGTGTGTTGGAGAAGGATTGGTCGAGAGACAGCGAGTCATGAGACTCGCTGAGAGATGTACGGCTGCGGATGGACATTGATAGCCGGGAGTCGGAGCGTTCGGCGACAGAATCGTTTCCCGACGAGGCAGGTAGATCATCAAGTGCTCCGTTGGCCTCCTTCGTCTTGTCCTTACTCTTCATCTTGTCTTTGCTGCTAAAGATACTCCCCATGAAGTTGGGGGAGAACGACGGGACAGTGGGATTGAGAGTCTTCAGAGATTTTTTCGTAGGCCGGCTTCCGATCACCCCTACCTGTGATGGGGAGACCTGCGGGTTCAATAGCTCATGCTCGCCAAGGATCTCATCGTCCGCGGATGCGAGTGTCGTCTTGAGGGCTGAAGGAGACCCGCCAATCGAGGGCCGCCGAGAAGGGTTCCTGGACCACGTGTTGTTCTCGGGCGACCATACGAGCCTTGATCGAGGGAAGCCTTGCTGCTCGGCTGGCGGCGGCCAGAGGTGAGATCCACTCTCGGTCGACGGCCGAGGCATCTCAGACGAGGAGATTGAGGCGGGTCGCGGACTGCCTTGGTCGCGCTCGAAGACACCAGTCATCGCCCGGGAACCAAAAGGCAACAGGTTTCTAGCTGAAAACCCTCTTGTCCCTGGTGGGGGAGCGTAAGTGTCCATGGTATCCGGACCGACTGAGTTGCGATTGAAAACGTTCCAATTTGAGAGGCTGATCCGCCGCCTGCTTGGTACCCCGTCCAGGTCATCTGTCTGACGGGGAAAGGATTGGCTCTGCCCGTGCTTTAAGCTGCCCAATTGAGGCGCGTCATCCATTGTCCGCGCGGGTTTGCCTCGTTGAAACGAAAACAGAGAAGCCAGTCGTTGAGTAGCAGGTTGCCCGGGTGCTGGGGCGGGAGACGCAAAATGCCCCGAGTTGATCGATCGTCCTTCGCTGTCGTCGTTTGGGAACGGCGGAACCGGCAGATTCTGCTGCGACCCGTGAGCGCTCGAGAAGATACTGCCCGAATGAGCTGATTGAGGCGACTGAGGATCACGCTCAGGGGATGCCGTCAGTAAAGGCGCAAACGGACTTGCAGGATCTCGGCGACAGACGGGGCTGCTAGGCGCCTCATCCCCGGAATGCTCATCATCTGTGAAAATATTGCTGGGCAGCAGAGCCGCTGCAGAGGGACTCAGGGGTGCCCCGGCCGTCAAGGCTCTGAGTTCATCATCATCCATGTCATCCACGTCCATGGAGGACAGGTCGATAAACGGCACAGCAGCAAAGCCCGGCGGAGGTCGAGTGCTGCTATAGCCAGGCGGTTGTGGGAGCGAATCCAGTGTAGCAAAGGGAGGCGCAGGCGACATGACCACGTTTGAGACAGAGGTGCTGTGATGGCTTCGGCGCTTCGCCTGGGTCTGTGATGGAGTGTCGAACTCGGCGCCTGGTGTGTTTGCCTGGTTGTAGAGGGCGAAGGCGGCCTGTGGAATCTGCTGAAGCTGAGCGTGGATGGAATTGAGACTATCATCGAGCTCCTTGGCCCGCTTGGTCTCTTGATAGAGCTTCATGTTCCACTCGCGCTCCCTGCGCTGCCACTCGCGTCTCTTCTCGAGGTTGTTCTGCCTCCATTCCTCGTCATCTTCACCGCCCGGCAGCTTCTTCCGGTCGTCCTCTAGCATCTTGACCTGGTCTCTCTTGAACTTTAGGTCCGCTTCCAGCTGCGAGCATTCCGCCTGCAATTTTTCGTTGCACTGCCGCACTTCCGCCATCTTCGACTTGGCCTCCTCCTCCACAGACTTCTTCTGCTCTTCGAAGCTTTCTTTCTCCTTGCGCCACTCCTGGATCTGTCTCTCCATCTTCGCGATGTTGTCGTAATAACGAGAACGCTCGGCTTGTTTTGACTTGAGTTCCTTCTCCAGTTGCGTCCTCCGCTGCACGGTCGATCGCATAGCCCTTTCGGTGGTGCCCATTTCCTTCTTGAGCTTCTCCGTCTGCTCCTCTTTCTTCTTCTGCTCCGCTTTTTTCTGCTGTTTCTCCTGTTCCAGTTCATCCAACAGTTTCTTGCTGTCCTCTTCCTCCCTCGTAATGACCGCTATGGTATCCTCGATCTCGGCCTTGATGCTACTGAACCTCTGTCCGAGCTCTCTGACTTCAGCTTCGGAGGTACTATCCTTGCGTATCGGCTTCTGCTCTATGCTGCTGACTGATGGGGATGCTCTCCTGCCCACGGTATTTCGTCTCGGTACTGACCCCGCTGTGCTTGGCTCTCTCGTCAAAGTCGGGCCACCGTCTGGGATTGTCGCGGATTCGATAGCAGGCAAGGGGCTCCTCGGCGCGCCATTCTCGTCGGCGTTCTCTCCTTGAGTTGTGGACGGTGGCTCCTCGGGTTCAAAGTTTGGGGGCAAACGTGAGTTCCCCAGGCGCGGCCGACCACTAGGGTCAAAGGTCTGAAGGCGGACGACTTGGCTGCCAGCTTGGAAGCTGTTGGACCCGACAGCGATGACCCGTACGTTGTAGAAATGGTTCGGCTTCAGGCCGGTCACGGTGATAGCCGTCTCTTGATTCGCTGGAGACTCGCCCACTTTTATTTCGCGACACACGTGTTAGAGCCTAGGCACAGATCCGGGATCTTCCCACGCCACGCCCGCTGGCCATTGCATATCTGCTTACCGACTACGCCGTTGACCTGGATGAGGAACTTGTGCACCGGCTTGCTGGGGTGCGGCCTCGCCCAGCTCACAGTCGCCTTATCGAGACCAATGCCGGAAAGAACGACATCGGGGGCGTCGGGGACATCGACGCCTAGGATATTGATGAGTTCGGGAACGGGCTTCCACAGAGTCTGGGAGGCCCTTCGAAGCAGCCTATAGGAACCATCGTCAGTGACAGCCTCGCCAGGCGTCCAAAACATGGTCGCGTGCTGGTGCGGAATGGCATATGCCGGGTCAGCTCGTACCATAAAGCTGCGACACTGAAGAGCACCATAGTGGCATTCTCCTCGCAGAGGCGGTCCAGGTGTTCAAAGTCGATATGAGAGGCGGCTTTCATGTAGATATTGTCGACCGAGACGTCGTTCTGGTCAATGTAGGCGGCGATGTAGATGAGTATGCAGCAGGTGGCGACGGTGACATGCACGAAGGCGCTCTTACGCTCGATGAGCCAGGCGATGAGCAGACAACTGAGGGTGAGTAGCGGCAGGATCGACGTCCAAGAGATCCATAACATATCGGAGTGGGAGTAGTGCCGGCCGAGGAGAGGAGGGTGGGTGGAGCGGATCGGGATCGGAGTGGGATGGTGGTGAGGCGGAGGCGGAGGAGGAGGGAAACATAGAACCGGTCGATGGGGGGGGGGAGCGGAAGAACAGGAAAAAGTAAAAATGCGATGCGGTGGATAGATGCTGTTAATGCCGGGGCGGATAGTGCAACACACACACACACACACAAGGACCAGGTCGGCCGAGTCAAGCCACGGGAGGCCAATAAGGAAGCTGGTACATGCGCGAGGGCGAAATGCTTGTTTGCTGTGTGTGGACGACAGCGACTTGTCTCCGCGCGACAGGACTCAAGGGATTTTCTCTCATGCGATGGGAAACGGGCTTGTGACTCCTTGGGGCGAGGTAGAGTAGCAAGCAGTATGGAGAAGTCGGTAAGAGAAGAGCAAGGCGGGCCAGGCGACAGACGCTTAGTGTACTACGCCTCAAGCAGCCAAGCTCGTCCCCACGATCTGGGGGCTCAGGGGTTCCTCATTCGCCGGTCCGAGGTACCAGCCCTGGCCTCCGGGTTTCCCACCCTCATTAGACGCATCAAGCTATGACGCTAAGCCCTGAGCGAACCATCCAACCGCCAAATTGAAGCCGACTCGATATAACCTCGAACAAAGCGAGAGCCTCATCTCGGAAGACCAAACCCACATCACTATGTCAGTTTTTTGATTATTTTCTCCCCCTCTCACCCGAGGACCGGCGGGCAGCCAAAGGTATAGATGGGGTGGTTGGTATGTCAGGCTATTGTGTGTGACACGAAGGTGAATGTTTGCGCGGGTGCTTGCATGTCGCCGGGACAATAGGACAGGTCTTTCAAGCCCACACGCTGATCGGCACTGCAAACGGGAGACTTGCTCAGCTTGCCCCCAATCATTCCCTGCCAGCCCTGTGCAGTAGCACAATGCAATGTCATTTGCGGTAGTGTGCCAGAGCCGGCACGCCCCAATCATGCCTGGTCTGCTCCCCCCCCCCGCCTGTTGGTCATGTGCAGTTGGCCAATCTAGGCCACCGCTGAGGCGTGTCGATAGGCCTGGGATACCTCGGACGCGAGGTGCAGCGTCACAACCAGACGCAACCAAGAACACCCGCGGACCACGAGGAAGCTTAGCTTGCACGCGCCTTTAAGTGTATTTCATTATCTAAGCTCTATTGATAATAAAATGAAGTTGAAAGTACCTTGGGAGATTTTAGTTAATAAGCAGGTAATGGGTTGGGGATGATGATTACGGCGTGCTTCAGCAGATATGTGACATATGGTAGGTACTGCTAGATAACGTGCTATGATTAGCCCATTAGCTTAATAGACTAAAAGACTGGAATTTCCAACCAACAGGTTGGAATTCCCTAGTAGTATATAGAGTCGTCCCGTTACAATATAGGTCATTTACCGCCCTCTCAACCCCTCTGTTTTAGGGCTCCACCGATGGACTTTTTAACTTGTGAATGTTGTAAGCTATTCAGTGGTTGAGTTTCTGAGTTGTTGTGGCAGTATGCTGGTGTAATTTTCTATTTGTAGACTACATATTTACTTAGGTATTCTGGACGAATAGCACAGTCCTTCTAGGGGAAGCCATTGCGGCAGTTATGGACGAAACTCAATAACCTCAGCATTTATCAATACCCCAGTTCCTCCTGGACACTCATAACCCGTGGATTATCAAACACCAGTCAGTATTAAAGCGTCTACCTAATGTGAAATCCTTCCTCTACTCTCCTCCCGGCACCAAGTATACAACCCTCCGCCAGACCAGCACCAACCAACGACAAGCTTGATCTTCCTCTTTATCTGAAAGTGCCAGCCAACCTTTTTAACACCCTTAACAGCAATAACAGCCTTAATCACACTCATCATACCGAGTAGCCCAACGCCCCCTACCGCCTGCTAGAACTATAGCGCTACCCAGCCGCCATGCTACCACGAATCTACAGCCTTAATATTAAGGTGTAGGTACACCAGAGCATATTCACGCCAGCAAGGACCTCCAGGCAGAGGAGTGGCAGGATCTAGAAGGCTAAGCAGGGGATAAGCTTCTAAAACTTATTCGCCTCTATGCTAACAGCCATAACCAGGCTCGAAAGGCTTCACTAGGCGGTTCTACCAGAATTTACGCGGCAAATTCAGAAGGGGCTAGTTAGCGGACGGGGGCTGCAGTTACCCTTAGTTAGCAGGCTAGAAGTAGCACCTTTTTGTAAACACCTAGGTACATAGTTAATGCCTGTCCGAATAATAAGGTGCTTAAGGGCGAGGGTTTAATAATTATAATGCGGGAGAAAAACAGCAGGTATGCCGAGATACTAATGGAGGCAGCATCAGAGTTGCCAAGGTAAAGGGGTTTTCTGTAATGGCTCTCGCTAATTTAATGCCTTCTTTCGTCTCTAGTGAGTCTTATTCATTACTCACACCATATTAAGTCAGCTTTGGTACAAGGCCGATGATGAGGGAAACCTCGGAAGCGATGGTGAAATCTATATGTATCGCCTGGTTCCCACCAGACTGCATGGCCGCATACCTAGACCTCCGCCAGTCAGAGACCCTGATACAGGCGAACGGCGTCCTGGTAAAGGAGGCGTGACCCTAAAGGTACTACTATCTATAGTCTAGACTCATTTTCAGGATTGTATATGTGCATCTGGATTTTTATGATCTAACTTAAATCAAACCTTCCCGTAGGGCGTCTTAGTAATTCTGGCTGAGTTTTCTGACCTGGAAGAACTTGACCTCCCTGATCCAATGGATCTTCGCCTTGGTGTTGTATATGGGCAATGGTGCGGCACTCAGTCTTTTCTCCTTAAGGGCGCAGAAGCTGCTAAGGAGAACTACAGATCGCACCGGAATGAATACGAACTATATGAGAAAGTGGCCTCTATTGTTCTGGAGATGCTACTATAGTTGAGACGTCCTATCATCGATGGCCGAGAGCCGACTATCACGCATGGTGAAGATGGCAAGGCGAGTGCGTCTTGGCCTTGGAGCGGGCGGTTGGATGAATACTTGAATGCGATTCTTGAATCCACGGGCTTCCTTTGCCAAGGGTTCACGCTCAGTGGCCATCTTGTTGAGGGTTGTTCTGCACTAGACGTATACAAGTCGTATTCGGCCTCGATGCTGCAAGAAGATCGACACAAGCATATTCAACCAGCACATGACTCCTGAGCAGGGGAAGCGTGAGAGACGGATCCCTGTCTGACTCGTGGGATCGAAACATGAACCCAAAACAATGCCGAAATAATACAGGCAGCGAACCTGGATAGGATATGTTTAGACCGTCGTACCTGGCTTGCAGTCACTGAGACAGGTCAAGGGAGCAAATTGGGCTCCGTCTCCATGTGTGATGCTCCCGGCGACCGACAGACACACGCACACATAATATGGACAGTCCACTTGGGCAGTTCATGGTGAGTTAAATGGGCCGAGAATGCAGCACAGGAAGATAGGTTGAACTTGGAGAGAATGTTGGGACGTGTTTCGCGCCCTCCGTCAGCATTTGGGATGGAAAGGCCCAACAAGCTCAAGGGCTGATGGGAAGAGACCGGGGAGGCGGTGGGGGCTGCCCTGGGCAGAGAGGGCAACGGCAGGGCAGCAGGGTCACACTGTCACACGGTTCGACTCGTGCCCAAAAGCTGACTGCGGGCTGGTAGTGTAGAGGATAGGATCATGGATTCTCTCTGTCAAGGCATGACAAGAATACTATGCATCCAGAGAATTTCCGCATTGTCATGATGTCATTGTGCATCGCGCAGGAAGGAGTGCGTTCGGCTCCGTTTCCGGCCGTCTCGGTTGTCCGGGACAGTCACTCCCTCGGCCACCCTCATTGAGGGACAAACCTCGGTAGGCAGATTGGCAAGCCTCAGGACGGAGCGCGCGGTCAAGCAGGCAGAAGACCAAGCCGAGTTGCGAAGCATAGGCCAAGTCAGGTGGCCTTTTGGTGGCATCCATTCAGGTGGTGAGACGTCGGGGCGCCGACTGGCCAGACGGCCAGACGGACTGACGGCCAGACGACCCCAGCGGACGGGGACATGTCACCCCGGCTGGCTAAACGTAACGGCAACCTCCCCGCCTCATACCTGAAGGCTGGCCAAGGGGCGCATTTTGTTGGGCGATGGACGGCTTTATCATCCCCGTCCCCATGCGAAAGAGGTCTGAATTTGGAGCCTCGTGACACAACAATGACTTACCTAGGACACCATCTCAGTGTTGATCGTGCCTCTTCAAGCCTGGCCCATCGTCCTTTTTGTGTCATGTCACGGCAGTAATAAGAAGACCACCACCTACGCTACCAGGCTCCTTCGGCTACACTAGATGTTCCTCTCTTTCTTCTGTCCCTTCTCTCCCTTGCTCGGCTGTCCCTGGCGAATTTATTTGACTCTTCTTATGTGGGGCTGCCCTGTCCCGCCCACCAGCACCTCGGAAGGCTACCTTGCACTCCCCAGTCTGTTTTCCTCTCTGCCTCGGATTGTATTCTTTCGCAAAGAAAAAAAAGGGCAGTCGGCCCCGGTTTTAACCAGCGAATTCGCATCTGTTAATTCGCCCGATACCACTGTCACAAGCTTGTGATTCTCACAAGCACACATTCCAAGTCCGCCGCATTTCCCAAAGCAGCCTTGCCCCATCGCTAGACTCCTCACCGTTTCCACCCACTTCGACCCTTTCCGAGGCTCCACGGCCGACAGCCCCGTATTCGACCAGCCTATCCAAGGAGTTGCGCCAGACGTGGTCCAGCTTGGGGAGAAACCCCTTTTCCCATATACACGCTCCTCATCGCCGACTTTCCACGCCGCTCGGCCAGCTCCAAAGATCGCATGTGACGCTTCCCTCGCTGTATTAGCAGTGGGACACCCACGACGACACGCCCCGACCCTCACAGCGACGCCTCTCTACCATTCGACCCGCTCTCACAGCCATGCAGTACGTGCGCAACCTGTCGGAATCTGTCTCGACAGCATGGAATTCTTTAAACCCAGCCACCCTCAGTGGTGCCATCGACGTGATAGTGGTGGAGCAGGAAGACGGCACCCTGGCGTGCTCCCCCTTTCACGTCCGCTTCGGCAAATTCTCGCTCTTGCGCCCCTACGAGAAGAAAGTCGAGTTTAGGGTCAATGGCAAGAAGCAGGACTACGCAATGAAGCTGGGCGAGGGCGGAGAGGCCTTCTTTGTGTTTCAGACTAGCGACACCATCCCACAGAGTCTCCAAACCTCACCTCTCGTGTCCCCTGCATCGAGTCCACCGCTACAGCCCTCTACGCCCGGGAGGGCCGCCACGATGCCGCCTGCATTGCAAGAGCCGCCGCTATTGGATCTTGACGCCGAGAGGGACCTTGACAAGCTGGCATCTGCGAGTTTCACCAGACCACCTCCTGGGCCCATCTACTCGAGCTCAGCGCCACGGGAAAAGGGTTAGTTGCGCTCTTCTACCGTGCCTAGAGTGCGCCCATGCTGACAAAGCTAACATACTTCAGGAGTCCTTTCCCCTATGCTAACATCCACCGAACTGACGGGTGGGAGACCCGTCTCAGGAGACTGGTCGTCACTTAGACCACACAGCGATGGTATACTCCGCGAGTCTGCGCGCCATAAGCGCGAGGGGTCGAATGTGAACGATGCATCCGACCTGCCCGACTTCTCCGACAGATCCCAGAGCCCCCCGCCATTGCCACCGAACGAGGCCCTTGAGCGCGCAGTCAATCTCTCGAGAGAGCTGCAGGCCGTGAATCTGCCCACCCACGTCACCGAGACGGGCGATCTTATGCTGGATATGACTGGTTTCAAGAACAATGAGGAGGATGCTATCCATGCCGAAATCCTGGCGAGAAAAGTGCTGTCCCAGGAGCTTGAAGGCAACTACGACATTGGTGCACTTTTCGGAATCGACGAGCACGGCAATCTCTGGATTTATAGTAGTGAGGAGGCCAAAGACGCAGCCATGCGCAAGACGATGGATTCTGCCTCCGGACTTCGACCCCAGGCCTTTGACGCCGACGCGGTGTCTGACCCGGGCTACCATAGCGATGACAGCAGCCGCGATTCTGCGACGGCAGTGTTCCCAGGCCATCGTCGGACCGAGTCGGACGTGGGCCACGGTATGGACGACCAAACCCCGCCTTCGTCACCCGGCTCAAGCAAGGCCGGCCGTGCCGGTGTGGGCGATCCAAACATCAATTATGCTAAGACTCTGCGCCTGACCAGCGATCAGTTGCACGCCTTGAACCTGAAGCCTGGCGAGAACGCCATGAGCTTCACCGTCAACCGAGCGACTTGCACGGCGTCCCTTTACTTGTGGAAACACGATACCCCGGTGGTGATCTCGGACATTGACGGAACCATCACCAAATCCGATGCTTTGGGCCACGTGCTGAATATGATTGGGCGTGATTGGACACACGCCGGCGTTGCGAAGCTCTACTCGGACATTGAAGCCAACGGGTACAATATCATGTACCTCACCTCGCGCTCAGTCGGACAAGCGGATATGACCCGCGCGTATCTGGGCGGCATTGTGCAGGACGGCTACAGGCTCCCACGAGGCCCAACAATATTGTCCCCGGACAGGACAATGGCAGCCTTGAGAAGGGAAGTCTACCTGCGCAAGCCACAAGTGTTCAAGATGGCCACCCTCCGCGACATTCGGAACCTCTATGGGCCAGATCGCCACCCGTTCTACGCCGGCTTTGGCAACCGTCTCACGGACCAGATCTCTTATCGCACAGTGGATGTACCGAGGACGAGGATATTCACGATCAACTCCAACGCCGAGGTATCCCTCGACCTACTATCGCTCAACAAACTGAAGCTGTCCTACGTGTCCATGACAGATGTGGTGGACCACTACTTCCCACCGGTATCCACAATCGTCAAGGAAGGTGGGGAGGAGTATACCGACTTCTCCTACTGGCGTGACAAGCCGCTCGACATGGACGAGTTCTCGGCCTCCGAGTCCGACTCGGGCGACGAGGGCGCACGCAAGAAGCCGGCCGATCTTGAGAGCCAGTACGCCGATGACGACGAGGACGAGGTCGAAGGGGACGGCCTCGCGGACTCGTACATCTCGCGGGGCTCGTACGATGACGGCTATGCCGAGGGCGACGGGGAAGGCGAGGGCAGCGTCTTCAGCGGCGATTACGATGATGACCAGCTCGACGGCGGCATGGTGGGGAGCCTCGTGCTCGAGGAGGAGGACGCCGACGATGAGGACGACGATGACGACGATGACGCGGTAGCCCGCACAGAGGAGAAGCAGCAACAAACGCTCGAGGTGCCCAAAGCACCGGTGCCCTCCAGGACCCCGTCGCCCAAGGTCGCGGTCGAGGACCTCAATGCCGAGATGATCACGGGTATGAACAACCTCTCGATGGAGAAGGAGTTCGACTATTGAGTTGAGGGCTCTTGAGATATTTTGAGCAACATAGGTGGGCCTATATGTACGAATTGAAGAAGACTGAGGCTGATTGCACTTAATATGGCGGGCTTCCCTTCTCCATGGGGTTACCGCAATATCCCTAGGGTACATTGGGTTGCGGGTTCAAGGGGTTGTAAGGGATTGTGGACAATGGCCGCGGCGGCCGTTCCCCATGATCACATTGCACAGCAAGGCGTCTTGGATTTGACATTTCCCAGAGGATAAATAGGTGCATTAGAAATACGCATTAGAAGCGTGGATTATCATTCCTGCATCCCCGGATTCCTTGCAGAACCGGCGTGCCACGCCTAAAAAGACTATCGCATGAACTCGTTTGCGGTGATGTGCGGCCACCACAAGCCTCCCCATGTCGGGGTTGACGGAGCTTCTCGGGGGAGGCAAAAGCCGTTGACCTCACGCGAAGCGCTGTGATGATTCCGAGTGCTTGACACACCTTCGTGTTGAATCAGCCCATCACTTGCCAGCAATGTAGAAGTCTGACCTCGGTTGTTCGCGTTGAGCCTGTAGCCATGCCGATCCTGGGACCCCCTTTACTCTCCTCTCAAATATCTCTGGTTCGTTTCGAAACCCGCCACGACTTCAGTGCTTTCTTGTAGCCCGGCCGCTCGACTTTCCGTTTTTGCCAAGTGCACCGTCCCCTTGACATGCCCATGGGGGTCTGTTTGATCTAACCTCATTCAGATCGACACCATTTCGTGTGTTCTGCCCGAAGAGCATTGCGGAGACCCAGCCATCAATCCCACAAATGCTATTAGCTGATCTCGGCATGCCTCCGTTTCATCATATCGATTACACAAGGCATTTTGATGATCCTGTGGTATGTGCTCCCTTGGCGTGCGCGAGATTTCAGTCACTTGCTGTTGGTCAAGACAGCCTATGCGGACCGAGGAAAATAGTTACTTCCAGGACTAGGAGTGCCAACTTGCGAGCTGTTTCCGGTTTGTGGCCCTGCGCCACGCGCTGATGCTGGCCTTGGGGTAACTTGAGCCGCTCGACCGGCTGCCGATGTCGATGGACTGGACAGAAATGCTGAACGTGGAATGTCTAGCAGGTCCAAAGGGTGCTGCCGCAGTGACCACTGGTTGTCTTCGGAATTCGCTTGTGCTGGTGTAGATGTGGATGTAGCGGCCTGCGATCGGTAGGTCTGGCCGTCGCCGGCATGAATCTTTTCCGAAATGTGACCGGAGACGCCTGAGGGGCTGCCGTCGAGCTGCGAAACGCCCTCGTCCGAAGAACTGGAGAAGAGGTCACCATGGCGGCAGTTCATGGTCGAGTTGTCAGCCAGGAACGGATGGTTCTCTGTATGCGACTGGGCAGATTGAGAGAATGGCCTGGCAGAAATACCGAGGGATCCGTGACCCAGTATTCTGGGCGCGTTCGACATCCGGGGAGGTCCAGGAGTGAGTGTGTTCTGTGCAGAATCCTATTCTGCGGTCATATCAACATCCTCCTCGCCGACCTGCTCGCCGGGCTGTACATCTTGGCCTGCACCAAAGATATCTTCCATCGTTCCGCCTTCCACTCCATCCCCGCCGACGTCCTCATCGTTCGGCTGATGTTCCATGGCGTCAACCATTTCCTCGTCATCGTCATCGTCGTCGTCTCCACTGTCGTCTCCGCCGTTCCTCGCGAGCACATCTCGTAGGCCCCATCCCACGCCACTGAGCACAAACTTCTCGCTTGGCAGGCGCACACCCCACTCACCGGGTGGAACACGCGGCAAGGCGACCTTATTCCTCTCCGCAGCTAAACTTGCGAGAGAGTCTTTGCTAATGGCACCGCCACCAGTGGCGCTACCGCCGCCTCGAAACTGGTAAGACAGCCGTGCACCGATTGCCAGCTTTACAGCATTTGCGGTCACTATAGCATCGCCTCCACTGCCTGGGACAGTAGCCGTGCCGCCCGCGGTAGCAGATGGCTTAGATCCAGCGTGGGTGGTATAAGGGTCGGCAGCGAGATAGATGGAGTCACTGAGCACAGATGCCGTGTGTCGGTAGGCGAAGTCGAGCAGAAGAAGGGGTATGCGGGACTCGAAGGCCGTAACGCCTTGGGCATTGAGGAGCAGCTCGATTGTGCGTTGGTCTCGTGGTCGCGGGGCAGAGGTGGTTGGCGAGGTTGGCGGCGCGGGCTGGGAGGTTGTTGCTGCTGCTGCTGGGGAGCCTTGTGCTGCTGCCGTAGCTGATGGTTGGGGCTGCGATTGCGACTGCGGTGGTTGGGAATTGGACGACACGCCATTGGTGGTTGGTTGTGCCTGAGAGTTGGATGGTTGCGATTGCGATTGCGACTGCGACTGCGACTGGGTGTTGTTGATGGTTTGAGAAGCAGAACCACCAGGCGAGGAGGAGGGCACACCGTTTGTCTGAGGCGCGGCGGTGGAGGACATGGTGGAGGACCTTGGGCTTGCTGCGTACTTGATGGCGTGGGGTTGTGGGATGAGGTAGGTCGGACGAGGTAGGGACGCGACTGCGCTCTCCCCCGGCGAGGCGGGAAAAGAATAGGGAACTAACGCGAGACCAAGGACGCGTTGTTGCCCAGAGACTGCTGGGGCAAGAGCCACTTAGTGTCTTGTATTATTCTTGAAATGAGCCGTGACCGTAGAGATATCAATTAGCAACGCCCAGCCATGAATTTGGGCCCGAGTTGAGAGGTTGGGACTGATGGCATGCCTTGGAGGAGCTGTAGAGGTGATGAGGAAGGCTGGCCTAAGCTCCAGCCAGCCGGCACCTCCCGGGCCGGCAGCTGGCAAAACAATAGGCCGCCTTGGGTTGGAGACAGGTGACTACTCCGCACTTGTACCTTCGTCCCAGCAGCAGGGGTGCGAACCTTAAAAAGGTAAAAATGTGAGATCCACGGAGGGGCATGCTATGTAGGTACTCAGGTACCTACCAACGCAGGAGTCGACGTCCAATAAATCCCACCTTGGACATGACCAGCAGCAAAGTATCTATCTGTGCAAAAAAAGACCAAAAGCAGCCTCGGATGCCTGAGTACTGGGACATCAGTCAACCCTAGGTAAGCAAGGTAAATGTGACTGCATGGCCTGTTGGGTGTGACTGTGGACAGGGTCTTACTCCGTACCCTGCCGCGGTCTGGTCTGCCGATGCAGGAGCTCCAGTCGTTACGTAGTGGGTGATGCTTGGTTGGCGAATTGAACTTTTCCAATTAGACGACTCTACTTTCGACTCACACCAGAGACAGTGGTGCGGCTTGTAATAGAGCAAGGACCCCATCATCTGACTTGGCTCGGTCTTGCTCTCGTCTCTTCGAGTCCACCTCCCAAGCAAGCTTCCTCTGGATCCTGCCCGGTTACCCGTCGAATCTGCAGTCATTGGCAATCGGAGAACTCGCCATGGAGACAACCTTGCCCCTCCCCTTTCTTATCAGCCTTGCTGGCCTGCCAGGCCTGGCAGGGCCAGAGGGCCTGAGCCGGGACGAGATCAGCTGCCTGGGCTCGGTCTTTGCTGGGGTCACTCCAGACAGCCTGGATGAGACCCTGGCCTTTCTCAGCCAGCACAATGTCGACCTCCTGCCGTTTCTGGACGTGACTCGGCTGCAGTCCAGGGACGATATCGTGTCCCTGCTCGATGCCGGTGCACGGAAGGTCTTTGTGAAGCCAGAGAACCTCCCACAATTTACTGAGTATGGTTCGAGAGTGGTGCCCGCCATCACAAACACCAACGCCCTTGAGTCGGCCACGGAGCATGGGCTTCTCATCTCGGACTTTGATCACTCCACATGTGAGACCGGCCCATTCCTGGAGAAGGCAATGTCAACCAAGGTCAAGAACCTCTTCATCAAGCCCGTTGAGGGTGCGATCCTCGAGCATTTCATCGACGTCGCCGCCCAGCTGGGAGCAACTCCCATTCTTCCATCAACCGGTCTGACCACGGCCAAAGACGCCAATGGCAAGCTGTCAGTGTCAAGGGTCCTGTGCTCCACCTGGAGCTCAGACCGCGCAGACAGCCTCATCCCGACCGTCGTTGCCGACGAGAGTGGAATCGCTCTTGGTCTGGTGTACAGCAGCGAGGAGAGTGTCGGGGAGGCCCTGCGAACACAGACGGGCGTCTACCAGAGCAGGAAGCGAGGCCTTTGGTACAAGGGGGCAAGCTCAGGTGACACGCAGGAGCTTGTTAGGATCTCACTGGATTGTGACAGCGACGCATTAAAGTTCGTCGTCAGGCAGAAGGGCCGTTTCTGCCACCTCGAACAGTTTGGTTGCTTTGGGGAGCTCAGGGGCATACCCAAGCTGGAGCAGACCCTCAGGTCCAGGAAGGAATCCGCCCCAGAAGGTTCATATACGGCTCGTCTTTTCAACGATGAGAACCTCCTCCGAGCCAAGATTATGGAAGAGGCTGAGGAGCTGTGCGATGCCAAGTCGCCAAGGGATGTTGCCTTCGAAGCTGCTGATCTCATCTACTTTGCTCTCACAAAGGCTGTTGCCGCCGGTGTAAACCTGGCCGACATTGAGAAGAGCCTTGATTCCAAGAGCTGGAAGGTCAAGAGGCGCACGGGTGACGCGAAAGGCAAGTGGGCCGAGAAGGAGGGCATCAAGCCCGTCGCCACGCCTGCCACCCCGAGTCCGGTGTCGTCCTCAGACAGGATTGCCATGAAGCGTCACGACCTCTCTTCGCTGGCACCTGGCCAGCTCCAGCAAGTGCTAAACAGACCGTCACAAAAGTCTGCAGATTCAATCATGAAGATCGTCGTGCCTATCATCGACGACGTCAAGAAAAACGGCGACAAGGCCCTTCTTTCATACACTCAGAAATTCGAAAAGGCCGCATCCTTGACCTCCACAGTCATCAAGGCTCCCTTCCCCGAATCCCTCATGCAGCTGCCCGCCGAGACCATCAAGGCCATCGACGTTTCTTTCGACAACATCAAGAAGTTCCACGCTGCGCAACAGGAAGAAAAGCCTCTCCGCGTCGAGACCATGCCCGGAGTGGTCTGCAGCCGATTCTCCAGGCCCATTGAGCGCGTCGGCCTGTACGTCCCCGGCGGCACGGCCGTACTTCCCTCTACAGCTCTCATGCTTGGTGTCCCTGCTATGGTCGCCGGCTGCAAGAAGATCGTTCTCGCCTCGCCACCCCGCTCCGATGGCAGTGTCACCCCCGAGATTGTCTACGCCGCGCATAAGGTTGGTGCAGAGAGCATCGTGCTGGCCGGTGGCGCCCAGGCCGTTGCGGCCATGGCCTACGGCACTGAGAGCGTGAGCAAGGTGGACAAGATCCTTGGCCCTGGCAACCAGTTCGTCACCGCCGCCAAGATGTACGTCAGCAACGACACCAACGCCGGCGTGAGCATCGACATGCCCGCGGGCCCTTCGGAGGTCCTCGTCATCGCCGACAAGGATGCCAACACTGCGTTCGTGGCGAGCGACCTCCTCAGCCAAGCCGAGCACGGGGTTGACAGCCAGGTGATCCTCATCGCCGTGGACCTTACCGAAGAGGGGCTTCAGGCCATCGAGGACGAGCTGCACAAGCAGGCCATGGCGCTGCCGCGGGTCGAGATAGTGCGCGGGGCCATCGCCCACTCGGTCACGATCCAGGTCAAGACGGTCGAACAGGCCATGGAGGTTAGCAACGAGTACGCGCCAGAGCACTTGATCCTGCAGCTCAAGGACGCTGAGAAGGCCTCGGAGCTGGTTATGAATGCGGGCAGTGTCTTCATCGGGCAGTGGACACCCGAGAGTGTCGGTGACTACTCTGCTGGTGTGAACCACTCTCTACGTAAGTTTACAATCCCCAACGCTAGCGCCTCCCCCACCCCGGCTTGGACTATATAGCTGACTTTTGCGATATGCAGCAACCTACGGATACGCCAAGCAGTACTCAGGTGTCAACCTCGGTTCCTTCATCAAGCACATCACCAGCGCGAACTTGACGGCGGAAGGCCTACGGAACGTGGGCGGAGCCGTGATGCAGTTGGCCAAGGTGGAGGAGCTTGAGGCTCACAGAAGGGCAGTGGGGATCCGAATTGAGCACATGGACAAGTAGATAGGCCTCTTGCCTTACAAATGATGTTGACTGCAAGACAGCTTAACCACGTTGTGTGAAACTAAAAAGATCTGGACATAGCAAATAGAAGTGAGATTGTGTAGATACGTAAAAATGTAGGTTGGTTCGGGAAAACAGGACTGCCCTGCACCATAAAGAAAGCCCTGGCATCTACTGGCCACTGCCACCGCTGTCTATGTCGTCTTGTCAGACTGGCATACTCATCTATACACAACGTCTGAGGCAATGGAAGTCGAGGGGTGGGGACGCAAAGACAAATATGGAAGGCTAGGCGTTCAGCCTTTTTGCATCAAGACTCACTTTGGAGCATGGTTTGGCCCTTGATCCTCAACGAAGCAGGCCACGCAACCACGCCGGCGCCTGAGCTCGTAGCCGGTCATCGAATAGGAGTTGCACCGAAAGCAAAGTAATTATGACGACGAACAAACTTATAAGTGGGTGATCCCCCATGTCTCGAGTCGCCACAGAGCGTATGCATCCCCAGATGCGACCAAGGGTGTAGAGGCTCTCGAACATCCACTGCCAAACTTGTGTGAATATGTTCCCTGGAGCCATCTTGTTAGTATGGTTTTCTTCATCAAGCCCGGAAACTTAGGGGCCCAGCATACCTCCGTATGCGGCTGTCCCGAAGGTTGTCTTGAGGGTGCTACCTTGTACCACGGGCTGATCCACCGGCCCCTTGACAGTGACAACCACCTTGTCCTGCGGCACCGTGATGGTGATCGTTTCCTTCCCTACCCGCATTCCGCCCTTGGCGGTTGTCTTCTTGTCTGTGATGACAACTGGATGTGGTATCCGCTCCACAACATTGCCGGTCTTCTTATCCACGACGATGACGACGGGAGATTCTACGATTGCTTCCACAGCGGTTGTGTCGGCGTCTTCAGTTCTGGCAACGTTCTCCCCGCCGCCACCGTGCTTCTCAGATGGAGCGCTTGGGCTGGTTGCCCGCCCATGTCCGGTAGTCTTGGGCGTGCTACCCTCGCCCTTTGCCTTCTCGGACGCCTTCTGATAGGCAAGCTCGGCAAGCCTAGCAGAGAGCCTCTTGCGGACTTTCTCGGCCATGCTGTCCTCAGCATCCTCCGTGGGCTCTGCGTCGGCGGCGGCGGTAATTTCCTCCTCGGCCTCTTCAGGCGTCCTTTTATTGTCTGCCTCCTCTTGGCCGCCAGATTTCCCGGCCGAGATGGAAGTGGTTCTGGCACTCCCGTCGGATGACTTACGATTTGGGTTGGATGTATATTCGTCGGCAAGTCTGCTGGCCTCTTCATTCGCCACGCTCTGACTGATGGGGGCCTTTCCACTTTCTGCCTTGTCTATGGACCTCTGTTTAGAAATACTGTCCCGGATGCTCTCCTCGGCAATCTCACTAAGGACTTGCCGAGTGATCTGGGTAAGCAGTTCCGGATCAGCTGAGATCATTTCGGAAACCATATCTACTCCGGCTCCAATGACTTCGGCGACCCTGTCCTCGCCTTCGACGACCTTGTCCTTTCCGGAGCTAGCCTTTTCGTAGACCTTGTCTGCCCCGGAAGCAATTTTGGAGGTGATGCTCTTCACCGCAGATTTCGGGGTGTTAGGCTGACCTCTGTAGTACCCGTCTTCGCTTTGTTGTTCTATCTCATCGTCGCCTCTGTCATCAAGCTCAGATATTATAACAGTCTGCGTGACGATCTCAGACTGGATGGGGACCACGATAGTCATGGCCGTCTTGCTGCCCAGGCTCCCCTGACCGCCCGTGGATGGCTTGATGCCCGAAGTCTGGTCGTCAGACTGTGTTACAACATCTGGTGAGATAAAGAGCAGGAAAGAGAGGGCGAGCAAGGCGTAGATCAGGAAGGCCCGCGAGGTGAACCACCTCTTCCAGCGACGGCTTTTGATGTGCTCGCTGAGCGTCAGCCGCTCGTCCGTGTCGGCGGCGTCCAAGTCGTCGCCGTAGTAGTAGACGCACTGCGCCTTCATGATCTGCGTGATGGTCTCACCCGAGTTGAAGGGGCCGTCGCCCGCGTCCGTCTCGCCCACGGGGGTGAAGCGCTTGATAAATGGCCACATGGCGACCTGAACTTTGGCAGTGCGTCGAAGGGCATGGTCACGCGGGTTGTCTGATTCATATTGCGCCTGATATTCAGGGGTCATACCAGCCCCTGGATGATCCCTTGCCCAAGATGCTTGCATTTCTTCATTGTATCGTCTCTTTGCCGTGGTGTCGTGCTCGACTGCCTTCCTCTTGGACCGTTCCCAGATGTCGTCAATGGCATGCTCGTGCGAAATATCGTTCAGTTCGCCGGGTAGGGGAAACTGGATCCAAAAGACCGATCTGGTAGCCCGCATGCCGTTGGTAAACCAGGCAGCCTCGGCGACTATATCGTGAAGCCGCTGGTGTACCTCTTTCAGAGGTGGCCAAGGCTTAGGTGGTAGGTCCTCGCCGACAAGGTTGATCAAGGGAAGTAGGAGGTCTAGGATTCCCATTGTGACACTATCAACTTCGGGCCAGAAACTTTCGGTCCATAGGCCCTCGAGGCCACCTCCCCGAGTGGTCTGAGCAACGGAACCTGAGATATAATCCCTGGCGGTCCCCGAGCGGGTCTTGTTCCGCTGGTATGCTTCGAGCCACACCGTTAGCAAACAATGAACATAATCATGAGCCGAGGTCACGTACAATCATCGAGGAAGTCTCTTGCGCGGTCATCGGCCTCCAGGGCTGTCTTTTCGTCATCCGTTGCTCCGAACAGAAGACAGTTGAATACGTTCTTCTCGAGCAACTTGGCCATTACTCCGACCAAGAGCTTTACACGGGACATTGAGTCCACAAACATGAACTCCCAGTTGTTCGGATCGTAGCTCGTGGCTTCAGAAACGGTTCTGTCGCCTCTTGCAACCTGTGATGCTAGCACAACAAATTCCTCGGGCAGTTTGTCCAGCCATCGGTGGGTCCAGTCATGGTCCTCAAGTCCTCCGTCCGCTCCTTGGCCAAAGGTATCGAAACAAAACTCCCAGACACGCACAAACAAGTCCTGCGACATTCTCTCAAACCACAGAGAGGGTATTCTGTCTCCTTCCCCATCAGCATCGAGACGTTGTCGGCGGGAAAGCCTGGCATTCGCATGGTCGACTTCATTATAAACAGCCCTCAAATTAAGGAAATCCAGTTGCTTCGGGGTGTAATCGTCTTTCAGGTCCTCCAAAGTACGCTTGGTGAACCTTGGGGGGTGAGTATTCTGTGGGTGACCTGCCCTTTCTTCCGCGTTGAGACCTTCATGTATTTGCTTGCGTACGTCCGGAAAATACTCGGGGAAAACGTCCGAAATATCCGTCCGCAGTCTATACAGCCGGTATCTCGCCCATTCTGGACTGGGGACGAGCTCTGGTCCCTTTGGAGGAACGTTGGGCACCTTCCTGTAGTCTGGACCATTGGTCTGGCCAGCAGGCTGATGGGGCACAGCAGCGGGACCACCAGGACCACCAGGACCGCCCGGCGCACCTGGACGAGCAGCGCCAACGTCCGTCTGGGTCTGCGTGGCGGACATAATTATAGATTCTTGAGAGGCTGCGACGTGCCTTGTCGCCTTTGCCTGGCGTGCCCTATCTACTCGTCTTCCAAAATGGCGACAGAGGTCGTGTCAGGTGTAAGGGGTGTCGAGTATCATTGGGCTGAAGCGTATTCCCTGTCTAGGGCGCGGAGACAAAGTGGCCCAATGCCTTTTATTATTCTGCGCGGATGGCATAAGGAGTATTCTCTCGGCTTTGTCCCTCAAAGCTCCAAGTCTGCTGGAGGTTTGTTGCGTCTGGTGGCCGGTTTCGCACGGAACAAAGGGACGCAGCACGACAATTCCGGTGAGAGTGAAAGTATCCAGCACAGAAATCGTGTATATGGTAAGCATTTGAGGTAATGGAGATGGTGCTGGAAGGCAATGGGCAACAATGGGGACTTGGCCCGCAAGGCATATAACCTGAATGCGGAACACATAGTGCAACGAGACGGTTCACCAATAGACACACCGCGGTATTCAGGCTCGAGGGGACGAACCAGTATTGGAAGTCACTCGGACAGAAAAAGAGGAAGACAATAAAACAAAATAAAACAAAAGAAACGAAAAGAATGGTAGTCCAGAGGAACCGTTTGAAAATCCAAACTTGGAAGATAGCCTCACAAGTGAGCACCCCACTTGGAATTTATGAACCGCGGGAAGGATTGCAACCTCTACTCCTCGGAAGTCTCCTCTGCTGGACCCAAAGCTTCCTTAGTTAGAAATATTGCCTGCAGCTACTCAAGTAGGCTGAGTGGTCTTCTGATAGTCACAACTCGCGGAGTGTTGCGCCTTCGGGATCCCACACAACTCCCTGAGATTTGGGTGTAGACGGGTGATGATGGTTACACTAAACAGCCCCTGCCCCACTCCATGAACCGTGGGGCCTCGCAGACATGCATGTGTTTGGTGGAATTGTGACAGAGACGTACTGGCCTACTTCGCACTTTTCACTTTCAACCTTACTAACTTTTCCTCTACTGCTTAGCAACCAGTCCCCAACTTTTACATTATCCTACTCACCCCAATCATCTTACCAATACAAGAAGAATCTGCTAAATTTATTAACCCAACTAACTAATTATTTAATACCTAACTGTTTAATTAGTTAATTATATACCTATTGCAAACCAGCGTCTGGGCCACTTTAGTGTGTCTGTGCTAAGGAAGTTGACTCGGGAAAAGTCGATGGTCATGGAGATGGTCATGGTGGTGGCAGCTTGCAATTACGGATGCGGTTGAGCACCTCGTTTGTTAGTCGGCATTGCTTCTCGCCGACGCTCGATAAAATAGACTCGGACCGCTGCACTTTGAAGTCGAAGGGGCGGGAGCTGGGCTGAATGCACTTTCAAACTGTGTCTGTGTGCTGCAGTGGCAGGCTGGTAGAACTGGTTGCCATGGCACGCCTGGCCAGTGCGGTTGGTAGCTACCCGTCAAGCACCAACGATAGGCACTTCCCTCGTGCTTACTATGAGTAAGCAGGCGTAGTATACATTTCATAAGAGACGCCAAAGGGACTTGACCATCCCGGCCCATCCTGCCCTGCCGCCTCAAACTTTTTAGACCGAAAACCAGTTTGGTGAGACAAGACAAGACGAGACGAGAGTACTTTGCCTGGCGCAAAGTCATAGACAGACGCACCGTCGTTACCCGAGGCACCTGGTAGCGCAGAGCCTGATAAGTGAGAGCAGCCAAACCTTGAAGCTCGTTGGGGTAGTCGTGAACTTTTTGCAGCCCACCTGCTTTAGTACCCGCCCTACCCACCACCGACCGACCAACATCTGGACCAACAAACTCACCCACCTACCGCGCCATCACCACCGCCTGCTGCAGCAACCACGATCCGATCGACAATCAGCCTCGGTTCTCTGCGCAACCATCGAGCTTTCCCTCGACCATTTCCTTCCTGCCGCCCCCGCACGTCTCCTTCCCAACTTCTTCGACTTCAAGAAACGGGAATCCCCCCGCTCACACCTGCGCAACATCGCCCAGCTCCCCCACGACAGTTCTCACAAGACATCAACCCAAGATGGCTGAGCAAGTCGATCTGTCCACCATCCCTGTCTCTCCCGAGGGCGGCAATAACCCCTCCGCCTCCACCGATGCCGCCGCATCATCCTCCAGCAAGCCCGTCACCGTCTTCGACGACAAGGATAACTTCAATGTCAAGCACCCTCTGGCACACGACTGGACCCTCTGGTTCACCAAGCCCCCTTCTGGCAAGGTTCGTCGTGTCATTGGCTCTACCGCCGCGTCCCCACCCCGCTAACATTCTGGGCCGGCAACAGGGCGATAACTGGAATGACCTTCTGAAGCAGGTCATCACCTTCAACTCGGTCGAGGAGTTCTGGGGCATCTATGTGAGCCTTCCCCTCCGACCCCTCCTCATCCCGGGCCCAACCGTCCCATGGCAGAGCTGACTCCATCTCACAGAACAACATCGCGCCCGTCTCTGACCTCGCCCTCAAGTCCGACTACCACCTCTTCCAGGCCGGCGTGCGGCCAGAATGGGAGGATCCCCAGAACAAGCACGGCGGCAAGTGGTCCTACCAGTTCAAGGAGAAGCGCAATGTCAACATCGACGAGCTGTGGCTGCATGTCATGCTTGCCGCAATCGGCAACACGCTCGAGGACGAGGAGGATGGTGAGGTCATGGGCGTTGTCGTCAATGTCCGCAAGGCTTTCTACCGTATCGGTGTCTGGACCCGCACCGTCGGCAAGAGCATACCCAACCGTGGCGACGGCGACGTGGCTGGTGGCAAGGGCCGCTCCCCCGAGAAGGGCAGGGAGGTTCTCATGACCATCGGCCGTCGCGTCAAGGAGGTCCTGAAGCTCCCCCCCAACGAACAGCTCGAGTTCTCGAGCCACACCGAGGCTGCACATGCTGGTAGCACGCGGGCCAAAGCTAAGATCACGGTCTAATCCCCGCCGTCATGCTCAACAAACGTCGCCACAGCTGCTACGGCAGACGTACTCGTCCATGGGCCAACCCGCGGGCGCGCCTCTTGAGGCCCTGCCTGCTGCACGGTATAGGCCTTTACGAAGCTGGAGATGCTTCCATGAGGAAACGTGGCATTGCCCAGAGAATACCCTGCATAATTTTTTTTTTGGAAGGCCAAAGCCGGGCTGAGAAGAAAAGCAATGCATTTTAGTTGAACACAGGACGACTTATGGGTCCCATATCGCCCTTGACAAAACAAGGCGTTGGTTATTTAGCTAGTTTTAGAGACCCCCAATGGAACAGAATTCCTACAACGTGATGGCTGAGATTCGATGCTCAACACGGGGCTCACCGTGACCTTCTCCTTCGTGCAGGTCTTAGCGGCCAGACTCGGGCAACCCTGGCAGCGATGGTCAAGCTGCAAGTAAATGACAGTGGCACGGTGCAAAATGTATGGGACCGACGACATCCTCGAAGGCATGAATTCTATGCGTGCTTTTTCTCTATGCCAACCTCGATACACCCTCTCTATAACGCGGCGTTAGGTATGCAGTACGGGAGTTCTTCACAGTGCCCTCGACTGTGGCGACCTCTTTCTCCTCCTTCCGGGTCCCGTTCCCTTCCACGCCACCCAGGTCAGGGCACGGCAACAGACCAAGGCCTCTTCTTGTGCCTTCTTCTCCTTCTCTGTCCTACAGCTCGTCCCCGCTGAAATCGTCCTCGAAGACGGCCTTGACGAGCTGCTTCTTGTTGATCTTGCCCATGGCGTTGCGCGGGATGTGGTCGACGACGCGCAGGACCTGGGGGATCTTGTAGTTGGCCAGGCGGCCCTTGAGGGCGCGGCGCATGTCCATGGGTGTCCAGCGGCCGCCCTCGGGCCCGGCCTCCCGGTCGAGGATGACGACGGCGCCGACCTTCTGGCCCCACTTGCCCGAGGGCACGGCCAGCACGGCGGCCTCGGCCACCTCGGGCAGCGATAGCAGCTCGCGCTCCACCTCGAGCGCAGACACCTTCTCGCCGCCCGACTTGATGATGTCGGCCGACTTGCGCCCCAGGATAAAATACATGTCCGACGAGCCCGTCCAGTCCTGGCTCGCCGCCCGGCCCGCCGAGGGGACCGGCCGCCGCACCGCCACGTCGCCCGTCTTGAACCACTTGCCGCCGGCGCCGTCCGCGCCGTCGCCAGGCACGAACTCGGCCGCCGTGGCCTCCGGGTTGCGCCAGTACTCCCTGAACACGGTCGGCCCGCGCAGCTGGATCTCCCCCGCGCGCTCGCGGCCCTTGGCGTCCGTCTCGGCGCCGTGCGCGATCACCTCGCCCGAGTCGACGTCCACCAGGCGCGCCTCCACCGACGGCAGCGGCCACCCCACGGACCCGTCCACGCGGTCCGCAAAGTCCAGCCCGCACGACAGCGCCATCCCCACCTCGGTCATGCCGAACCGCTCCAGAAGCACGTTGCCGTGCGACAGGTCCTTCCAGGCGCGCTTGACGGGGGTGGGCAGCGCCGCCGACCCGGAGATGCACAGGCGCAGGTTGGCCGGGGAGATGGCCTCGCGGGTCGCTGCCTGCATCTGGGGGGGGAGCGCCTTGTGCGTGGCGAGCAGGCGGGAGTAGACTGTCGGTACGACGGTGAAGAATGTGATCTTCTCACGGGGCAGGCCTCCGTGAGCGCTGTCGCCGTTGGTGGTGGCGGTAGTTGTAGCACTACTGTTAGCATGGCCGTTGACGCCATTCGTAGTGCCATTGACACCGTTCGTGGTGGCGTGGCCGTTGGCCTCAGCCTGTTGCTCATGCTTATGCAGGAACGGCGCGGCGAAGCGCTTCCACACGGCGTCCGCGTTGAACGGGAAGAGGAACTCGATGCTGCTCCCCGCGAACAGCGGCGTGAGAATCGCGTTGATGGTGCCGTGGATGTGGTGCAGCGGCAGCACGTGCAGCAGCCTGTCGGCGGGCGAATACTCCCAGGCCTTGAGTAGTGAACGCGCCTGGGCCGTCATGACCGACTGGGGGATGAGCACACCCTTTGGCCGGTTGGTCGTGCCGGATGTGTAGAGCATCATGCCGGCCTCGCCTGGGTCGTCGCCCTGCAGGGATACCGACTCATGAGACGAGGCGCCCGGGTGCTTGGCAATCACCACGTGCTTCGGTGGCGACACCAGTGGCAGGCCGAGGGCCTCGTCCGCTTTTGTTGAGAACCTGGCCGACGAGAGAAGTAGCAGGGCTTCGCTATGCCCCAGGATGTATTGCAATTCCGGTGCTGGGAAAGCCGGTGACAAGGGCACGGCTATCGCCCTTGCTGCCAGGACGGCCAGCCATGTGACTACCGGGCCATGTTCAGCAAAAGTTTGACCAGGCCAATGAGCAGGGGGTGGACTGCCCGGCCCCCGGGCTTCTCGTCAAGCTTACCTACATAGTCGTAGCTGTTCTCCACGAGGAAGGCGATGCGCTCGCCGTTGATATCATCCCTGCCCGCGGCCTCGAGCAGCCGGTTGCGCAGCCGGGCCACATCGCCAAGCAGCTCGCCGTACCTGAAGGTCCTCTGAGAAGCCGAGTGCACGACCACGGTTGAGTCCGGGTCGTGGGCCGAGATGGCCTCGAAGACGGGCAGCCGAGGCAGCGTCGATGCCATCCTCGGAAAAGCAAAGCCGGGTCTATGCAGAGAGGCGCGTTGCGGGCGGTCTTGGGGAAACCCGTGGCACAGGCGAGGTGCTCTTTTGAGTGGTGATGGCGAGATGCTGCTGTTGCTGTGTAGCCTCTTTATGGTCGCGGACAGCCTCTGTGAAGGGCCAATTCTCATCATGAAGGGGAGGGAAGCAGTCGGACATCAAAACGTGAGACAAGACCGGGGATATATCAGACAATTCACCTGCTGCGCACACGACTGGCCGCAGGTACGCAGGCTCCGTTTCCTTTGCTGGCGAGGGAACTCCGATGACAAGGGTATGCTCAGGGTTTGGCGTGCTCGAGCTTGCAGCGTCACGCAGCCTACAAGCAACTTGCTATCGGCAACCG
Organism: Stenocarpella maydis; assembly: GCA_002270565.1. Lineage (NCBI taxonomy): Eukaryota > Fungi > Ascomycota > Sordariomycetes > Diaporthales > Diaporthaceae > Stenocarpella > Stenocarpella maydis. The sequence goes on along the minus strand of NQMI01000003.1, from coordinate 558,843 downwards.
GGGCCTGCCTACCGCCTGCAGGAGCCGCTGCAACACTACGTACAGCCTCCGGGGTTGCACTCGGTTCCCGACCTGGCGGATTTGGGAGTGTTGAAGCAGACTTGACAGCGCTTCATAATACACCGAGGCCATGTCGGCCATCAGATGAGGTTCGGCATCAGGTGCCGACTGCGCCGGGGCCACCCGAAGGAAGATCCTCGGCACCCAAAACTAAAAGACGTCCTCAACAGTTGGGCTTTTGCTGGCCGTGTCATGACCGATCTTGCGCACCGACTGAATCAGCTTCTATACTGAGATCATCACGGGCTTGCTTAGCCACAGGTCCTGCATAGCCTGCCTACGCATGGAGAAAAGGTTCGCCAGTTTCCTTCGGGATCTGGCTGTCTCACTCTCTAGCACACAATCTCACGCCAACCTGTGAGCATGCATCCTAGCCCATCACCTTGTGCTTGCTGGCGTCGAACCAGGCGTCTTCCCCGACATCCTCTTCCTGATGTGTTCTTTGAACCTCTTGCTCCGTTCCTCCTTTGTCTCGCCCTCCCGCCTCTTGAACAAAGGCACACTGGCGCCGGGCCTGGCCGATGACGCTGGACCCTTTCTGGCTCCTATGCTGGAGCCAGTGGGTGACCGGGACCCAAGTCCCTCGCCGCGGGCAATGGCTTGCTTCTGGGTCGCTGCATGCGGGTTCAGAGCTGTGGCTGTCGTTGCAACCGATGCCGCCGGCCCTGGGACACTGTGAGACTTGTGGCCTGTGGGGGCTCTCGCCTCAGACGGCGGTGCTGGCGGCGGCATGGACTCTTCGGGCAGCCGGTTGGGTGTGCCTGGTATTTCGTATACTGATTGTGCCTGGGTCAGGAACGCTGGTCCATCCCTCTCGGCTGGTCCCCACCGTGGCATTGCCGCTGTCGCAACGGGCGGATCAAATGAGTCCGACTCGTCATCAGAAGACTTGGGTTGCGACCTAAACCCTGGCGAGCTCTGCCTGGCAGTCTGTTGGGGTGGGGAAGACATAGTTTTGTCGTTGGCTGCCCGCTTAGCGCTTGAGGGTGGTGATGACGAGAGTGGTGCCAGAAGCTTCCTCTTGCCACTTCGAGTCTTAGGGGTAAAAGCAGCTGGCGTGGGTGTCTTGGGTAGACTCTGGCTGGGATTTGGCGACTTCCTGCCAAGGGTCGGCCTCTCAACCGCTTGGGAGATCTCTTGCACAGCGGCCTCTTCGTCCAGAACTATCCCCGGTACCTGGAAGTTGAGCTCGGGAGAAGCCCTCGGCTTATGGGTGTGCACAGGTGCAGTTTTGCCTTTCTGGGGCGATTCATCCAAACGATCTCCCAATCTTCCGGTCTGATGCCTCGTCGGGGAAGCAGGCACTGACCCAGGTGGTTCGTCTGCCTCCTCCAGATCATCAGTTTCAAACGTAGAGGGTCCCACGGTTGCTACCGGCCCAGGAGATGCAATGTGGAGTGCTGGTGACAGCCTTGCCCCAGAGGTATCCTGTGGTTCAGACTCCTTTGTTGCTCGTTCCTCTCCGTGAGCCTGCCTGATATCATCTCCAATATCTTCGTCACTCTTGTCGCTTGAATTGGCATCCTCATTTCGAGGGCTCGCCTCGATGGGCGCTCGAATGGATTCTCTGATCTGCTGCACTGCAGTCGAATGTGCCTTCAGAATTGCACGCAGGTTGTCTCTCCGTATGATCTTTTTGGCGTAGACCATGTCCTTGACATTCTCATTGTACCAATGTGTGGCCTTGAGGACCTCGCTGTATTCTCTGTCCTGTGCCTGTTCATAATAGTCCATGTACACCGTTGAATGCACTCGAACGAAATCATCATAAAGGAACTCTGGGAGTGCCCGTTCACACTCCAGCTTTTCAACAGCTAGACACGCCCTGATGAAGGCTCTAGTGCTTTCTTCATAGTCCGGATATGCCGCCTTGAACTCCTCGTACGGCGTGCGATGACCGATGTTATTGCCGACGTGAGACTGTGATTCTTTGACAAGAGCTGGATGAGTTGAATACACCCGGGGCTGGGCCGGGGCCGGGGCCATGGAGGATCCGGATGCGCTATGTCGAAGGATGTCTTTCTGCTGGGACGGAGTGCCACGAGGCCGACCTTCGTACGTGGGTGTAAGCCTGTACGAGCTCCGCTCGTTGGAATCTGTTGCGGATGCTGTTTGCAGAAGAACACAATGCTGGAGTCTCTCTACTGCAGTCTGCGAAGGGAATGACGGCGTTGAGATACTGGCACTTGAGAAACTGCGACCATTGTGAGGCGCCGCGGATCGTGGCTTCAAAGTCGACTCGGAAGGCGGCCTTGTTTGCTCCGTGGTCTCGTCCTCTCTGTCAGAAAGTTCCATTTCTTCCATATGTCTCCGCTTGCTCGCAGGCTTGCTGAGATAGATTGGGGCGACTTCAGCCTGGGCAGATGGAGGTGTGGGTACTGGCAGGGTCGAGTGTGTTGCTGTGACCCGATTTGCACCTCTATTGACCAGTGGAAGTGATTCCGGGCCCAGTATGGCGGGAGGCTCATACGGCAATGCATCGCTCTTCGAGCCGCTGCTCGGGGGGCAGACGGCCGAGGGCGGAGGTGGTGTTTTCCTCTTCAGGGAAGTTGACTGGGAGGGTGGTTGGCTCGTGGGAGAGGACACCAGCTCTGGCTGTTCGATAGCTTGTACTAGGTGACGACTGGGCGGGGGGCGGGACGGAGATGGAGACCAGGACAGCACGGTGGCTTCATCGTCTCCATCTTGTTCGTCCCGGCCGAGTCTGGGACTTGAAAGCGGTTGCTTCGTCCTGGCTGACCTGGGCGGTGGGCCTGGCGCAGCTGGAGAGGCAAGCCGGGAGATGTTAGGTTCCTGTGCGGGCTTTGAGTGCCTGCGCAGATGGAAGTCCTTGATATCCTGAAGGACCTCTGGGGGGACATTGATCATGCCGCGGGTCCCATGGCTGAGGTTCTCGGACCAGGCGTCAGGCCTCTCCAGCAAGTCCTTTTGCTTCCCTGGGATCTGGACATAGCGGCGTCTGATCAGGCGATCTGCCTGGACGAAGTCCTCAGAGAAGGCGGTGGACATTGCTGTTCAGTCGTCATGGGAGACCCAATCGAATGGCTGGAGCGCCGCTGTCAGCATCAGCAATGACTTCCGGCATGCTCGAGTTAAAGGGCGAACCATCGGGTGGACAATGACAAGGGTGGATGACAAACCAGACGCGACTCAATAGTGTTGTAGTGTAAAGTGAGGCGCGTCTGGGCGGCCGTGATGCGCCCACCCCTGCAGCTCGACAGCACAGCGGGTCCTACTCTCGTTGTCATGTGCTTCTTGGCCTTACGAGGTTGGTACGCCGTAGACTACCAAGCACTGGGTACCCGAGCTAGCGGGCTGGGCAGCTCAACTGGTATGCACTACTTACCTAGTGTAGGTACTGCAGCTGGTATTCAGGTATTCTAGAACGGCGTGGGTACTCGAGGCCCACCCCCCCATTCAGGCATTGTGCATTGTACATGGTACCCAGCAGGTCGAAGGTCCAGTAATTGTACGGCGTTGTATGCCGGCCGCTTTCCCATGACGCAGCAGCCTCATGCCGATCCTTGCCCCGCGTTACAAGTTGCACCCCCGGACGGCGACAAAGTCAGCGGTGGGCTTACGCTGCCGTCCCGCCCTCACTTCCTCCCACTGCCTATCTTGGGCATAAGACAGCTTCCTCGACTCGACGTGCCCTCCTCCATCTCTCCTCACGAGGCAGCCTTGGCGGGGCGGACACGCACACATGCAACCGCCTGTGTCTTTCTCGCCCAATTCAAGTCGGCCGCGTCCCAGCCGTCGCCACCAGCCCCCGCCTCCTTCACACACCGACTGATCTCATTTGTCACCTTGGAGGTCCTGCTCCTGCGCCAGTGCTTGCTTACGGAAATGTCATGACGCTGTTAGACAGCCTTTCTACTTCGTCCGCGAAATAAACATATCGCCTAACCGCCGCAACCACAGTCTTAGACGCAGTGTTCCCTCGCCTGCCCAGTGATTGGTCTGATGTAAGCCTATTATGACTCCCAACCGGGAGTCCCCTCCTCCCGCCCCTCCTACCTGCCTAACCATGCATGTAGCTTCTGGAACTGACGTAGAAGCTTCTCATAAGCCTACTCCCCTCTGACTCCTGAGCCATGAATACCTGTTCGCCGTCCCCCCACGTCGTTCGGTTGTCTTGACCCTCGTAAGACACCTAGCGAGGCTCCCACACCCCCGACATTCAGGGCCAATTACCGGCCCTCGAGAGCGCGAGGTCGACGGCCCCTGGGTCGGCCAGGGAAACAAAAGGCGACATGGACTCCACAAACCCCCCGAGGACGCCCCTGTCCCCCGCGACCGCTTCTACGTTGAGCGATCTCAAATCTCGTCGCGGCTCTCTGAATTCCACCTCTTCTACATCCCATGTAGACAAGGAACAGATGGCCCAGGCCCTGGACAAGATACACACCTCTGCGAGCCAGTCCGATGTATTAACAACTTTCAACGACTTCGCCTCTCCGCCTGCCTCCGTACCCACAGAAGGCAAAGGTTCTCCTGGAGACATCGTGCATCAAGGAATCAGCGGGCTCTACAGTCGCTTCAAGGAAGCCGTGGGTGTGGGCGGCAAGGCTGCCCTGCAAGAGCTAGATGTTACGGAGCGCAACGAAGGGCTGTCCAGAAAAGGAAAGGCATCACTTGCGTCCTTAAACAGCGTCGAGGGTAATACGAGCCAATTCTCAGACTACCCACCCAGTGTCACGCACTCACACGCGCCGACCCCAGCAGAAGGCGTGTCTCAAGCCCCGCAGTCATCCAAGGCATCTTCCGTCGCAACAGTCAGCACAGCAAAGAGTGGGCCCAGTTTCCCAAAGATAGTGAAGGGCGCAGCTCCCGCAGTTGCGGCGACCGCTGTGGCACCGATAACCGTCAGCGCCTTCAAGGAGAATGATGCGCCGCGTGGGGTCACCAGCCGTGTCGAGGAAGCCGGCCGGCGGAATACCAACCAGTTGCCAGAGCTGAAGACCACAAGTGCATCTGGGGCCTCGAGCATCTACGATCCATCAGATGCCAGGAACCTCCTTCATGGAGACTTGATCACCAGCCCTAAGGGCCCGCGGAAGGACGGCTCTTTCAGTCACGATGCTGCCTCAGATGATACTTCCTTGAGCCACGTCAAGTCGAACTCAACCGCTAGTGGGCTTGAGATACCTCGTCCACGTCAGCAGAGAGACAGTGTCAAGAAGCCAGCCGTGATAGACCGCATCAGCCGACCCAGGAGGACATCGGCCGAGGTCCATTCCCGGTCATCCTCGATAGAAGGGACTGCTGAACCAAGCCAAATCAACATGGCGGCGCATGGGTCTGTTTACCACGAATCTTTTGGGCACAACGAAAGGCCTGAGCAGTCCCATGGTGGCGGCATCAAGATCCCAGGCACGACCGCTATTGAGGGCCCCCCCGGTGGTGTCAGCAATCGGCTGGACATGATGAGGAAGCAAGTCCTCAGCAAGGAATTCTGGATGGCAGACGAGACAACCAAAGAATGTTTTCAGTGCGGCGCGCCGTTCTCGGCTTTTCGGCGAAAACATCACTGCCGGACCTGCGGGTGCATTTTCGACTCCAAGTGTACCTCCACTATTCCTGGCCAGAGATTCGGTGTTGCAGGCAACTTGCGAGTCTGCAAGACATGCCTGGATGTTATAAACAGCAGATATGACAGCGGATCAGACTCGGACAACGACACCAACCTGCTGCCTGCCATCTTCCGGTCAAATCCTTTGAAGCCTGCACCATTCGCAAAAGCCAACATGGATGACAGTATGAGTATTTCAGAGAGGACAGAGGACCACGACGACAACAGGATGGCGACAGCTCCGATGATGGCCATCCCAGCCATGAGGAGAACCGGAGGTGATTCTGCAAACAGGCGCTCCGCAATTCTCGAAATCGACGCTGCGCCACAGCTAAGTCGGCCGAGCTCCTCGCGGTCTCTGAGGTCCTTGACCGCGAGCAGGCCGCAATCTTCTGGGCACAAGAGGCATCATTCGAAACACAATCTTTTAAATCGCCTGAAGGGCTCCCCGGTGCAAGACGACTCTGCGCCTTTCCGCAAGTCGGCCAACGAAGAATTGCAAAGGAAGCCAAAGCTGCCGGCATTCCATGATGACAATATCATTGACCCTGAGCTTGCCCCGTACATGTCTGACGAGTCGAGCGGTGACGAGCAGCAGATGAGCATATTTGCCACGATGAATAGCAGCGATATAACCCCATCCAGCCTGGACCCTGACAAGTCAAACTTTGGCCCGTTTCTGAGCGCAGGCCGCAGGCACAAGACACGAGGTGAGAAGAGCATCAGCGGCCTGAGCTTCACCAGTCGCGGACCACCAGATGACGGGGCTGCCGGCGCCAGTATGATGAATCATGGGAGGCCAGGGCGGCGGAGGAATATGAGCACTACAAGTAACACCGGTCACCATCTTCGATCACCACGGCCCAGGTCTGGCATATTCAAAGGCCCATGGGCTTCCACCGAATCGCTTGGCATATTTGACCCGACCACACCCATCGAGCCAACGTCACTCATGAGAAGCAACACCATCCGGAAGAAGTCAACACAGGACGACGAACTACCCGCCGCCAGCTTGCAGCATGTACAGAGGCTTTTCGGGCAGCTTCTTCAAGACAATGGCATTCAGAATCCCCTTTCTTGGGAAAAGGCACTGATACCAATCCTTATTCGATGCTCGAATGATGTAGACCCCGACACTCGAGTTGGCGACCTGATGGATATCAGGCACTACGTCAAGCTGAAAAAAATACCAGGGGGGAAGCCTGGTGATACCAGCTATGTCTCTGGGGTGATATTCACCAAGAATCTTGCCCTGAAAAGCATGCCCAGGCGGATTCTCAACCCTCGCATTGTACTCGTGTCCTTCCCTATCGAGTACCAGAGGCATCAGCAGCAGCATTTCATGAGCTTGCAGCCCGTCATCGAGCAGGAAAAGGAATTCCTGCGCATGGTGGTGAATCGCATCGTCAACCTTCGGCCTCATGTACTGCTCGCACACAAGTCCGTCTCGGGAGTTGCCCTACAATATCTTTCCGAGGCCGGTATAGCAGTCGCATACAATGTCAAGCTTGCGGTCATCGAGGCCGTGTCGCGATGTGCCAAGGCAGACATCATCGAGACCTTAGACATGTTGGTCCTGCCTACCCAAGTCGGTCAGGCCGGCGGTTTCGAGGTCAAAACCTACGTCAACAATAGCTTTCCAGGCCGCAAGAAGACGTACATATTTATCTCAGGCTGCAAGAAAGAATTGGGCTGCACCATCGCCCTCCGAGGTGCCTCAACAGAAGTGCTCGCCAAGATGAAGACCGTCACCGAGTTCATGATCTACGTCGTCTACAACTTGAGGTTGGAGGCCGCATTGCTCCGAGACCACTTCGTGTATATGGGTACAGATCCAGAGTCTGCGCCAACGCAGTCCAAAGATGGACTGGGCCAAAGCCTCAGATCGCTGCCAAGTTTTGAAAACAAAAGCGCGCTGGGAACGCTATCGGCGAACGGCGACCAGCCCGTGGACAGCGAACAGAACACGCAGTCTCAAGCTGACACGGATCTCAAGACTGAGGACAGCCAGCCTTCTGACCCACTACCACCGCAACCTCCACAGAAGACACCGAGTATGCTATCATTACACTCCGCTCATTCGACCCACGACAGTCACATTCCAGAGGATGTGCCGGCGCCGCAGTTTTACAGCGAGATGGTTGCGAAATATGAGACCAAGATCCTATCTGCTTCGCCGTTCGTCAAGTTCACGCAGCCATACCTGCTCGTCAAAGCACGAGAACAGGAGCGCAGGCTGGTATATCTGAAGCGGCTGCGCGATCAAGACATGGTTGAGGAATTGGGTGAGAACGAGAAGGCCAAGCCACAGAAGTTCCAGCTCATCAAGCCGGAGATGGTGCACAAGATCGGGCAGAAGGCTCCCCGACAGATAATGGAAGTCTTGCACGCAGTCCACGACGCCGAGTACGACAAGGCCCTGTACAACTACAGGACGCAGACTCGTCAGTGGGAAAATTTCATCGCAGGTGCCCTTGACCTGTTTGACCCTTGCTCCCATCAGAACATTGTCGTTCTATACTCTGTCATCTGCACAGAGACAAAAATTCCGTGCTCTGAGCCTGGGCTGATCGCCTTTGGCTTCTACCATGATGACCCGGCCGACAATATGGATCCAGACTGCACTCTGGGCCAATACATTGAGGATCTCTGCGGGAGTTCTGACTCGATCTGCCATGCTAATGGCTGCGACCGGCAGATGGCTCAGCACCACCGTACTTATGTCCACGACGAGGCACACATCACTGTTTTCATCGAGAAAAACGCACCTTTGCCCTTCGACCCTGCTTTGGTAAAGAACGATGAGGTGCTGTCGCAAGATGGGGAGGATCCAGACGACCCAATATTCCTCTGGAGCTATTGCAAGATCTGCAAGAGAGACATGGGTTTCGGATGTCTGTCGCCCACTGCGAGGAAGTACTCATTCGGAAAGTACCTGGAACTATCATTCTGGGGCCGCGGGCTCAAGTGCTGGCCGGACCTGGAATGCCCGCATGACTACCAAAAGGAGCATATCCGCTACTTCAACTATCATGACACATCCATGAGGGTACACTTCGACCCGATTGACCTCCTTGAAATCATTGTGCCACGAACGCGCTTGACGTGGGAAGTCGACAACGACCTGAGGCTGAAGAACGACATCTTCATTAAGGAAGAGCAACGATGGAACCGCTTTATGAACTCTGTCAAAACAAGGCTCAAGAGCATCCGGATCGACAGCGTCCTCCCCGAAAAGGCCGACACCTGCAAGGCCGAAATCGAAAGACTGACCAAGAAGGCCTCTGAGGACCAACCAAGGATGATTCGGGAACTGCAAGCCGCATACATAAATTCGGCGTACTACGAAGTCATTCCGCTCAACCGTGTTATCCGCATGATGGTTGAGAGGGTTGCAGAGTGGGATTCTGCTTTTGCAAAGTTCGAGGCCGACTTCCTATCTGATAAGGATGTCAGGCAGATAACCATCAACCAGCTCAAGAAGATGTTCTCCGACAACGACTCCAAGGAGTCTCTGCCTGTGTCTGCAGATGGTACTAGTGTCACATCGGCCGAGACAGACGAGAAGACGTCGGCACCGACGACTCAGGATTCAGTGATTGAGATCAACGAAAAGGCCCAAAGCGAGCCACACTTGCCTGTGATCTCGCAGAAAGCAGATGAGGTTCCGAATAAGGTCGAAGGCATCCGAGAGGAAAAGCCTGCGGGTCCTGAGGACACCGAAACGCCAAGACCAGAGGGCGGTGATGCAGCTCCAGCGTCGGCCGGTGAGCCTCTGTCGCCGTCGCCAAAGGATGAAGATCTGATTCCAGTCCCTGCGGCTGAGCAAAATGGTGTCCCCGAGGTCGATAACCGCGATAGTAAGCAAGAGCAAGCTGCGCCAGAGCCGCAACTGCCGCAGCTGGAAGTCGACGAGATCAAGGCGGACTCTCCGCCGTCCACGGAAGCATTGGACATCCCTGATGTGCCACTGGCCACTCAGATTCCGACTCCGGTGCATTCCAAGGCGCCTTCCCGGAATCATTCTCGGTCTACTTCTTTGCGGCCCGACTCCTCGCTGTCACTCACAGAAAAGGTGGAGCAACTACGGCGCCAGCAACGAGAGGCCACCGTGGCGGAGGCAAACGGTGGTAGAGAGAGCAAAGATGTGCCAAAGGTTTCAGAGAGGGGCCCAACTCGTAGGGCGGGTTTGACGGTCTCGCCTCCGATCACACGTGCCATCTCTCAGCCTATAGGAGTTCTCCCCAGGACGCAGTCTGGAATTGGGAGGCCACTTCAGGCCACCGTGCCAAAGAGTGCTGAGCTGCCTGCTGGAGGAGACACCCGGCGCATGTCAGCCGCCGAATCCTCCAAGAGCGAGAAGTCCAAACTTTCGGACAGGTTCGGGCTCACGGCTCTCAAGACCAAGAAAGCCGGTGGCTCCTCGATCCCGCGCTACGTCCACAAGAGGAAGGAGACCAAGGTGTCGAACCTTGCTCGCCACTTTGAGCAGCTAAGCCGTGAATTCGAGAGGGAGCGCATTCGGGATCGCAAGCAGAGAGCCGCCAAGCTTCAATCCTCACGCGCAGTCTTGCCGCGGACATCGGCGAAAGCGATAGTAGAAGTTTACGACGATGTAGATCAGGCTTTTCTGGAACCGGGGCCGTCGGACGATGATCACTTGCAGAGCAGTCAACAAAGCCACAAGATGTCAGAATTCCAGACAGATGATGCGGCGACGGTGCCGGAATCGGAAAGGACTTCGGATGAGACAGTCGGTGGCAATGATGCAGTTGAGGCAACCGAGCCTGTTTCCCAGCCTGGAAGCACCGAGGCTGAGCATGACAGCGAGAAAAAGTTGGCCAGTCAAGCCGGGTCTGATGATGAGGCTGAGGGCGTCGCCGGCAGCGATGCCGAGGCATCAATTCTCGAGGAGATCTTGCCTGACGTGCAAGAAATTGCAGACTCGCTGGACTCAAGCGAGGAGATACCTCTTGAGTTGCCAAAACACCAAAAGACCAGCCTCATGAAGATGCTCACCACGTTCTGGGCCGAGCGATCTGCAAGTGGCTGGCCCCAGCTTGATTACCCGATGAACTTCACGGATCATATTTTTACCGACTCGGACGTGATCGTGAGGGAAGACGAGCCAAGCTCCCTGATCGCCTTCGCGTTGGGATCTGAGGATTACAAGGCCAAGCTGGCAGTCATCCAAAGACAATGGAAGATGAGCGAGCAAAAGGACAGCGAAGGAGAGGCCTTCAGCGACACGAAGTCGCTGGACCCGTCAGAGCCTGGAGATGAGTTTATGGGTGAAGAGGAGCTAGAAAAGAGCCTGCTGCGGGCCACAGGTACCCACCTGAAGTACCAGTTTACAGAGGGATCGGCGAAGATGCTGTGCAAGATCTTCTACGCGGAGCAGTTCGATGCCCTGCGCCGGAAATGCGGTGCCGCAGATCGTATCATCGAGTCACTGTCACGTTGCCTCAAATGGGACTCCAAGGGCGGCAAGACGAAATCGGTGTTCCTAAAGACGCTCGATGACAGGCTGGTGATGAAGTCGCTGTCGCCGATTGAGACGTCTGCGTTCCTGCGCTTCGCACCAGCCTATTTCAACATCATGGCAGAGGCTCTATTTCACGACCTGCCTTCGGTGATCGCCAAAATGTTGGGATTCTTCCAGGTCATCGTCAAGAACCCAGCTACCGGGACCGAGATCAAGCTGGACCTGCTGGTGATGGAGAACCTGTTCTATGATCGCTCGCCAACGCGAATCTTTGATCTCAAGGGATCTATGAGGAACCGCAAGATACAGTCCACTGGCGAGCAGAACGAGGTACTGTTGGACGAGAACATGGTCGAGTACATCTATGAGAGCCCACTCTTCGCGAGGGAGCATAGTAAGAAGCTCCTGAGGGCTTCTGTAAGTTTTCAGCGTCCCGGGACTGCACCCATCCCAAGACAAGAGAAAAGACACTGACCGATGTGGCGCGATAAATAACAGGTCTGGAACGACACGCTCTTCCTGGCAAGACAGAATGTCATGGACTACTCGCTCATGATCGCAGTCGATGAGTCCCGCAAGGAATTGGTAGTTGGCATCATCGACTGCATACGCACGTACACGTGGGACAAGCGTCTCGAGTCGTGGATCAAGGACCGCGGGTTCGCAGGGGGTGGGAGGAACAAGCCAACGGTTACGTCACCAAAGGAGTATAAGAGCAGGTTTAGGGAGGCCATGGCGAGGTACATACTGCAGGCGCCGAACTGTTGGCACCACTTTGGTGGTACAGGCCACGGCTCGATGGAGAGAGGGTTGCTGGAAGGACCAAGGTCTGCTTTCGAAGATGCGTGACCTATAAGCTGACGTGGTATTGATGAGGGTGTGCACATGGCCGGGTCACGAGAAGGACTGCATGTAGGGAGTGCTTGGAGCGTATTGAGGCGCCGGGGCGCAAGGGGGGTTAACCACACAACACCTAGGAGAGCATAATTAGCGAGCAATAATACCATTTGGGTGCCTCCTCGGGGCGCGCGAACGGAAGAAAAAGAAAAAGACAAAAAGAAAAGAAGGAGAAGAAAGAATTGTGCGCCACAGAAGGGTCTCGGGCTCCACTGTCAGTCACTCCTCACTCATGTGGATACAAACACACGAGGTTCACAGCAGAAACCTTCACTCGCTGGAACTCAGGCCACCGCAAAACCCAACCGCCCGCCTGTCACTCGGCAGACGACAGGCACCAGGCCGGGTTCCTGCTTTTTCATCCATGGCTTCTTTACATGGTCAGCACGGCTGCTGCACCTGAAGTGCCCCCTGCATTCTGCAGTACTACGTGGACACCAGACGATTGCCGGAAGCGGAAACCATTCTCAAGGCGCGTTTCTTACTACCTCAAGGGTATATCCCAAAACGCTGGGCCGAGTGTTCGCTGGCAGGCCACTGCACCATGACTGGACGCTGTTGACTGTGGCGCACTCACTCCTTCCCTCTGCTTTGCCTGAGTCACTGCACATACGCGCGATGCACATGCCATGCAGTGACGATTCAGTTGCACTGCGTCAGGGACCTCACTGAGCACTGCGTCGGAGGTATATGATCTTCTGAATACGCAGGGAAGGCGACCTCCGGGTTGGACCTCGTCACGCTATCCGAGTCCATCACACCTCGATTCGACTCACCCGGGCTCGCCCCCGAGGTGGCGTACGGGGCATCAGCTGTTTGATACACGTGTGAAGGTCAGGAGGCCGACAAGGTTTGATTCTCAAAAGCCCTCGTTCTCCATGATGGTCCTCCTCTCGAAACAAAACTGAGCATAGGATCAGAAAGGCATACTACCCGGGAAAATGTTCAAACCACAAGACCGCATGCCTCTCATCATTCTCAGCATCGCCCTCCACGTTCTCGTGCTGAGGAAAGGCGAATGGGACCTCGCCATATTCAAAATCCTAGCCGTAGCAGCAGCAGCCCCCGTCGCACTTACGTTGTGCCAGATATCCCTTCAGGATGTTAGTTTCTCATCCGCACTCTGGAGGTCATGCCACCTCGTCGGGAGCTTCATATCCGGCACCTGTCTCAGCATGGTTGTCTATCGCGTCGGATTCCACCGCCTGAACCGGTACCCTGGCCCATTCCTGGCGCGAATATCAAATCTCTACATCACCGGGGTCGTGAATACGAGACACCAGGAGTTCCTCGAGCTTGACAAGCTCCACAAGCAATTTGGCGACGTCGTCAGAATTGGTGCGTGATGCTATGATAACACAGAGAGCACAAGTGCAGTAGTGCTAATAGTGGCGGCCCAAGGGCCCTCGACGCTCTCCATCGCCGACCCACAAGCTCTCCATGCCGTTCACCTCAACCCCAGGTGCCTAAAGGGCCCATGGTACCAGTGCCTGTCGCCGGAAAGCTCCATCCAGACGGAGCGCGACCCCGCGGCCCACGCAGCGAGACGCAAGGTTTGGGACCGGGGCTTCAGTACCAGGGCGCTGCGCAACTACGAGCCGCGGGTCGCGCACTACACGAGCAAGCTCGTCGCGCACATCGAATCACACGCAGTTCGGAGAGGGGGAGAGCCAGAACCGCTCAACACGTCGCTGTGGTTCAACTTCTACTCCTTTGACGTCATGGGCGACCTGTCGCTGGGCGAGAGCTTCGGGATGCTGGACCGCGGTGAGGTGCATTTCGTCATGAGGATGCTCCACGGCTTCATGTTCATGCTCGGGGCGTTCAGCCATGTGATGTGGGCCTTCAGGGCTATCGGGAACCTCCCGTTTGTCGGCGCTGATAATGCGAGGTTTAAGGCGTGGGTTGCGGAGCAGGTGAAGAAGAGAATGGAGGTGAGGTGTTTCCTAACATATTGGGGAACTCGAAGGTCTTTGCATGTTAACATGTGTCCTAAGAACCCTCCGGATATCCCCGACGTCTTCAGCTGCATCATCGACGAGTACGACTCAAGGTCCGGTCGGACGCAGCAGGAGAGGCTGAACCTCGATGCTGACTGCCTCACTATTACTATTGCAGGGAGGTACGTAGCCGCAGGCAAAGCTGATGAGACGAAACACAACAACCTCCGGCGTGATCTCCCGAACTAATCCATCTTCCCAGTGACACCACAGCCGCCACGCTCTCGACTCTCTTTGTGGAGCTGGCCACCCATCCAGAGGCGACGGAGACGCTCCAGGACGAGCTCGATGCCCTCTTCCGGGAGATACCGGAGCCAGACGCAAAGGCCCTATCGGGCCTCAAGTACCTGCAGGCCTGCATCGACGAGGCGTTGCGTATAATGCCGATCGTGCCATCCGGCCCCCAGCGATACACGCCACCCGAGGGCTTGAAGATTGGCGAGGACTTGTTTATCCCGGGCGACACAATCGTACAGATCCCTACCTACACTTTACACAGAGGTAGGGAACCCCGCTAGGAGAGGCTAGTATTGGTCAGGGGGCTGGCAAGCTAATTGTATCTCACAGATGAGCGGAATTTCGAGCATCCTGACGAGTTCATACCCGAGCGGTGGACGTCGAAGCCAGAGCTGTGCAAGAACGCATCTGTGTACTCGCCTTTCTCTGTTGGTAAGTGGCCAATGTCAGGCACCACGCCGCACCTTGTTACTATATTTTCTCCCGCGTTTAGCTGATGTGCCTCCGACAGGTCCATATAACTGTGTCGGCAAGCAACTGGCCTACATGGAAATCCGCAGTGTGACCAGCAGTATACTTCGTCGATACAACGTGGCACTGGCTCCGGGCCAGACAAGACAGGCATTCGTGGATGGTTTAGTTGATGGTTTCACAGTTGCTTGCCCGAAGCTTGAGCTGGTATTTACGCCGAGAGAGTGAGTCAGGTGTCTTGGGCTGAACTGCACGGCGCGGCTGGTCCCCTGCCTGCTGAGCCGTACAGGTCGAGGGCAGCTGAATCAGTGTGGCTGTCATGGGTGTGGAAGAACTTGGTCTCAGTTGGAGGTATTCAAACTCGAAAGTGCTAGGTAGAACGATCGCATTGCATTTTGGCCTTTGGCCCCCGTGATTTTGTGCAGTTTGCATCTCGTCTGCTAATTAACTATGTGATGCGTTTGTATACTCTCCGTGGTGCTATTTTCGAATATTTCCTATCCGGATGTAGTAGTATGTTCTAATTAGCCTGTGCCCGATGTTCCGCAAGATGTTTCGAGCTGGGTGGAAGGTTGTCTGTAAGGTCGAAAGCGTTCAAAGTAGCTCGTCACACTGGGAACATCATGAGACATTCATCATGTGTGGGGAGATCTGTCAAATATAATACTCATGTTAGACAGCTCCCGCCAGTCTTCGCATTCCAGAAAGACTTTATTTTCGGCCAAAACGGTGGGTGGGGTAACATATCAATGCGCCATGTACAGCATTAATGTGGACTACAAGGTTGTGCGTGTTGGTCATCCAAGGCACGATTTGGTCTTGGAACCTTGGGGTGAGGGTATGACTATTGGGGCAGATTGTTCAGTGTCAAACTCGTTCTGTTGTGCAACTGCTCGCACTGCCCCAGTCTCCCCTCAATCCGATAATATGATTGCGACCTCCTAAGGCCAGCCTCATGAGAAGAAGACGGAGATCTTTAAAGCAAGACATGGATCATATAGAGATACATTCAGAGTACCTAGGTACACCACCCACACTTGAGCAACCATTTTAATTACATCACCCATACCAATCCAGTCCATGCTCCTACAAACTACTTAGCACACATAGACAAACTATACGCCTGCACACCAATATACCTAGGTACCTACACATCTATATATATCTATATAGCTATGTTACCCAGAAGATGTGCTTTGAGTGGTAGGAGATACTTCTATATTTGGGACTGTATTGACCGCTATACACTCTGTTTTCTGCTCTGCGAATCTTCCTCTTCTATGAGGATGCAATAAAGTGTACCATGAATCGAGGTACTGGTCTTAGTCTTATTAATATAGTGCCGACACTCGGCTTTAACCGAGATTAAAACTACTAATAGAACATGGGCGGTCAACTCACATCAGCAGCTGACATGTCTTGTCCGGCGATCTCGGGTAAGAGTCCCGCCACGGTAGGACAAAGCTGTCTTGATTGGTTTGTAGGAAAATTTCGGAGGGTGTAGTGTCAGCTGGTAAGGAGGGGTGGATGCAGGCCCGCCTGGGTTTCCAGCTTTGCTGCTTAGAGTCACCAGTTCAATCTTGAACCTTCCCCGGGCAACATCTCCTACCAACTTTAATCCTAGCAAACATCATCTTGTCAGCGCAATGGCAACTGCACCTGTACAAAAGGCTGCAGATAGTGCTGTACACTCCATGCTTCCCATGGTACCTCAGGACATTGTCGCTGAGTGGCTCGCTCGCGTGCTTGGGCATCAAGTGAGAAGTGTGGAAATCACGAAGTAGTTCATGGAACAGCCAGCAAAGTCTTTGCCACAGTTGTCTACGATGATAGCAATACTCCTGGTCGCAGCAGACAGGAGTTTATCTGTATCAAGGGCGGCTTCGACCCGAATATCAAAGCCTTGTATCCCTGGCTTGCCAACCTTTACGTTGGTGAGGCCGAGTTTTTCAACCGACTTGCGCCGAAACTGGACCATATCAGCCTACCCAAGTCCCACTGGGCCGGCCACAACGGAGTTGACCAAGGTATCATCATCATGGACGACCTCAACGCCCAGGGGTGCAAGTTTGGCGACCCAGCTGAGCCATGGCCCGTCTCCCGGGTGCTGGCGGGTGTCAAGCAGCTTGCTGCCCTGCACGCTGAAACATGGAACGCGAGAGCAGAAGAGTACCATTGGCTGACGGCCCATTATGAGTGCGCCATTCTATCCCTAATGGAGACCTACGAGGCAGTCGTCTTGTCTGATGACCGACCGTCCGGAATCCACGATTATCTCAAGGACCAGAAGCGCATGACGGCTGCCTTGAAGACACATTACAAGCACCACAACGCCAAGTTTCAGTGTATGGTACACGGTGACCCTCACACTGGGAACACATACTTCGTTCAGGATCAGCCGTGCTTCCTCGACTGGCAGGCGATTCATATTGGCTCTGCCTTCCATGACGTAGCATACTTCATCGCCGGGTCGCTATCCATCAGTGACAGGAGAGCTCATGAGATGGAAATCTTAGATCACTACCTGGAGCATTTGACCATCTATGGTGGCCCAGAATTCTCCAGTTCACAGAAGGAAGTACTTGACGAATATGGGAAGTCCTTCCTTGCAGGTGTCGGATGGATCATGTGCCCTTATGCGATGCAGCCCAAGAAACAGGTCCAGGCTATGGCCGTGCGGTATGCAGCGGCGATGGACGACCACAAGACAATAGAGCTCGTTGAATCTCTCGTTGGTGTCGAGTAGATCTGGGCACTTGAAATTGTTGGCTGAAGAATATCCACCTGATGTTTCCAAGTTCGGATTTTGGTGCGACTTCGGCCGAATTGCACGATTGGAACAACACACTGGGGTGCTACCACTGTTGATCCATGATTTCTTTGTTGTAATATCCAGAAATAGGAAGCCTTGAGTCCATACATATACTCCGGTGGTCTACAATGTATTGTCTTTATTTTCTGACAGATTTCTAGTTGGAGGAAACAACGTTGCTTGCATCTCCTGAATCAGATCATAAGAGAATTAAGTGTTGAATCTCAAGTCAAAATCCTGTGCCATGGACGCAGCAGTGCTAAATTGCCGGGACGACCTTGATATCTATGAATGTATCATAAAATTGGATGAGAGTAGCTTGGAAATAAAGCTTAAACAAGTTTAGACGGGGCCAATTGAGGGATCTCGCACAGAAATATGGAATAACGCCGCTTCTTCCATAAGGCCCAGCTGCTCAAGTGCGGACCTCAGACAGTTGGCCGGGCTGCTGGTTGCATTCAAAGCAACCATAGGGCCAGATGATGGCTGCTCGGGGATTTTGATCCATAATTTATACTAATCCATTGCATCATCACCTGAGGCGCTGCTATGAGCAACATCAACACCAACGTCCTTCGGCTCAGCATCCACGCTGGTTCGTTGGCTCCATAGCGCCACCCTGTTTCGCAGTCTTTGATCTAGCAGTCCAATGTCATGTATGCATATGTAGACATGACACATTAAACATAAGCGTAATTATAACCTGCTTCCGTAGAAGCGCGGTGCCCTGGTCCAGGGTTTCCTAATAGTTGCAGGTACTATCAACGATGACGTTTCGTCCTTGTCTGGGTAAGCCGCCGAGAAGTACCAATTAGAGATTTTATGTGAGCTCAGCTGATTTCTGAAAAGAAATACTGCTGTCGAGGAGGCAGTATTTGCTCAGGTCGTGATTGACGACCACACCGTTGAGGGAGTTGTGCCGGGCCAGCAAGTTTGCCAAGGTGCTTTCCTAGAACCAGATGCACCGCACATCTGAATCAACAGTTTGTTGGTTCCATGCCCAATATGTATGATGGTAGTCAGAATATAACTGAATGTTTGTGATGACTGATATCCCCCTAATCGCAGCATTTGTTCGGTACCTCAAATGAGTGGAATTCTTTGCCCTTGAAGCCATGCGAAGAGAGAAATGATGTTGAATGGATTTCATAGGTGGCCTGACGACCCTCTAACCAGACATGTGGTCTCAAGTGAAACGGGTCTGTGTGTGTCTTCCTGCACTACTACCAATCATCCAGGCACTACTTGGGTGATATGCAACAAGGTCTGGTACGAGGATGGGATGGACTTGGTCATGTAAACTTCAATGAAAGAATCCAAACTTCTTCCGTTGCAAACAAGATACCTAGAAGACTTGACGGACAATGGTTTTGTTTACACTTCAGAATCAAATTAGCCAGTCACGAGGGAGAAGAGGGTGGGGATAAACGGGCCAACTGATAGAAGTTCGGACGGTTTTATTTACTTGCCAACAAAATATTGCGCCATCGGGATACCTCAGACATCCAAACCCAAGTGAAGGTCATGGTCGGTGACTGTGTTTATGGACTGGACCCATCCCACCCCTTTATAAAGCTCGATCAGCGTCTCCGTCGGCCCAGCTTCTTTTTCATCACTGCACCTCACTCCTATACCCACTGTTGATCTAGCTTCTTTTCCTTCATTGCAACCAAGTCCCCTATAAACCTGCCCCACTGTGATCAGCTTTGCTGTCAGCCCAGTTTCCTTTCTGCCGCTGCGCCCTGCGGAACAACACAGACACGAACGAAGACGTGTATTGTTAAGGCAGCGGCCTCCACCTTCCACCATGAGCCAACCGCCCTGGAAGAATATATGGACCAACCGCGATGATGACTGGCGACGAGAGCCCACCGACAGGTATGTTCTTTCTCCTACGTCCTGGAATCCAAGGCTTATGTGTTACCCGTCTCTCCTCGATCAACTGCTCACGGGTTTCATTAGATACAATGCTCTGTTCGGACCAGGTCCCGTCGGCTCAGGTCAAGGACAAGGTAGTCCATCTCGAGCCAATGACAGCCAAAGCAAGTGAGTTTGCTCTGACCGAAGCGAAGATACCTAGGTGTGACGTGAATCCGGACGCCCACTGGCTTAATATACAGTGACAGGCGTCCTTACAACACAAATCAGGATCGAGCCAACAAGAACCCAAGCGCCAATCCTAACATGTTAGTTCCTTCCTAATACTTGGCTCAGTTACTGTCTATTAGGCCCACAGAGAGAGCCATTACTTACAGATTTCTCCTCCAGTGCCTCTGGGGTTCGTCGAGAGCCTGGTCCGCCTCCCTCGTCTTCTTGCCCTCGCCCTGCCACCATACCAGTGTCTCGTCATGTCGGCCGTCCCCTCATATCGGGCCCAACACATGTCAGCCGGGCTCCTGGTGTTCCACCTTCGGCGATCTGGCCAGCACCCGCGAATACACGGGCGCCCAGGCCTCGCCATGCTCCCATGACATCCTCTGGTCCGGTGGCCCTTCCGTTGAGCGGCCCGCCAACCGCTTCACGTCCAAACGCTTCGCAGGCCGTGGCTCCGTCAGTCGTTCCGTGCTCAGTTGCCCCGCATCTCAACACTGGACCTGTCCCTTCGAGCCACAGCCACACAGAGCCAGCCCCCCATGCGCAAGGTGGCGGACAGTTGGCGCGCAGATCCGACGACGACGACGATAACGAGTGGGATGGCTTCGTGCCCGGGACGCTCAAACGCGAGGCCCGGACCACGCAGGCCAAAGCCGAGCCTCAGAGCCCAGCCGCGCCTGTCAGCCGCATTCCCGAGGCTCCGGGCTACCGGGATCCGCACCAGAACCCTCCCAACGCCCCGACCACTCGCTCAGTCTCTCCGCCGGGCAACTTGGATTCCATCCGCCGGAGCTCCACCGACTCGACGGGTGGACCCGCGCCAACTTTGTCTGGGCCAAGCAGATACCCAGCGGCCGCGGCGGGACCATCTGGTGGAGGGCTGGACCACCCTCCGTACGCCCCCAACGCGCCTGGAGGGCCACCATCATCTCAGGACGGGGTGAACCCAGCCGCGATGGCAGGGCGTGGGCGGATGGCTCCACCCCCTCACTTCCGGCCTCCGCCATCCCCTGGCTCTCAGGACCACCCCGGCATGCCTTCCGTACCGCGAAGCAACTTTGCCTCGGGTTTCCGAGCGCCGACCTCCCAGATCCCGCCCACGCTTTCTGAGTAGGACTCAGAGCTGGAGCGACGGGGCATCGGTGCTTCGGCATACCACAACAGGGCTGCCACGAGGAACCGGGGCGGCTTTCCATCGGACCGGGGCCATCCTCCACCCGCGCGCGACCGCCGCGGAAGAACCCCCGCTGAGACGGGTCTCGTGAGGAGGGTGTTGGCGGAGAAGCCGTGGTTGGAGAAGGGCATGTCCAGGAGTGAGTACTATGCCAAGGAGAGCGACTGGGGAAGGGAGGGCCTCACGTTTGATCAGTACCTGAGGAAAAAGAACCTTTCTCCCTACCGTTACAAGGCGCTCAAGTCCCGGGAGAACATGCTGAAGCGGGAGCGGGAGATGGAGGAGGAGCAGAGCCGCGCGGCTGCCGCCTCGAAGGCGCAGGCCAAGAGCCAGAGCGCAGAAGAGGCCGCCGACGGCGAGACCGAGGACGATGGTGGCTACTATCGCCGTGACGGTGCGCCTTCTCCGGACGCCGATCCAGATTATAGCTCTGGCGAGTAGTGTGCTCGTGGAAAATGGACAAGTATGAGCTTGATAAGCTCCCTGGCCAAAACCCATACAGCAATATGAGGGAGCGCCTGCTAGGAGGAAAGCCGGTCGACCCTATTGTTGCCGAGGCCCTCCGGGTCGTATCCGAAGGCCAGAAGCACTCGAAGAACATGCCTCAGCTAATCATCGACGCCAACTGGGACCCGGGCAAAACCCTTTTACCACTCAAGAACGACGCACAGCGGAAGATCAAGAGCAATCGCGCAGTCAAGGAGCTCAGGAAGAAGCCCCTGGGTGGAGACACTCCGAATCCGGGTGCCGGCAATGACGAGGATGGCAACGACATGGGATGGGGGGTTGGGTGGCGGGCACAGGCACAAGCCAAGAAACAAGTCGCCTGCCTCGTTGTGAACGGAGTTCGTCCGAAAGAGGACTTCGCCTTGTTGGCTCTAACTCTGACGTTTGCCTCCCCTTTAGTAGTGAAGCTCCGAGCGGGGAAGGACCGATGGATTCGTGAGATAGGGTGATATGAGTTGGCCCTGGTCTGGACTGAGGGTAACTTGGCTAATATTGGTGAGGCTTTCGCCGCATGGCTACTATCGATGGGAGGAAATCAGCCTAGATAGCCATACTGTGGAGAGAGATGAGGTGATGTTGCGGACCGGGCCGATGCCCAGTCAGTATGATCTTGATGTTTTATACCTTGGAGCTGTCTAGGCCATGCTCTTCAGTTGACACGACGGTGAGACCTTGTGTGTACAACGGCATAGTCCTGTTGACGATGTGGACAGGTTCTAAGTGACCGGCAGCATAGCGACTCTGCCGACACACCTGTGCATATGATTGTGCGCGAATTCACTGCTAGGCCTCTAATGATCAATAAGTCCTCCAAGAAATTTGAACCATAACACATAATAGTATGGGTATTGAGCTCGACAAGAGTTTTGTACAGACCTGAGCCTCAGTCTGACCGGAATACTCTCGCACCACGGGCTGTAATAGGAAACAGCCAAGTCCACCAAGTAATCACTCTTCCTCGTCCTCCGTCTCGTCCTCGGACTCGTCCTCGGACTCCTCTCCACCCTCGGAGATCTCATCCTCGAGCTCCTCCTCTTCAGATCCATCGCTGTCCTCACTACCCTCGCTTCCATCACTCTCGGCTTCGTCATCACTGCCCTCGATCTTCTTCTGTTCTTCCTCTTTCCTCTTCCTGTCATCCTCCTTGCGCGCCTCCTCGAGCATCTTCCGCTTCTCTTCTCTCTGCTTCCGCTGGCCCACCGCAAACGCGCCCACCGGAGTCTTCTCCCAGTCAAATCCGCTGAGGAACTTGTCCACCTGCGTCCTGTTCTTGGGTGCGAAATCGACCTTGGACCGCTTCTCTTCGATGAACCTGGCGTTCGCCTCCAGCTTTTGTACCAAGAGTGAGATCTGTGAAACTAATTTGGAGTTCTTGTTTCCACTATTGCCCTTCTTGTTGCCCCTGGCCTCCTTGCTCCATCGCTTGAGCATGACCACGACGGGCAGAGCAAATTCTGGGAAGGCAATGTTGGTGGACCAGATAGCAAAGTACTCGCAGAACAGTTCGACAACCTGCTCACCGACACCGTCCTGGTACACTCGAGTGCGCAGGTATGATTTGGGTGCTTTGTACTGGACGCTGAAGTCCAGCGCCTTGAGGGTTGTGGCTTTTGGAGGCTTCTTCATCTCGGCAGAGTTCAAGACCTCAATCAGGGCTGAGGCCAGCGGGATGTATGTGCCTGTGGCACGAGAGAGTCGCAGGAGGGAGCGGATGAGCTGGAACCGGAGGGGGAAGTAGGTGGCCGTGGGAATCAAGCGCATGGCGCCGAGTGTGACCTGGACAAGCGGGTAGACGAGCAATTTCAGCTGGCTCTCCTTGCCATGCTCGGCCTCCTTTAGCATGCTGCAGTGCTCCGCTAGCACACAAGACCAGAAGTCTAGCGAGTGCACATATTGCCAGTTGTAAACAGCCTTGTACGAGTCGTTCTGGTTGTGAGTGATGCTATTGCGCAGGTGGATGGCAAGTTGACGGATGAATGTGAACGCAGTTGTGTACCCAATGCTCTGGTCGATGCCCCAGAGCTCGGCCGCAGAGTTCTTCATCAGGTTGATGCCTTGTATGGTGTTCGGGTTCGTTGCCCGGCTGCCCTGGATCAAGCCTTGGTATGCAACCTTGAGCACTGCCTCGCGAATACCCTTGTCGCCAATGACGACAAGCCTTCTTAGCACCAAAAATGCCGTGATTCTGGTGGCATCACTGCTAAAAGACTGCGACCAGAAGTGCACCACAGTCTTGACGAGATTCTTCAAGACTTTACGCAAGGTCAGGAGGTAAGGTAGCAAAGGCGTTAGGGCAGAGAGGGTGAGCTTGAGTGTGGCGTCATCCGAGAGGGTTCCGAGCAGGTGAAGAATGGATGCCGTAAAGCTCTTGACGAGTATCGAGAGGGTTCGGAACTTCTTGGAGTCGGTCGGGACATAGACCTTGCCACTTGCCGTCTCCTTGATAGGAACATGATGCTGCAGAACGTCGGGTATCTGCTTCAGAGCAACCATGAGGATGTCGTGGAAGACCTCGGGACTTGTGATGGAGTACTTTTGCTTGTTCTCGTCGTCCTCGTCCTCGTTGAGATGCGCGGCACTTCGGAAAGCCAAGACCACTTGCCTCGCCGCCCGGAGGGAGTGCTTCTCTTCTATTGACGCTTTCCATTTTGCAATCATGGGCTTTGTAAGTTCGTTGTGCTGCGAGAATTTGTCGTCCGACTCGTCGCCGGCAGTCTTCTTGCCCTTCTTCTGCTTCTTCTTCGGTCGGTCGTCGTCTTCTCCAGAGCTGAGCTCGTCGATCTCGGCCATGTCCACATTTTCGTCAAACTCCAGCGCCTCGGGGTCGTTTTCTTGCAGGTACTTGTAGAACTCCGGGTCGTCCTTGGCCAACGCGTCCATGTCCTCTTTGCCAATGCCAACATTCTCTTCCTCTGAGTCAGTGTCGCTGCCATCAGCGGATGCCGGTGCTCCTTCATCGCTGCCGTCTTCGGAGGAGCCGTCTGTTTCCTGGCCACCTCGCTTCCTCTTCCCAAGCTTGCCAGCCTTCTTGCCGTCCTTGCCCTTGTCGAGGATTTCAAAGCCGCCGCTGAAGAAGTCGTCGACGCTCATGCTGCTGACAGTGGTTCCTGGCTTCTTCTTGTCGCTGGCCTCCTTGGCGGCATCCTTGGGGCCCTTGAAGAATTCATCGTCCTTTGAGTGCTTTGTCTGCTTCTTGTTCTTTGCCTGGATTCGCTTCTTGACTTTTGATTCCTCCTTGCGCTTGTCGAGAACGCCTTTGAGGTGCTTCTTCTCGAACTTCTTGGTCGCCTTTGCGTTCCTTTTTGTGGGTGCCATTTTTGCGTGTGAATGTCCTCAATGGCGGGGGGGAGCGCAGGTTCGCAGGCGGGTTGTAGGAGGCTGTCAAAAAGTTCCTGGAGCCCCAAGAATGCGACCCTCAATCTCGAAAATTTCCAGGCTTATCGTTATCTGGGCAGCCCGACCCCAGTAGTGCATGAGCTACCGGGGAGGTATCAGGGTATTCCCCACCCTTCCCAGGGTTTAACCCGTTGGAGTGTTGTCGAGGCTGATCCTCTGTCTCAACCCTGGAAGCCTGGAAGGACTTGAGCAAGTGGATGATGAGCATGGAGTGTCTCTTGTCATCGTCAACATGACCTTTACGTCTCCCCTCCATTTTTCGACGATAAGATGATTCCAAGGCAAGCCTACGCCCCTACGCCTCACAGCTACGTCCCGAATACAGCGCTGTCGGCAACAATAAATCTGGATGAGGCACGTCATCTCTAAAGCTCCACCGTGCGGAGCTCACGTTGCTAACATCACATCCGCAGGAGGTGAAGCTCGCAGACACTCGCGCGGAGCGAGACCTACAGGACTCACTCGCCGAGATATTTAGTATCATAATCACTCTCGATGAGCTGGAGAAGGCGTTCCTTAAGGATGCCATACCCGAGTCAGAATATACTGAAATCTGCGAGAGGTCACTGAAGCAGTACAAGTCGATCCTGGCTGATGAGGCCGTCGCGAGGGCTTTTGTAGGGTTGGAGGAATTCAAGGCCGAATGGGATGTAGGTTGACTTTTACTCGTGGCTCAGGAGAACAAGAGGGGCCCCAGGAAAGGAAAATCACCCAAGAAACCATCTGACAGCCGAAAACAGCTCGAAGTCCCGCGCGCAACGGAGCGCATCCGCGTCGGCATGCCGTCCACGGCCGTGACAGCCTCCTCGGGCTCCGCGCCCGCACCAGCTGCCGCCGGCAACACGAGTGGCGCGCTTATCCTCGAGGCCACGCAGGACTTCATCACCTTCCTGGACGCGCTGCGGCTGGGCCTGTTGGCGAAGGACCAGCTGCACCCGCTGCTGACGGACGTAATCCAGTCGGTGAACAAGGTGACCGACCGGGACTTTGAGAACCGGGGCAAGATAGTGCAGTGGCTCATCACGCTGAACCAGATGAAAGCGACCGAGGAGCTGAGCGAGGCGCAGGCGAGGGAGCTGGAACTGGACATCAACTCGGCTTATCAAGGGTTCAAGTCGACTTTGACATGAAACTGGGGTCTTGACTACAGCACGAGCAGCTACGCATTCCTAGGAAATTCATGAGAAAGAGCCGTCCGTGTTTTGGCGGGGGGGGGGTGGCCTCGAGTTGCTTCGTCGACGACTGCTTCATTTTGCAGCCATGGGCTATGTTACACGAGGAATGTCCAAAAACTGGGATAGACAAATTCCTCTTCGAATATGCGCCGCACTTGTTCCAGCACGAAGCGCTCCACCTTGCCCACGTTCTTGAGGCTCTGCTTGCCTCCTTCCCTTTGCCCAATCTCACTCTCCACCCTGATCTCCTGGAGAAGACCGCCCATCTTTCCAGGCCGTATGTTAGACGGACCAGCCCCTTCGGCTGGATCCTCGGCCTGCCCGGCCCCGTCACTCCCGACAGCGGCCAGTGCGTCCTCCGGACTCAGGAAGCAGAAGTGCACCCTCTTCCGGATGTGAGCAACGACGCCGACGCCGTCGAACGACATGCCCGTAATGCTTAGCCGCAACGGGATGCCGACGAAACTCGGCATTGGGTAGTCGAGTAGTATGTCTGCCGTGAGTAACAGCTTCACGTCGCCCGAGTACTTGATCCGGAACACGGCCTGGATGTCCTCAGTCCTTGCCTCACGGAACCGGCGCTGGTCCTTCTGGTCTTGGTCACCGTGTTGCTCCTCACCCTCTGTGATTGCCGAGCCTGCGAGCATGGATATGGGTGCATTCGCGTTGTCCCGCGTGGGCGGTCTCGACGTCCCCGCAGAAGCAGTCGGTGCGAATGTAGACACGCTCGACTTCTCTCGCAGGGCTGTGCTGCCCGGACGTATTGGTGTCAGGCCGCTGACGGTGTTGTAAGAGTCCGCCACAGAGCCTGAGCTCTGGCTGTGGTTACGGCTGTGACTTGGTGCACGGCCGTCCACCGACCGCTGTCTGCCCAATGAGTCTGGAAATTGTGCTGTATTGATTGTAGACAGGGTGCTCGTACCCCCCGCTTCTGGTGTCCAACGATGATTGTGGTGGTGATTGTTGTTGCCGAGATGTGCCCCCGCCACCGCAGCCAGCGGCGTCTGGGTCCCGGACGGCCCGCCCATGAGGTGCGAGTGGAAGTAGTTGAGGTTTGACGTCCCTCCCGGTATTCCAGGAGTCGAGGTGCCCAGGAAGGGGCTCCCTAGGTCCTGCATGGGCGGGAGGGGTCCGCCCCTGAGTGGCGAGCCTGCGAAGCCCGCCGTGCTGACGTGCGGGGGTATCGCCGTCAGCCTCGCGGCCTGACCATTCCTGTGCCTCTTCTCAGACGCTGCTATGAGCTCCTCCGGGACGCCCGTGCCTTCACCTTCGAGGTCATGGTCGAAATGCCGTCCGTCATACTCCTCGTCGGAGTCGGAGTCATCATCGTCGGCAGCCAGGTTTTCCTCGTAGAAGTCGGGAAGTGGGTCCGTGATATCCTTGAGCTCGAGCTCGGGCGGCGTGGTGCCGAACTCGAAGTCGTGGACCGTCACGGACTTGATGAAGCGAGGTAGCGGGACCGACTGGAACTTTGTATGGATGAAGTCACGGATGCTGTGGGCGAGCGCTTCTCCATCGGGGCCGGTGGTTAAGGTCTCCCAGTTGAGATCGATCGACATGGAAAATACCGGCCTTCTCAGGTCAAGATATAACGTGTGCTTTCAGACACTGACGAGTGCGGCTGTGATCTTCAGAGTAGATGGCTTGGAGGGCACTGGTGGAAACTTGCTTCCCAATGCAGCTGATGCTAGAAGTCCTGCAGAGATAGCGCCTGGGATCACGACACGGAGCTGGCTGTTTAGGTCCTGCTGGGACATCATCCGTGACACATGTTACGCTCCAGTCAGCGAATCGGGACAGGAAGATCAACCAACAAGGACCCAAGAGCGCGCCCGGTGAGGTTGTTTGATTCATCCAGGCTAGCCTCGGTCGACATCCATCATGATGACTGATGCTAGAGGTTCAGCAGTCGCAGGAAACCCTTCTGTAACGCACTGGCCACTATCTCATCCTCAGCTCTATTGTGGCCCGTGCGTTGTCTTTTCCTCCACCCCCTTCAAGCTGCCTACCCTCCTTACCTAGGTATTTTGCCAATTAGCCACCCTCCCTCAACTATTGCCAATTGTTCGTAGATCGAAACAGGACCTCGGACTTCCAACCTGAAATTTTCACCGTCGTTTATCTCATGCTTAACCAGACTCCGCTTCAGGAGATGGCCTCTTCCTGAACTGAACTTCTACCTGGAGTAGCGTCCTAGAGACGAAAAGCAGGATTTCCGCAAGGGCTATGTTCTTCCTAGTATAGCTAGCTACCTGGGCTTATTAGAAAAGGGTGGAAGCTGGTGCAAACCTCGACAACCATCTCCTTGGTAACTCCCGCGGCCTTATCCACGACTTAAAGCTCAGATCGGGAGATTGTGGGATCTCCATAGACCCCGAAGTTGAGCGCGTCGCACCAGGGAGCCGAGCCAACTATAGTTCCCTTGGGTTAATAGTCGTTTAGAACCTTGAGACCGCCCGCAGGGACCTCTTGGGGTGGGTTATAGGGTCGGGGGGGTATAAGACGTATTCCTCATCGATATATGCCCGAAGATACGTGCAGCCTAGAAGCTTTGGACTGTAGATGATATCACCTCCTGTCTTAAATGTTTTTTGTAACTTATTGATGAGTTTCTGATAATATCTTGGCGCTCTGATGAGATAATAGAAGATGCTAGTGAGGCTTGTAGTTGTAGTATTAGAACTAGTAATTTTAAGTAAGGTAGCCTCCGTATGAAGCTCATCTTCGGTATATGCTGGTTGATTTGTGCTTGAATCCTGAGCTTCGTATACGAAATAGAACATGTCTTGATGACGCTTGCGCTTAGCAAGGCTCTTCTGCTTTTCAATGAGCTCAAGTTGATTTTGAGATACTTTCGAAGACAGAGTCATTGGATTGCCGTACAGGTGGTGGTGTGACCATCTCCATGAGTTGATCCAAGCCGTGGACGAGGCTTGAGCCAGATGATCAGGCCTAGGAAAGGCGAGCGGCATATATTCATCCGAAATCAATAACCATGCTTATAGCTTATCCATCTCATGTAACGCAGCGGAGGCGAAGGGTGACTGTTGTGCGGTCAGAAACTCATGACTGAGGCATTTCCATCTTAGTTTTTGAATGAGCCTGAATGTGCCTTCATGGAGATAAACATGTCGAGCAAGATAATTTCAGGTCGAGGATTTGAGGCGGAGTGAAAATTGCCTTGTGAACATTAGTAGACGGCAAGGCCAGGGTTGTCTATTTCTCTAGATATTCACGAGCGACTTTCCAAGAAGTATATGTGCCTGCAATTAGTTGCCTTGGGTTGTATTACATGAAGACGGCCATATTGTGTAGTGTATTGCGGGATTTGTAGTAGAAAACTTGAGGTCTCACTTGGACGCACAGAGCACAGCAGGTACAGCCTCCACTGTATCCCACTCCTGCTCCAGTTCTCGAGAACCGACCGAAGCAAAGCAAATGCCGCGGTCCTAGCCCTCGGTCCAACTGATGACGCAGGAAAGCGCAACCAATACACCGCATATGCCATAGCCAGGCCGACCCCTAAAATGGCTTTTAACTACTGGAGTGGAAGGTATTCCTACTGCTGGTGTGACTGAATAATTCTCGGCCCCCCTCCAGAAACCGCGATAATCGTACAGATGGGGGTGAATGTATAGAGGGGTGGAGCGCAAGCCGTGTGAGAGCGAAGAGCGGCGACGCAGTAAAAGCGACTTGAGGATGCTACCCAGGTGATTATTAAACGAAGTGGTATCAAGCTTTGCTCGCCAGAGCTTCCCGAGTCAGCGGGGAAAGCAGCACCGCGATTCCTGGCGGGCGGGTGGATCCGTCGAGACGAGAGTGAACCCGAAGCGAGCAGTCCGTGTTTGGGGCCGAGGGACGCCCCAAAAGATCGTGCAGCCGATGCGAGGCAAGGCATGGTTTCGGCAGCGCGGATGGAGGGCCGAAGCAGCAGGCGGCCAGTGTCAGGCCGTCGCTTGCCGTGGCTCCGGCCGGCCGAGGCATCGGGCCTGCTGCCAATGTGAATAGCGCGGGAGGCTGATTTCATAAGCCGTCGGCGTGGGCAACACTGCCTGGTGGTATTGTAGTGCTGGCCGGGTTTGCTATTCTTAGCAACGCCCAGAGGGAGGCCCACAAGCTAAAATGTTGTCAGGGTCTCGCGCACGCCCGGGCCCCGGGATCGGGTGGGGTGGTCCGAGCTTCCTCTGGCAGGGCCCAGCAGAGCAGCAGAGCAGCAGAGCAGCAGAGAGAGCTACACTAGTGTGGGCTTGCACAGCCTTCGGGTCGTGCCTGTGTCAAATGGGAACGCTGTCGTGATTGTGGCGGGTTTGAATTGCGTGGACACCCTCTTTTATGTACCTAGTGTAGCTGAAACGAGTCAGGCGGGGCTCGCCCTTTGCGCCCACACCGGCCTTCCCCAAAGAAGACCCAGAAGACAAAACCGTCACCTGGCAGCTCTGCACATCAGGAGGACGGAGCTCGTATTTTCAAGTGTCCCATGGTTCATGACAGCCTGTTTCCGATTTTTTGTTGTTGTCTGGGCAATCCAACCTGCCGATCAAGGCTGTCCCCCTGTGCTGCCGTACCCGCACTCACCCCTCGCAGGCAACATAGCCGTGACCTCATCCCACGCATATCGGTGATAGTCCACACAACACGTGCGTTCGAACCAAGGCGTCTGGGTGGTTTCAGGCAAAAACCTAGATTCCGGCTGAGGCTGGCTAGGCCTAGCACCGGCAAAGGCGGCCAAGGGACCAAGAGTGCCGGCGTGCAGTTGCATCGGCCGGGCGCATAAGCACTTGCTGTACTATGTAGAGTGGTCGCTCATACAGTGACGCTTGGCTATGCAGACGTTTTGTCCCAACACTCTGGAACTTGTGTCTGTCCACCTGGACAACGCCCCAGATGCTCTGTGGGGAGGTGATGTGGATGAGCGCGGGACTTGTGCAGGCATTCCGTGCATGAATCTGGCTTGTCTGTGCAGCTGCAGGCCACGCCCACGCAGGCCTGCAGGCCTTGTCGCAGAAGACGGTGAGATGGATGCGTCTGATGTGACTGCGATGGAGCGGCCGATCCGCTAAAGACCCAGCCATCTGGACTGAGCATGTCGTGCTGGGCACCAGGCAGGTAGGCGCGCAGGCACACTGCGTAGGCGGGTAATCTATCAACAGTACTCCGTAAGTAGGTCAAGGAGGATGAGCGCTCAAGAAGATTGTCGATGTCATCCACCCCCACAAAACATGATGCAGCCGGTGGGATTTCGCGCGCACCAGCAAAACATGCGGAGCAGAGCCAGCAGACAACGCATCACCAGCCAAGCTTTTCGTCACCAAGGCCTGCAGGGCCAGGCAGTCAGTCGGAACTGGCTGGCTGCTGTGTGTGTCGTCAGGATGTCCCCAGCTCCGGGGGCCTTGATGCCGAACACTGGTTGCCAGTCGCAGCAGCCACCAAGAGGCAGTTGGCAGCGGAAGCAGCGAAGCAGGCGGGCGGCCGAACGCCCTCGGCCCGTTACTGCGCCACTGTAATTCATAATCACAAGCGATCTTCGGCTGGGCAGCAAGTCTTTGTCTTGCTGCGGCGACAAGGCCAGGCTGAGAAAAGTGGAGCGCGCAGGCTTGGAGGCCCCGTACCTGGCAGGGGTGACGCTGGGAGGGCACTGCCCGCATCTCACATCCCACCCAGGCCCGGCTGCCCTGGCCCTGTCGTGTTCGGCCTGGTGTGTAGTGTGTTGTGTGTGTGCAGGCACGCCCAGCCCCAGCCACAGTCAACTCATTATTTATCCTGCATCATCCCCCTTTGCCACTTTGTTTGATGCCTGGCATCTGCTCTCTCCCTCTTCTCATCCTCTCGCTCCCAGCGTTTTTAGCAGCATCCCCATAGGTTTGGCATTTGATCGTTGGTGGCTTCTCTCTCCGACATCACCAAACCCAGAGGTCCCACATATTTGGTACCCCCAGACTATACAACCGACGTCATACCACGGGTCTACACCATCACCACTTGACCAAAACCGATCTTCTCTCAACGACAGCCGGAAGCCGAAACGAGCCCTCAAGATGGCTAACATAGGAAGGATATTCTGTGTGGCCCTGCCCTTCATCCTGACGGTGGCCAGCTTGATTGCCCTGCTGGTTGCTGGTCTCTCAGGAGTCACAGACAAGAGCATGTACCTGTTCAAGGTCAACACAACCGACCTGTCCATCAGCTCAAACTCCATCACATCACTGTTGAGCAGCCGGGACCTCCACCAGCGCGACCTCTCAGACTCCATCATCGCTGCCACCAGCAGTGCTTCTACCGGCGCGTCCGACCTCATGTCGCAGGCTACCGACGCCGCCAACGCCGCCGGCATCGATACCTCTGATGTCTCTGCCATCACCAACGCTATCACCGGGACGAACATCACGGCTGCTGACCTCGGCCTGGCTGACGCCTACCTGGTTAGCCTCTGGGGTTACTGCGAGATCTCTGCCTCCGGCGACAGGACCTGCAAGACGGCGCAGTTCGACTGGGCCTCCAACGCCACCTCCAACTTCCAGGCCAAGCTGGACTCGGTGGCCCGCTCTTCTGGCGAGAATATCACCATGCCGGACAGCATCAAGACGGCCATGAACACCTTCAGCACCGTCACAAAGTGGACCGAGGTCGTCTTCATCATTGCTTACGTCGCCCTCGGCGTCTCGCTTTTCCTGGGCATCTTCGCCAACTGCTCGCGAGCCTTCTCGTGCTGCACCTTTATCATCTCCGCCACCGCCGCCGTTGCCGTCTGTGCCGCCGCCGCCCTGGCCACTGCCATGGCGTCCGTCGTTGTCGGCGCTGTCGAGGGCACCGCCAAGGTGTACGGCGTCACCGGGTCCATCAACACCAGATTCCTGTCCGCCGCCTGGATCGCAGCCGCCTTCGCCATCGGCGCCGCCTTCTTCTGGATGTTCACCATCTGCTGCTGCGCCCCCGACCACAACCGGTCCCGCGGCAAGTCCGCCGGCTTCGGCCGCAAGAAGCACCTCGACGACGCTGAGAAGCTCCCCATGTCTGGTGCATACGCCCCTCTCAGCGAGCCCCACAACAACGCCTACGGCGCCGGGGGCCGCGACAGCGCCTATGGCAACACTGCCTACGGTGGTGGCTTCGGCCAGGGTGCCGCGTACGGCAACCCTCGCACGAGTCGCAACGATATGGCTTACGAGCCTTACCAGCACCGCTCTTGAGCGTCTGCCGCTGATGACCCGACAACAAGCTTGCGGCCGTGAGGTCGTTGGCCTCTTTTGAACATCGAAAAACACATCTTGACCGTCAAGAATGGCGGATGGAAATACTCCCTTGTTCTGCCTAATTAGTATCTTCTTGCATGTAAGGCGTTCTGGGCCCTGGTGGAAGGGGCAGTTTTGGGCTATCACGACTATTTATCTCGTCAGGGCTGGTTGAGGGAGGAATATCATGACATCGGTCAGGTGGACTGCTGGTGCTACAGGACAACGATACCCCGCTAAACTACCGGGAGGAAATGAAACCAGACATATTGGAAAGAAGTTGAACTTTTCCCGCACATGTGACGTGTGTGGCCGTGCAATTGAGATGACTGTACTGGGTTCGCACTGGGAACGGGCAGCCTGCAAACCTCGAGCGACCGACCAATGCAATTATTAGCCAGGTCAGTTAAAAATCACGAATGTGCCGAAAGCATGAACACTTTTTTTTTTTTTTTTTTTTTTTTTTTTTTTTTTTTTTTTTTTTTAAAGAAAGCATAAAGTGATGCTCAAGAGGAGACTCAGTTCCTGAATCCATCTTGTCGCCGAGTTGGGCGGCGGCTCCAGGCAAAAACCTTTAGGCCGGGCGGATTCTGACTCGCCCACTCGCAAATTTCCCCGAGACTCAAAACCTGCCCACCCACCACCTCGACATGAACCACCATGTGCCGCCCCGTCTCCAACGGGAACACATCCACTGCCCCGTCACCGCGCTAGCATTTTTCAGGCCACCATGCTGCAGCAGCAGTAACGGCAGCGGGCCAACCTACGTCCTCTCGGGCGAGGACACCCACCTCAAGGTATACGATGCCGAGACCCAGCGGCTGCGAGCCTCGGTGCGCATCTTCGCCGCGCAGCCCATCCAGGGCATTTCCTGTCCCTCCATTGCCCCGGGGGGCGAGGCGGCCCCCGGGGACGTGCTCATCTGGGGTGGACCCCTCGTGACGGTCCTGCCCGCGTCGACGCTTGCGGGCTTGCTCGATGGGGCCGAGGAAGGCGGCAGCATCGGCGCCGTGCAGGAGCACGCCGTGCAGGAGCACGCCGTGCCCGACCGGCAGGTGCTCCGGGCGCCCGACTGGATCTACCACGGCGCCGCGTGCCCGCGCCAGCCCGGGCTGGCCGCGTTCGTGACGGCTCATAACGAGGTTATACCGCTGCTGCGGGGGCAACGCCAGCAAGGCGCTGGGGCCAGCGCGGGTGGTGGTGATGGCAGCGGCTGCTGGCGTCTCGGGTCGCTGAGGTCGCCGCCGCCCCGGCCGATCCTGTACTCGGCGCAGGTCAGGTGGACCAGCGGGGACGAGGTCCTCGTCGCGGCGGGGACCGTCTTTGGGGAGATCATCGTGTGGAGGTGCCGCGTAACCGCTGGTGATGGCGCTGGCGGCGGGGTGGCGCCCGTCGAGGTCTTGCACATCTTCACGGGCCACGAGGGCTCCATATTCGGCGTGGACTTCTCCCCCGAGGTCGTCATCGACCCGCGCACGAGGGAGGCGTCGAGGCTGCTGGTGAGCTGCAGCGATGACAGGACGGTGCGGGTGTGGAATGTCTCTGATCCGGGCCCTCAGGGCAGGAACAAGGGCCTGCCCGACCGTGGTTTCACTGGCGCCAGGGAGACAGGCTTCGGGGACAATTCGGCCACGACAGGGCTTGAGGCTATCGCAAATCACCACTCTTCAGAAGCCCTCGCAGTGGCCATGGGCCACGTCTCGAGGATATGGAGCGTGCGGTTTTCGCCCCAGAGCATCCGCTGTTCTTCAGAAGGCACAGTCGCGAGTTTGGCATTATATTCGTTTGGAGAGGATGCCACTGCCCAAAAGTGGAGGCTGGAACTCGACGCAAAAGACCGTGCCACACCTCCGAGTGAGCACGATACAGCTGTGAAGGCCACTATCACCCATGAGACGACATTTCACAACCACGACGGGAAACACATCTGGTCGAGTGCTCTGGCTTTCCCTGCACCATTATCGCCGAAGAAAGAGCTTCTCGCGACCGGTGGTAGCGATGGTAAGATTCAACTTATCGAGGAGACTCTGGAATTGCATAAGCAGAAGGCAGGCTCTGGTTTACCAAACATTGAAACCCGGGTGCTCCCGAGCATACCACCCTTGGAGGAGGTCAACTCAACAGCGCACCAACCGTCACACAGCCATCTTGCCGACAGCAGGCCCCTTCATATGTACGGCCTTCCGTCGGGAAAGTCCGTCATTGCAACAACAGCATCAGGGCGCATCCTGACCGGCTCTCTGGATGCATCTGAGGTGTCTTGGAAGGAAGTCTCGGTACCAGAACCAATACGGGACGACCTAAGGAGATACCAGACCATCCGCTGCGCAGGCCAGGACGTGACTCTCATTGGGTCTCCAAGTGGGCAACTTTACGTCTTTTTCAACGACATGATTCGTCCGGTGATGAAACTGGCGAGAAAGATTGCAGAAATATTTGTTCTCCCCCTGGAAGACTTCCATAGGCTAGGATTCTGCGAGGCAGTGCCCCGGCAGGTTCCGGTCATCGTGACAACGATGGGGGGCTCAGAAGTAAAGCTCGTGTTGTTGGACCCTGCCGCGGAAGAGGTTGTCCTGCACGAGGCCTCAATAGAGCTAGAAAAGGGCTTTGTAGCAACCGCAGTCGGTGCCTGCCAGGATATCCTAATATTTGGCTCCCGGATCGGCGCTCTCTCATTACATAGGCTGGATAAAAGTGGAAGCAACTCCATACGAGTAGCACAGGCAAGCCGCCCAGGGTCGAAAGACTCGGTGTCGAGCATCATTCCCTTACCTGCGAAGCCCGGCCTGCCCTGCCCATACTTCTTGACAACCTCCCGAGATGGGCGATACAGAATCTACGAGACGAGCAGACAGACCTCCGGGTCCGACGACACCGTTACCCTCCACCTCCGCCACGAGGCCATCCCGCCGCTGGGGCCTATGATCGAGAGCGGCTTCTTCACCACCACCATCACTACTTCCTCCCACCCAGATTCAAAGCCACGCCTTATTCTGTGCGGATTCCGCAGCAGGGAGTTCGTCGTCTGGGATGAGACGACGCAGCAGGAGCTCGCCAGCGTCGAGTGCGGGGGCGGCCACCGCGCCTTCACCTACCTCGTCGACGCCGCCTCCCCTGGCCGGCTCTCGTTCATCTGGACAAGGGCGTCGCGCACCTGCTTCTACACGCAGGAGGGCGTGTCGAGGCGCTCGCTCAAACCGGGTGGCCACGGGAGAGAGATCAAGGCGGCGGCGGCGTCGGAGCGGGGTGGGCTCCTCGCGACGGGCGCCGAGGACACCAATATCCGGATATGGCGGGCCAGCGCAGGCCACGAGGCAGGAGGGAAAGCAAGAGGGCTGAGCTGCCTCGCCGTCGTAGAGAGGCACAGGGCCGGCATCCAGTGCCTGCGGTGGGCCGGCAGGGCCTACCTGGTCAGCAGCGCCGGGGCCGAGGAGCTGTTTGTGTGGCGCGTCACGTGGCTGGATCGCTCTGCGTATGAGGGCATCGCCGTGCGGTGCGAGGGTGTCTACCCCGACAAGACGCGCGACGGGGACCTGCGGATAATGAGCTTCGACGTCCAGGTTCTGGATCCCGCCCGGGACGCGGAGGAGGGTACGAGCGGAGAGGTGCTCTGCTTGTCACTGGTCCTGTCCAACTCGACGCTCAAGACGTATCGGTACTCGAGGGGCGAGGGCTTCAGGCTGCTGGCTCATGGCCAGTACACGGGCGCCTGCCCGACGCAGGTCCGGCACCTCAGCATCCAGCCCGGGCCTGACGGGCCGTGGGACCTGCACGTCCTGACGGCATCTACGGATGGGCATATCGCCCTCTGGAAGGCGGAGGGTGTATCGATGACACCTGGGGCGGCCGAACAAGCCGAGTACAGGCTGGTCGAGGCGCAACGCCTCCACCAAAGTAGCATCAAGGCCATGGACCTGAGGGCAATCCCCGAGGCGACCTCGCCACCGACGTCGTACGCCGTGTTCACGGGCGGCGATGACAACGCCATGGGGCACGCCCGCCTGGACCGCACCGCAGGTGGGTGCTTCAGCATCACATCCCGGTCGCTAGTGGGCGGCGCGCATGCCGCCGCCATCACGGGGCTCTGCGTCGCCGGGGTCGAGCTGGGCGGCGGCGGCAGCGGGCCCGCGGGGCGGTGCCGCGTGAGGCTGTGCACGGCCAGCAACGACCAGAAGGTCAGGGCCTGGGTGGCCGGTTTCGGGGCGGGAGGAGCCGTGGGGGAGGTGTCGCTGGCTGGGGACGGGTACAGCGGCGTGGCTGACTGTGGGGACCTCGAGCTGCTGGGCGGAGGGAGGGTTGTTGTTGCTGGTGTTGGCATGGAGGTCTGGACTGTGTAGGCGGGTCATCAGATCAGGTGGTGACTACGTCAGGCACTGGCAAGACAGTATACAGCCCGCTCCACTTCTCGTACTGGGTGGGCTATATAACTCTAACAAGGCAGAACGCAGCTCAAGCCCATCCAACCTACTTTACTGGGTGACGTGGCTCTGCCTGAGAAACAACGTCTTGACCTTGCTTGCCCACGCCTTACCCGGGCATAAAATACCTTTGAAATCCTGCATCAGCCTCCGCGTTCCCTGGGCCAGGTCGCATCTGAGGGTTGCATGTAGTTCTGAGAGTCCCCGGGTTTCCAATAGACTTGGGGCCCCGCAAAATTGCAAGTTTTGGGACATACAGACTTTTTTGAACGTGGACTTGGCTTGCATGTGAGGCTAAAGGTACAAGTGATTACTTGCAGATTGTACATAGACTCTAGCCCTGCAACCCTACAAAAGACTACTCAACATGTTACAGTGGGCGATCTACGGCAAGGATGTCCCCGTGGCTGAGAGAGTGAGCATGACTCTCGGTGTGCTCCCATGACAGATTAGAAAACCAAAGATAGCCACCACATGTAGATACCATGGCACCGCAGCACAATGCCATGCCGTACACACAAGATCAGACCAGCCGGTTGGAAGCTCCCGGCCTCTGTGGCTTGCCTGTCTTGTCTTGTCTCGAAGAGAGGCAGGGGGGGGAGGGGGACAAGCAAGATTAAGCCGTGCGGCACTGCAGGAGAGGCGGGTAGGCTACGTAGCTAGCGGCCAAGCAGTGAGATGTCAAACAAGCGAAGGTTTGGCCTCTGTGGTGCGGTGGTGTTTCCCTGGGTCTTCTCTCGTGTGGCCAAGGCCGATAGGACACGCTTGGCGCCGTTCATGACGATGGCCTGCTAAAGCTGGGGAAGCGGAGGGCCAACTGAACAGCTCTATTCACTCGGGGGAGCCATGCATTGCCTGTAATAGCCGTCGGCAGGAGGACGAAGGGGGCGGGTGACTGTGATGATGCAGACAGGTCAGGCCAGGAATCGTCCGGCGACGACGCTCATAGACTCGTACTGCATACAAACCTAGGTTTTGTACCAGTGGATTAGACATTTATGGAGCCCAACGGCAGTGTCTCTGTCAAGCTGGCCGTTGGTCAAACCAACAAGGCCATGGCTGTCTATGCATATAAGTACCTAACAGGCTTGCTTGTGTTACGAACCTGTGGCCGGGGGGGCTGGGGCACGAGGGCGATGGGTGCGGGGTGTTCTGCTGTGTCTGTGTGTGTATACCATCGTGATGTGTGAAGCAACAATGTACGATTGATTAGTCTTGTTGGTTACACCAACACCAGATGTGGCGAATCAACAAGACATGGGCGGCAGGGCTCCTAGGAGCGTCGCACACGATGTTGATGCTGGGCAGCCCAAACCCCGCGTCTATGTCTGCGTCTTGGGTCCGCGTCTTGGGTCTGCGTCCTTGGTCCTGTGTGTTCTGTTCTGTCTAATTGACTTTTCTGGCCCGCCCTCTCGTTCACGGCAACGCAGCGACGATCTTCAAGGCTACAACCCGCAAATGATAACCACCACCACCACCACCACCACCACCCAGCACGCAAGCCGTATACAAGTGCGCACGCACAATGGGGTAGATGGGCAGCCCGGGTGGGTGAATAGAGTGGTTTTGGTCACGGAAGCAGAGGGGCGGGCCTGGTGCTCGCGGACGGCCTTTCGCTGTCGTGGAGCGCCCAGAAACTCCCAAGGCGCCAGTCATGCTCGCCAAGCCTCACGCCGAACCCAAGGCCATGACCGCTTCCATCGGTGAGGGCCAGTCGAGCAGCCTGGCCAGTCAGGCACACGACCCAGGACCGAGGAACGAACTACTGCTATTACTGTAGTATACTCTACCAATGACCAGGCCAGCCAGCCAGCCAGGGTCTCACCTGTTGGCACGATCCTCTTTCGCACATACGCTTTACACATGTATCATCTGCTATGGGTTTCCGCCTCCGCCTCCCGCCTCCCGCCTCCTGCCTCCTCTCGTTCAGACATCTCCAGGTCGCCAAAAACTTGGTCCCACAGGCCTCTGACGGACGGACAGACTGACAGACAGACAGACTGACTGACTGACTGACTGACTGAGTGGCTGAGTGACTGAGTGGCTTGACTGATTATCGCTCCCATCCTCTCTGGAACTGCTCCGACTAACTTACTAACTGCCTGCCTGCCTGCCTGCCTGCCCACCACCACCACAACATCTGCTCAACACCGTGACAGGTCTGGGAGCTGCGAGGAAGAGAGGCACAAGGTTCGAGCTGAAAGGGCGCTGCCTCAAGCTTAATTAACATTGAACCAAACCCTCCCGGGCCCGGCCACCACCAGCGTCACTCCAGCTTTCGCCCCGGCTCCACAAAGCCCAAGCCCAAGCCCTGCCCCTCCAACGGGGCCCCTCTTTGACCCTCCCCTTCCACTCTGCTGTCCGATCAATCACTTTGCACACCGACACCTACAGCAACAGCGACGACAACAACAACAACAACAACACCACCACCACCACCACCACCATTACGCTCTTAGACGACGATAGACTCGACCGTCAACACGCGCACCCACCCACGGCTGAGCTGGCCAACCCCCCTCTTGGGCAACGGGCCTCGTTCCTGCCTCGCGACCCGCCCTCGTGCCCTTGAAGCCCCTTGTTGTACTTCTCTTGCCGCTGAGCCGAAATATCCACTCCGGGCCCCCAAGGTGCTCGCTCCCTCATCGAAACAGACCGTCCCGAGAACCAAACACTTTGGCCCGTTCCCTAAAACAGGCCGACCCCGACTTTTCCTTCCTGACATCCCACCGCCTGCTGCTCGCTCTCGGTGTTGTGAACCGTGAGTCAACACGCTTTCCCTACCACATCTCCCCTGCCCCCCTTCCTGGTCGGTCCTGAGCCACCCTCCGTCCACAACCTCCTGTAACTCCCGCTGGAATCTCCGGCCCTCGCATCATCTGCCCTGCACCGTCCCGTCGTATCCAAACCACTGCCTCTTCACCTCCGTCCCCACTCGCCCTCAAGACTTAACTCCGCCCTGCCGCGCAAGGCTGACAGTTATCCTCCTCCCGTCCTGCGTCTAGGCCGTCTCCGCCCCTCGCTCTCCACCTTTTGTCGGTCCCACAGGCACTGACCTCATCGCCCGCGAAGCACTGACACCCGCTCGTGATCCTTGCGATCCACCCTCGACCCATCCACCCACCCCGACACGACCTCCCCACGATCCTCGTGCCAGTCACCAAACACGGAGTCCCTACAGAGCCGACGACGTCCCATAACCGCCACGCGTCTCGTGGCTGTACTCGTCAGACTCTACCATCCTCCCTAGAACCACCTCGCGCATCTCGGGCTCACACAAACACCCCCCCTCCAACGGCGAAAACGGGTGCAGCGATAGGCTATCGTGGCATTGTCAAGTCACCCACATACCTCCAACGCGCACACCGTTTAGCCTGCCGGATTCTCTGACCTCCCCTCCCCCTCCCCCTCCCCCGACTCGAACAAGGCCACACTCGCGATGGGAAACCAGCCATCAAAGGACGGTACCAGTACCCCGAGGCCCACCAGCTCTGCCAGCGCGGGCGACCGCAGCCCGGACGGCCTGCAGTCATACCCGTCCTTCAGCAAGTCAGACACCAAGGATTCGACGAGGTCATTCAAGACCCTCAGGTCAAAGATCCCAGGTTCCTCGGCCAAAACTGACAGCCCGCGTAACTCCGCCCTCTTATCTAATGGCGACGGTGGCGATAAGTCCGATGCTGGGTCGGTCAAGTCGGGCCGCAGCGGCCGCTTCTCTCGCGCCAGGTCCTCCGATCCTGCCGTGACACCGACCTCGCCCTCGTCCATCGACACTGGCGTGACCTCTCCTGTCGACGAGGACCAGCCTCCGCCGTCACCGATACAGTCCGGGTCAGGTATATCGGGCAAACACGATGTCAGCGCTGCACAGGCGTCGGGCGAGGTGGACCACGTGTCCGACGCACCTCCCTCTGGGGTGCCGGATCCGAACGGGGAGGCACAACAACCAGGCCAGTCAATTCTGGTCAGGCGCGACAACT
The DNA here is from genome assembly GCA_002270565.1 of Stenocarpella maydis. Taxonomy (NCBI): domain Eukaryota; kingdom Fungi; phylum Ascomycota; class Sordariomycetes; order Diaporthales; family Diaporthaceae; genus Stenocarpella; species Stenocarpella maydis. Next base: position 517,336 of record NQMI01000003.1, on the reverse strand, counting down.
CTGTCAACCCCATCCACGGCGGATCGTCGCCCCATGACCAGGCAGGCGGTGTCGCCATGAGTGAAATCAAGGATATCGACCTGGATGATTTTATCAAGCGATTGCTGGACGCCGGTTATGCTGGCAAGGTGACAAAGAGCGTCTGTCTGAAAAATGCAGAGATCGTGGCCATCTGCCAGCGTGCTAGGGAAGTGCTTCTGACCCAGCCTGCCCTGCTGGAGTTGGACGCCCCTGTCAAGATCGTCGGCGACGTTCATGGACAGTATACCGATCTCATCCGTATGTTCGAGATGTGCGGATTCCCACCCACTTCAAACTTCCTCTTCCTGGGCGACTACGTCGACCGAGGTAAGCAATCGCTCGAGACCATCCTCCTGCTGCTATGCTACAAGTTGAAGTTCCCAGAGAACTTCTTCCTCCTCCGGGGCAACCACGAGTGCGCCAATGTCACGCGCGTCTATGGGTTTTACGACGAGTGCAAGCGCAGATGTAATGTCAAAATCTGGAAGACGTTCATTGATACTTTTAACACCCTTCCGATTGCCGCTATCGTCGCAGGCAAGATCTTTTGTGTGCACGGCGGACTGTCGCCTGCGCTTAGGGATATGGACGACATCCGAAATATTGCCCGACCAACCGATGTGCCCGACTATGGCCTACTGAACGACCTGCTATGGTCTGACCCCGCTGATATGGACGCGGATTGGGAAGCAAACGAACGGGGTGTCAGCTACTGTTTTGGGAAAAAGGTCATCACGGACTTCCTGACGACCCATGACTTTGACCTAGTCTGCCGCGCGCACATGGTGGTTGAAGATGGCTATGAATTTTTCACAGACAGGGTGCTAGTTACCGTCTTCAGTGCGCCCAATGTAAGCCGCACCCCTCTTAAACGCGATCTTACCCTGTATACTCGGACTGACTCTCGTACAGTATTGCGGCGAATTCGACAACTGGGGCGCCGTCATGTCAGTCTCTTCGGAGCTGTTGTGTAGTTTCGAGCTGCTGAAGCCCCTCGACTCCAATGCATTGAAGAGCCACATCAAGAAGGGCCGAAACAAGAGACAGCAAATGCTGAACAGTCCAGTACGTCATGCCCCCTCCCCCCTTCTCCTGCTGCATGCCACGTTCCCCATCCTAATCCCACATCACAGCCTGCGAATGTATATCCCCAGAGTGTCTAGCGGCGTTCGTCGTCAACGAGAAGGCATGCAAGTTTAAAAGACGGGACGGTCTTATATAAAACAAATGCCACACAGGCAATTCCCATTCGCGCCGGTAGAAGGCTAGAAGGAGAACATGGTCGACTATCGTATCATCGCATGAGTCGAGCCAAACTTTCCGAGTACAACATGGCTAGAACAACAAGGAGGACACGAAGGGCAACCGGGTTCAACAGCGACCGGGATGATGAATGGCGGGAAGCCAGCCAGCGGTTCAGGTGAACTGGACGCTATGAACGCGTCATGTACCCCGGGGATGACTGGGCGGGAGGGCAACCAAAGGTGGCCAGAGGTCACGGTTGGTGTCAGATCTTGTAAAAGAGATCTGACTCCGGGGCCTCGGCTGTTCACAGGCCAACTACGTAGCTGTGCGCGCCGCGCCCAGTCTCCTGAACCCCCAATAAGCTGGCACGAGAAGGGTGCACGGTAAATGGGGCGAAGGATGTGCGCGTACGTGCCAGAGGGTTGCGTCAACTCTGCCGACAAGGAGCATTCAAGATGGTGGTAGGAGAAGGCTGTGTGAGTGGGTCTTGTTGCAGAGCCAGGGGTTTTGTGTTTGGTTCTTTTTTTCTTGGTGAGGGTGGTTGGGGGGGGGACGGTCCCTCTCTATGTGACGGGATGTGTGTAAGATGGGTGACGATTCTCCCGAGTATGGGCATACATGTATCTTTCTGCACCCGGTTGGACGCTTTCCAAGGCGCATCTAACCAAGAGGGCCACTGGGACGTAGGAATATTATTTCAGGGATTATTTATACACGCCTGCAGTTTCTCGATTGTCTTGTGACGATAAAACAAGCAGCATGTCTAGAGATGCGATGGGACCACGTGTGTGCTCCTCTAACATATGAGGCGAGGTCTGCCACGCAGTGCTGTGCCGATTAAAGAACCCAGGTCATGTAAGTAATGATACATATAATATACACGCCAAGTAGGATTGAGCTATGGACGATATATTACTGACGGTCCCGTGAAATATAGGAACGTGCAGGGGTGGTTCTATGTCGTCTCAGTCGACTGACATGCATGTCAGACCTACAATTTGTTCCGTACTTTCCTCCATCGGCACGTCTCCACTACCTTTGTACGAGCACTCACTCCATCTGTTCTCGGTAGAAGACTTGCAAATCTTGGCCAAAACCCCCCCGTCCAAGGGGGCTCTCTCCCTAGGACTTCACTTCGACCCTGTGCCCTGGGCCTCTTCCAGGCCAACGCACAAAGACATCATCGTCGCTGTCATCGTCAGCATTGCCCGTCGTGTGGCCTTCCGATTCCACCTCTATCTCAACATCCCCAGCGTCTCTCCGCTCTTCTTAGCTCTCGTTTCCTTCTTGCGCCTCCTGTTGTTCCTCTTCCATCCCCCCCGGCTCACCTCCTGCAGTAACGGGTTCGTCATGAGCCGCCTCTGTGCCATATGGCTCCGAAGTCCTCAATTCATGCAGCATGCGCTGTATCTTGGCATCATCACGCTTTGTAGAGAGCAGCTCCTTCTTCAAGCGGATCCAAAAGTCGCTAAGCCCGGCAACGCTGTGGTCTTGTATCCAGCCGCTCGGTAAAGTTCCGTTCTCCGCAGCTTTGAGGAGGCCTCTGCGTACGCTTTCGTATCTCTTGGCGGTTGAATTCAGCTGCTTCGGAAGTTGAATATGCTCTCCTTCGTTGGCCGATGGTCGGTGCGTGGCTTTTGTAGACTTTCCAACCGGTACATTGTCCATGTCCTCCACATCAGCCTCCTCGACATGGCCAACGTCACTGCCAGGTAGTGTCTCATCAGCATCTGCATGCTGATTTGCATCTTGCTGCTGCGAAAATTGACCAACTTCTTCCAGCATACGCTTGATTTTGCCTTGGTCACGCCCTTCCGGGCTGACAAGCTCTATCCTCAAGCGTGTGTAGAATGCGCCAACGCGATCATACGGCGCTTTGCGACGAAGCAACCATTCCGGAAGAGGAGTGTTGTTTTTAGCAGCCAGGAGGAGCCTCCGTCGAAGACTCGCGTCCAACTTATCTCTGTTGAGCTGGGTCTCAGCTGATAGTTTTGTATTATTGCTGACGTCTTTGCGGCTCGTCACTTGTTGTCGAGAACGCCCTCCGACTCTGGCTTCCGATGCCGTGGCATCTCGGCCGAGCATCCCAGCATCAGCGCCATTAGGAGTTCCGGCCACAATGAACGTCTCAGAAGTGCTTTCAGATTTCTTAGGCGGCAGCGCACCCGCCACCCTTTTCATTTCGCCGCCGCCGCCTTGCGCCGAGTCACTGTTCGCTTGCCGGTTGCTCCAGGCACGCTTAGTGGTGAAGTCCTACTCCTCCAGATCGCGGTACCTAGCCGGCCTCTGCCTCTTGCGTTGCGACCGGTCTATCGGACTACTGCCCTCCGCGGTGCCTCCACGGGTGAAGCTATCTCCGCCATCAAAGTCCGCCATATCATCATCCGAGTCTGGTATATCTCTCCTGGTGCGCCTTCTCAGACTAGGGCTATGCTGGCTGCCTCCTGACCTGTGGACATGGACTTTGAACTCAGACTCAGAGTCGTCACCATCCAGGTGCTTCCGACGTTTGCCGCGCCCGCCGCGACTACTAGGTGTGCCGAGGATTGCGTGCGTCGTCATTGTGGGTGCAGCCTCGATGAGAGAGGCGGCGGTGCCGTTACTGGACGATTCATCTGTTCCGTCCAAGGCAAATGCTGCAGTCGTTGGGGAATCGACGTTCGTGGCGGTGCGCATTCCACCACGACCGCCACCTCGTTGACGCCCACGTGGACCCCTGCCTCTAACGTGTCTGCCTCTGGTGGCGCGAGCAGGTGGCGGATCATCTGGATCCAAGTCATGCGAAGCTTGCCTCTTTCGCTTGCGGCCGCCCCGCATTCCCAAGGCAGTCCCAGCCCTCCTAGGTTTGTACGGCCGCCCTGGCCGGAAGTCCCCATCGTCTTCGTTGTCTTGCTCGTCGATGACGACAGGTTCGGCTGACGACACCTCATCTTCCTCTTCCAGGGAGGCTCTAGGCGCCTTCTTGGTCCCGGTGGTGGTGATCTTGAGACTCCCTCGCCCTCTGCCCCGCCCGCCACGGCTACCACGGCCACCTCGGCCCCTGACAGTGCCGCCGCGCTTTGGTTGGTCTTCCTCATCTTTGGAGTCGAGGAGTTTCTTGGTGAGATTTGGAAAGTTCTCTCCGTAATTGAAGAAGAGTTCCTCGCCAGCCTTAATGTCGCGCTGTGCCTTGAACTTGATGCGGTAGTCGCCGTTCACGAATAAGATTTGGGGTACGATGTTGACCAGCTTCTTCCCTACCTTGTCGTACTCAGACGCGTGATTGATGTAGCGGCTGAGGTTGCCATATATAGCTGCGTCAACCCAAATGCCCTCATAGTCCAGCAGAGTGAATAAGTAACTGCTGTGTTTCGAGTCATCGAAAACGTCGCCGCGTCGTGCTTCGCGACGCACACCCTCATCGTGCGAGATCAGTTCCCCAAGATACTCAATGACGAATTCGTCTTGACCGATGTCTTCCGCTGTGAACAACCCATATCCGCAGCCCTCAATTTGAGACTCACCGAGAAGCACAACTTTGGAGAGACCACGCTGCAAAGCCACGTTTTGGCAACCATAATAGTGCAGGTCAGTATCATGGGCATTCTTGGGGTCTGCACGCTCGAAAGCGCCGCAGCCTTGACAGAGGACGGGGTCGCATTCCCTGTTGAGCTGAACACAAATACAAGGCTTGCCCTCCTTCTTTGACTGCAAACAGGTCTTCCCTTCGGCCTTACACGCGCAGCCTGTGAACTTGTAGGCGCAGTTCTCGGCTGTGCAACGGCAAAAGCGTTCACATAGAAGTTTTGCATCGACACAAGGGCAGCCCTTGCCACAGGGGCCGCTGTGTGTGCAAGGATCCTTAACTTCACGGCGAGTAAACTCGTGCGCATTCAGGTGATCTTGCCAATCCTGCCTAAGTTCCTTCCGGTGACGATCGTACCACGCTAACGGCTTGACCTTTGGCGGACCAGGATCAGGACTCGCAAGCTCGTAGAGGGATTCGTATTTGTCCAAGTCGAGCTGGAGCTGGAGCTGCTTCCTGTACACGTCCCAACACGGTCGTCCCAGTAATGTCGAAACAAGGCAAGGCAAATTTGAACAAAGGTTTGGACTGGCGGCCGAAGCAGCATAAAGGCCACGGAGGAGTGCGACTTCATCATCGGTCCACGGCTCCACGTCGGCGTTGATATTGCCAGACCTGTAATCCTGCCAGCAGTGGTTTCGACAACGAGCAGGCGACCTGTCTGCGGCGCCAGCAGGGTCCCGCAGGTGCTTGGCCATGTTCTGTCTCATCAAGCCACCGAATCGCCCTATCAAGTCAACGCCAAGCGATCGACGCTGGTTGTCACGATCATATTCGCCGTGCTCACACGAGTGCGAGTAGCAGTACAAGCAGCCCAAAATAGTATAGGTGAGCAAGTTGCTCTCGACCATCTCCAAGAGCCTCTCAGCCACCTTGGATTTGGCCTCGGGCTTCTCATCCTTGACGAGCTTCTTGTTTTCGACGACGGCCTCGGCAGTCTCGTCATGGGCAAGCACATCCTTCAGCGTGAGCTCTGTGTGCTTCCAAAGGTGGTTGAAAGCTTCCGTGAACATCTTTGCCGTTTTGGTGGCGCGTGGTGAGCTCACCTCGTCGAGTCTGTGGATGATGCTATTCTTTTGTTGCGGCGTCATCTTGTCGTTGTGCTCAGGCTGCGTGGCCATGTAGCGGACGAGTGTGGATTTGCTGCAGTTGTCCAGGCCAAGTTTTGCGGTCCACCGGTCGATGTAGAGGGAGATATCGGCAGCGACTTCTTCCTTGAGTCGCTTCCTCATCTTGTCGCCCCTATTAAGAGACGTGACATTGAATCCGGACTGGGCGTCCATCGCCTCGAGCTCCTTTATCCACCGAGTATAGCGCTCCTCCTCGTTGTCCTTCATGTCCCGCAAATGTGGGATAAATTTCAGCATTGTATTCGGGGTCAAGATGTTCCTGGAGATCTCCACGTGATGGAACTTGTATTCTGGGACTCTTGGTTTGTCAGACTTGATGCAGACGACCTCATAAGCCATCTTCTTTCTCCCAGAGTTTGCGCGAGCCGTATCTTTCGAGCCATGTGTCTTGAGATGGACCTTCATGGTGCCCTCCTGTGCGGTCTCATATGGCAGCGCAGGCAGTTTAAGGTCTGCCAGATGTGCAGTAGAGCTCACGTATCGCCGGCCTGGGCTCTTCTGCGCGGCGGCAGTCCGCAAATCATAGTTGACGAGCTTGGCATGGTTCCAGTCAAGCTCCTTTGATAAATCGAAAAGGGCATGCTCGATCCTGTCCACATTCAAGTCGTCCTTGAGAGGAGTCTGGAAGGATGAGCTGCTTTGGCCCAACTGATGCGACTCAGCATCTCTGCTTGCCGGCGGGGTGGTACTGCGAGGAGCCAGCCGGATAGTTGGGTTTGGGGTAAGCTGGATAGGCGAGACCTTAGTAACCTTGTTGCCCCTTGCAGACAAAGATTCGGGCTTTGTCGGCTTCGATGGGGTTGTTTCCAAGTGGCCTCTTGGGCGAGACGCCGACGGCTCACTGGAGCGTGATGTGGGCCGTGCAACGGCATGGCCATGCGAAGCCACTGGATCGTGTAGTTGAAAACGGCTCTCTGAGAACTTTGTAGCCGGAGAAATATTGGCTCCCAACCGCTGTGTCTGTTCATGGCTGGCTGCCATGTCGGCATCGCTGTCACCGGTGAGGTCGATGAGATCCATTGGAGCAGCTCCAGCCAGAATCAATCAGTGCCTTGCCTTGAGAAACAACCAAAACTGACCATAGTCGTTGAGGCTGCGGCGAGGGTTTCGAGCGGCTCCCGATATATTGACCAGCCTCGAAAGATTGTCCTGCGATGATGGGTCTCAGATCAGGATAGCCGCTTCCCAGTCTGAGATCCACAAAAATCTGGCCCCAGTCCAGAGGACCGGCTGGTTTAGAGAGAGCAGTTGTGGCGTTGACGTGCCCGTTTTTTTAACCAGCAGCCCAATAGATGGCCGGCGCAACTGGAGATTCGGTGGCTTGATGTCTGCCAGTGGGACCTGGTGCTGCACAGGAAATGGTGGAGATGGAAGAAGATTATGAGGCTCGTATTGCAAACGCGTTGCTGGCTTCGTTGGTGGGAGAATTGGGTTGATGGAAGCCGAAGCTATTACGATGACAAGTTGGCTTGGTTTGATATGAGAGATGATTTGGGTATAAGAGAGTATTGGTTTATGATGAGAAGGGTTTGCACGGAGCAGCTCTTTCACACAGGTCAGTCGCGAAAGACACGAGGTGCAGGTGCAGGTGTGAGAGATGAATGAGGTTGCCAGTACGCGTGCCCCTGCACCTGCCAAGACTGCCGAAAGGCTGTGTGTGGGAGGAGCTATGGTCGCTGGTCTGCAGGATGCTGCAAGGTACCTCTGTACTTGTATCAGGGTTGGGGGTAAACAAGCCTGCGGAAGTCCCGGGCCTTTTGAACCCTTTCCTTTAGATTGCCTGCTGGTATAATATCTACCTAGGTACCTATCTATCTGCTAGACATTTGCTCAGAGCGAGGAATTATATGCATGTAGATGTGCATATGTATATGTATGTGTATGTGCTGACTGGATAGAATATAAATCTGAAGAGGATAAAGTATAGTTTGCTCTATTCCTTTCTCTTGCTGTGGACCGGTGACTGAGTGGTGTGAGATTGAGAGTAGATGCTCAAGTGAGTTAACTCATGGAAGGAAGGCTTAGACAGAGAAATTATAATATAAGCAGGCGATGTGGGAAATATCATGAGCAGCTGTGGAATAGTGCTTGCAAATTATGGATTGCAATTTACAATGCATATGATATAGCACCAGTATTTGTAGACCCTTCACATGGAGGACTTGGGGAGTCTCGCATCAACAATTGCTCCGTAATGTGATTGAACACCATAGCAACTGCGGCTGGCACAGTTGACTGGCTGGTTGGATGAAACATTCCAGCCTTCCCAATTCGCTGAATGCCCAGAGAGACAGGGTGTCTGTGCACTGCCAGTGTGGGTGTTGTGTCACTCTGCCGAACGAGGCCTTTCCAAAAAGGGAGCTAAGACCATCCCTTGGCATCCTCTATACTAGCTGACTAGCTAGCATCCCTTATTAGTGTGGTACCGCCTCTGGGTAAGGTGATGACGTCGACCCTCTGCCCCGGGCTCTCAGGGGTCCTCAGCTTTTCCATTCAACCCATTGTCCGCAAACGAATTGCCCATTACTATCTTGGCCTCGTCCCTCCTGATTGACCTTCACCCTCGTCCCTTTCACCTCCACTATTTACTACCGACGGCCCCCCCAGATTGTCCAACCCCACTGCAACTGTATCTTCTTGCCGGTGGCCCACGTGTACTTATAAGCTTAACTACTGAGGTTCATCCCAACACCAATCATCGGCATTCATACCCACCACCACTTGTCCTCGATCCACAAACGTTTGCCTGCAATAGCCTCCCTCCCTTACTGATCCCCTGTGGAACGTTCAATATGCATCGTACCTATTCTATGCGCCAGACGAGGGCGCCTACTGCGTCTCAGATTCAAGTGAGCCCCTGTGCTATATCGTACCGCCCAAGATTGTAGCCTGATCGCCCCATCACCAGAACCCTCCACCGCCAACCTCGAGCACCAAGTCAGGCCGTCTCTTCGGCCGTGGCGGCTTTGGTACGTACAGCAGCAATGCCGATATCACACGGCAAAAGAGGCTGTCAGTTGACCGGCAGAGTAGGTCATGCTCTTCGAGGAAAGACCGCGGGCGCCTTCGGCCCGGACCTGGCTAAGAAGCTGTCGCAATTGGTCAAGATGGAGAAGAACGTCATGCGCAGCCTGGAGACTGTCGCCAAGGAGCGGATGGAAGTCGCTGTACGTATTGAACCACCCCGACGGATACGATACCCGGGTCTACTTCTAACGTGGCTCGCAGCAACAACTCTCCATCTGGGGCGAGGCTTGCGACGAGGATGTCTCGGACGTCACGGACAAGCTTGGCGTGCTCCTCTACGAAATCGGCGAGCTCGAGGACCAGTACGTCGACCGTTATGACCAATACCGGGTGACCATGAAGAGCATCCGGAACATCGAGGCCTCGGTGCAGCCGAGCAGAGACCGCAAGCAGAAGATCACCGACCACATCGCGCAGCTCAAGTACAAGGAGCCCAACTCCCCCAAGATTGTCGTCCTCGAGCAGGAGCTTGTCCGCGCCGAAGCAGAGTCCCTGGTCGCCGAGGCCCAGCTGTCCAACATCACGCGCGAGAAGATCAAGGCCGCATACACGTACCAGTTCGATGCCCTGCGGGAACACTGCGAAAAGGTGGCCATCATCGCCGGGTACGGAAAGCACCTCCTCGAGCTCATCGACGACACTCCCGTGACACCCGGCGAGACCCGCGCCGCCTACGACGGATACGAGGCCAGCAAAGCCATCATCCAAGACTGTGAGGATGCCCTGACCAACTGGGTCACCCAGAAGGCCGCTGTCTCCTCCAAGCTGTCGACCCGTGCCCGCACGCTGTCGACCCGCCGCCGCAACAACATCAAGGCCAGATCCGAAGGCCACGATCTGTCAAACCAGGATGTCCCGCTAAACGACCGTGACTCGTGGGTGCCGGCCGGGCAACACAAGGACGAGTATGACGATGAGGAGGAGGAGGAAGAGGAGGATGAGGATGAGCTCCTGGAAAGCGAGAACGGCCTGAACGGGGAGCACCGTGGCCGCACCCAGGAGGCCGTTGCTGCTTAATATGACTGGAAGAGTTCCAGGCAGGACACGATCTACGGTGTAATGTTTATAATGACGTGACTTATTAATCGCCGAGGCTTTGTGGTTCGGGCTCAGGCAACCTGTGGCCTTCGACTTGGAATATACACGAAGGAAGGCGCTATAAGAACATGGACTGCAGGCGGAATTTTCGTGGCGGCGTGGTTTTGGTTCGCTTCATGATTGCTTTGGTATGAGCTTCAAGCGCAAAATTTAACTCCATCCCCATTTTTGTAATGGCGCGTTCCAGGTGTTTGAGCGTCGGTTGGGAAAGTGCGAATGCAAGCGAATAACCTTTTTTTTTTGTTGTCCACGAGGTCGTCGCGAAGTGCTTCGGTCCGCGTTGGTCATTAACTCGGGAAATGGGACACTCCATTGCAACAGCCGTACTATCTGGAAAGCCCAAGCCTATCCTCATAGTTCCTCGGGCCAGTGGCGAAACCCGCTATTCCCCAATGTCCGCTGCACTTCCAGCAAAAAAGCTCACCTCTCGCACCACAGATATGGATCGGGCGTTTGGAGATAGCCAACATAGCTGGCAGACGTAGGGTAAGATCCCAATAGTGCCCGTGCTCGCCGGTCAAACTCACTGTCAGTATCTGTGCAAATGCCCGTAGAAGCCACCGCGGAGGTCCAGGAGACTGTATCAATCTCAGTCTGAGCCGCAACTTCAACTGTGGCGGCCCAGAGCACCGCCTCCTGCGGCAGTCAACAAGTTCGAGAATAAGTTCGAGTGAGTGCAGGAAGACTGAGCACTCGGCCCGGCAGGCCCCGGCTATACGGATCTGAAAGACAGGCCCCATCCAAAGCACGAGTGGTGTAAGTGAACAGGCATGCATGCACTCCTTCGCAACGTCAACCACGGGCGAGCAGTGACCTCGAGGACCTCCGCAAGCTGTTCATATGAATGCACGCACGGAACAATCAAGCGACACTTCTTGCTTGGGTATTGCTCGAGGGCCGCGCCGACTTGGTCACCCTGATCGGGTGCAAGCTTTTGAGAGTGCCCTTGTATTGTGCTCAAGAGACTGAAATCCTTTGGTGCCGGGTTGCAGTGCCCAGGAGCACTGTTCTTCATTCCTTCTTCACCTGGCTCGCGAAGTCCTCCTTCTCGATTCGCACGATGTGCTCCCCCGGCACGACGACAAGCCCGAGGTAGCGATGGGTCAGCTCCATCTTGATGGTGGTGGCGTCGGCGTTGGACGCTGCTGCTGCTTTGGCTCGCTGCTCGGGGGAGGGCTGGCGGTACTCGTAGGTGTGCGCGAGGACTATGTTGCGGTCCTAGGAGCGACGAGTCAGCTGGGCGACTTGGCCGTGCCGGCAGTAGGCGGGCGGAGGGGACGTGGCTTACTGGGTCGGTGCACTTGAATTCGCCCCAGAACATGCGCTCGTCTGTCGTGTGGATGCGCATCTTCTTGTTGAGCAGGGACTCGAGGAAGCCCCGTGCTTCATCCTTTCCCATCCTGTCTTCTGAAGCTGCCATGTTGCAAGCTGCGTGCTAGCCCTTGTAATCGCAGCCTCGACTGTTGGCTGTCGAGCTCTTGCGGTGGCCCGAAGTGCTGCACACTGGAGCTCTTTGTCCCGTGACGGGGCGGGGGCTTCGCGAGTGATGACGGCATTTCAGCGGGGCGATAAGCCGCTTATCTAAGCAGCTGAACGCGCCCGGGTGCGCCTCTGGCTGCCTAGGACTGAGACAAGACCTTTTTGAGAGGAGTCAGACCGAGCATTCCATTATTTCGTTTCATCTCTCTCTGCCGACTGATAGATGCTACTCCGATAATGTTCTGAAAATGCTGCGATCATGGGAGTGATGAGCAACGCAAAGCCCGTCCCAGACAGGCATCTCATACCCACCTTCCGCGGTTCACTTCAACTCATTTCGCCACACTCGATCCGATGAGGCCTGACGCGCCGCCGCTATGGGCGTCAACGGTCTCTGGACAGTCGTGCAGCCTTGCGCCCGTCCCACCAACCTCGCGACGCTAAATCGCAAGCGGCTCGCCGTGGACGCTTCCATCTGGATTTACCAGTTCCTCAAAGCAGTGCGCGACAAGGAGGGGAATGCCCTGCGCAACAGCCATGTCGTGGGTTTCTTCCGGAGGATATGTAAGCTGTTGTGGTTTGGCATCAAGCCCATCTTCGTGTTCGACGGCGGCGCTCCCGCCCTGAAGCGTGCCACCCTCCAAGGGCGGCGCAGGCGTAGGGAGGGCAGACGCGAAGACGCAGTGCGTACGGCGGGGAAGTTGCTCGCTGTGCAGATGCAGAGGATTGCCCGTGAGGAGGAAGAGAAGCGTAAGGAGAGGCAGCGCCGCAGGGATGCCAGTCCGGAGGATGGAGCTGCCCCAGGCGAGGAGCTGCCCGACATGAGCAATATCGTCTACGCCGATGAGGCCTTCAAGACGGAACAGGAACGCAAAAAGGAGAGAAAATTCTTCAGGCAGGATCAGTATCACCTACCGGAGCTTGAGACCAGCATCGAGAAGATGGGCAAGCCGGAGGATCCTCGCATCATGAGCGTCGAGGAACTGGAGGACTATGCGAGGCAGTTCCACGACGGTGAGGATATCAACTTGTACGACTTCAGCAAGATCGATTTCGATGGCGAGTTCTTCAAGAGCTTACCACCTGCAGATCGGTACAATATCCTAAACGCAGCAAGGCTACGCAGTCGGCTCAGGATGGGACTGAGTAAAGAACAGCTAGGCATCATGTTTCCCAACCGCATGGATTTCTCGAGGTTCCAAGTTGAGCGCGTCCAAGAGCGTAATCGTCTCACTCAGAGGCTCATGTTTGAGATGAACATGGGAGGTGATTTGACTGTCACCGGCGGCGGACGAGTTGCTGGGGATAGGAATCGGGAGTACATTCTGGTGAGGAACGAGAGTGCCGACGGCGGCTGGGCGCTAGGTGTTGTCAGCTCTGATAAAGATCGGGGTGAAGCTCACAAGCCGATTGATGTCGACAAGTTGCACTTCAAGTTCGAAGCAGAGGTCGACGACGCAGATGCAGAGGACGATGACGAAGACTTTGAGGATGTGCCTATAGAGGGTCTGAACCGTCTTCCGAAGATAAAGGGCCGCAGCGTGCGATTCCAAGACGACGACCAGAACGTGGAATCATTATTCGGAGACGAGCACGAAGCCAGCAATGACCTCTTTGTGGCACAAGACAACGAGGACGAGCTCGTGGCTGACGAAGATGAGGACGTTGCTCGGGCAATCGAGATGTCCCTGCGGACCCAACATTGGGGTGGGAAGGAGGCGGATGAGACTCGGGAAGAGGGCCAGTTTGAAGACGTGGAAATCCCTGACTGGAAGCAAACACCTGTGGAAGTACCGAAACCAATCATGTCTACGAGCGGTAGCATGGTAGCTCATATCATCAACAACCGAGCCAGTGCAGCTGTCCCAAAGAGAAAGCAAAGTGCCGACAGCGACAGCGAGGAGGACCTGCAGGCGGCGTTGAGGGCGGCAAGGAAGAAGAAATCTGCAGTGAAACCGAAATCAACGGAGCCGATACAGCCCAACGTGAAGAATCCTTTCGGCGGGCCTCTACCATTCGAGAAGCTGAATTGGAGGACTTCATTATTCGAAAAGAAACCCGGATCCCAAGCGAAACCAGATGAAAGCCTCAAGGACATTTTCGAGTCCGAGGGTGGCTTTCAAATCGAAGTGCCTGCCGAGTTTTCGAGTGACAAACTGCAGCCGGGGCCCTCAGGGGACACAGGTCATCTTGAAGACGAGAACTCCGAAGGAGGTTTCGAGAAGGAAACTGGTGCAGACGAAACACCACAACCGTTACCTCCGTGGATGATCAACGACGAATCAGATATCCGGGAGAAGATGCAAAAACAGCGGCGTATCGAAGCCGAGGCAAATGAGGAGGATCAGCGCCTAGCCGAGGAGGAAGAGCGCCTCCGAATGAAGCGACGGAACGAAGTCGTGGAAATTGAATCGTCCGATGACGATGATGACGGCCTCGAGATCGTGGATGCGCCACCGAGCAAGTCTGCTCCCACCAACAGATCAGACGTGGCCACGACTGAGAACAATGGTTTCACGGTCACATTACCGCCACCGAACAAAGAAACTTCCGAAGACGTGCCGATGGTGGACTCACAGGCAGAACCAGGGGATCCCGCGAGTCAGAAGGACGAGGGCGAAAACAGTGGTCAAGAGCACCGGATGGAAGCACGCCGTCCTCCCTCGTCTGAGATGGAGTTTGAGAATGTGGAGTTGCCGCAACCTAGTCATGAAGCAGGGTCCTCTCAGGAACCATGGCGACAGGAAGACGACCTCCAAGATACAGTATTTGAGGACGTTGAGATGCCGCAAGAGCAGCCCAAGATTTTTGAGGCGCCTGCACGAGCCGAAAAGCCGGCACAGGTCGAAGAATCGGGCTTAGAACAAATTGCGCCCTCAACACCGCCAATAGCTCAGCAGGAAAGAGTCGAAGGACTCGCGCCAGTGGCTGACCCAGCCATAGCAGATGATGAGGACGGCATATTCTCGGAGGACGACTACGAAGAATTTAGTGACCCAGAGGAAGAGCAGCTCCTGGCGCAAATGGCCGAGGAGGCCGAGGAGCATGCCCGATTCGCAAGCCAGCTGAACAACAGGCCAACCTATCAGAACCAGGCGGACTACGAGCAGGAGCTCCGAGCACTGCGGACCCAGCAGAAGAAAGATAGGCGTGACGCCGATGAGGTGACGCAAATCATGGTGACCGAGTGTCAGGCCCTGCTGCGCTTATTCGGCATCCCATATATAACCGCACCGATGGAAGCAGAGGCCCAATGCGCCGAACTGGTACACCTCGGGCTCGTCGATGGTATTGTCACCGACGACTCTGATATTTTCCTGTTTGGCGGCACGAGGGTCTACAAGAACATGTTCAACAGCAACAAGTTTGTCGAGTGCTACCTGGCCGACGACCTCGAGAAGGAGCTCTCCCTCTCTCGCGACCAGCTTATCTCGATAGCGCACCTCCTTGGATCCGACTATACGGAAGGTCTTCCAGGAATCGGACCCGTCACGGCCGTGGAGATGCTGTCGGAGTTCCCAGGGCGGGAAGGGCTGGGTGAGTTCAAGGAATGGTGGGCCGAGGTGCAGCAGAATGCCAACCGGCCCAAGGATGCCGACGCAGATTCGGCGTTCCGGAAGAAGTTCCGCAAGAGCCAGGCCACGAAGCTCTTCTTGCCCCCGAGCTTCCCAAGCGCAGCTGTCTACGACGCCTACCTGCACCCGGAGGTCGACAAGAACCCGGAGCAGTTCCAATGGGGCGCACCAGACCTGGAGGGGCTGCGGCGGTTCCTGATGGCAACAATCGGATGGAGCCAGGAGCGGACGGACGAGGTGCTCGTGCCTGTCATCAGAGATCTGAACCGCAGGGACATGGAAGGCACACAGAGTAACATTACGAGGTATTTTGAGGGCAGTGTGGGCGTCGGCGCGAAGGAGGCCTTCGCACCTAGGCAGAGGCAGGCAGGGAGTAAGAGGATGACGGCGGCGGTGAACCGGCTGCGGGCCAATGTCAGTGGGGCTGGGGCAACGGAGCCAGACGATGCTGAAGGTACCTCGGCCATAGGAACCGAGAAGACGCCTCGGGCGACCAAGACACGAAAGCGCAAGGCTCGAGTGTCGGCTGTGGTGGAGAGCGACGGTGGTGACGACGAGGATGATAATGACGGTGACGGCTTTGTCGACGAGCAAGGGACAGCAAGGAAGGCTGGCAGGCGGAATAGGGGCCGGGGAGAAGGCAAAGGGAAAAAGGTCAAGATTTGGGGAGGCACGCTATGAGGAGTCTACCCCAGGGCACATGGAAGGAGGATGGCATGCAATAATAAAAATATCACAGCAATGTCATGGACAAGCACATGTCTGAAGATGCAGTGCTGAAGGTGCGTGCAGTGCTGTGTATGGAACACCAGCAGGCTTACGTAGTGACGGGGACCCACCTCAGCTCCGAATTGTGCACTCTGATTGGCCGGGAGTGAGCGAAAATTCCACTCGGAGCAGAACGGCTGCCGGCCCTGGGTTCAGAGGGAACCAAAAGCTGCAAGCTCTCGCTCAACCTCGCATCGCACTGCCCTTCAGTCCGGCTCGAGCCCAGTCCAACAACGCCCACGGCCAACGAAACACTCCTTTCGACCCACGACCGCCAGGTTGGCCGCCCCTCACCCGCCAATTGACCTCGTTCCGGCATCCCAGGGCCAGAAATCCCCAAGGGGCTGAAACCTCCAGTGCCACGTCCGACCATGTCACCCGTCGCCGCCGCCCGCCCTCTCCTGAAGCATAACCTCGCTTTGCCCCCGCGTTCGTCACCGACGCCGCTCGGCGCAGGCAAGAGGCGCCGAGCCCCAAGGAGGCGGCCCAGTCCTCAGTCAAGGCGCAGGGCCTGTCGCGGTCCCTCCGCCCGGGCCAGCGCTTGGCGGCGCGGCCACGCTGCCAGGGGTGCTGCCACGCGCTCGCAAGCGGAGGCGCCGGGGAGATCGTCGAGGCCCTTCAAGCACGTCTTTTCCTTCCCCCCCCCCCCGCCCGGGCGGTATAAGCGGTTTGGGGGGGGGGCGCGCACGAGGAACGGGCGTGTGGGGTTCAGGCGGCAAGCCTGCGCGCCCTCGCTGTGTCTTGTTTGGTGCGTGTTTTAGGCAGGCCCCCCGCGTTGTCTACTAGCCGGTCGGCCTCGGCTGGGCAAGCTGGTGTTCCGGCCAGAGGTGCGCACCGTAAGCTCTGCCGCTTGCCTTAGTCTTGCTAAGCGCCTTCTATTCAGGATCTACTTCTCCGCTCCTTTGGCTTAGGTTGGACTACAGACGTGCACTGCTAACCGGACCCACAATAGTTCCGTGGCCCATTCAAATTCACCGCGCGCTCAACCCGTCAAGAACCCCGACCCTGCGCGCTCTGATCGTGCTCGGCAGTTCTCCCTGTCCACCTCGTCGTGCGCGTCCGGCTCTCGAGGGCGCAGGTCATCGGCGCCGGCGTGCTGTTGGCCGAGGTGCTGGGCTTCTTCACCGTGGGCGAGATGATCGGCCGCTGGAAGCTGGTTGGGTACCACGGAGAGACCGGCCATGGCCACCACTAGACGGTTTTATCGGAGATGGGGGCTTGGGCTCGTGTGGTGTGGCGAAGATATTGACAGACATGTTGTTTGGTGGAGTGGAGAGCGTGAGTGGGCGAGGAAGTCCTGGTCCTTCACCGGGGCTGGGCCTGCAGTAATCGATGTGTGGCAAGTCAAGGCACGACACATCTGAGGCAAAGCTCATCATTGTGCCTGTGCGTCTGAGTGTATTCCTGTTTGCGGGTGTGTGTGTGAAGATGGGAGTGGCCCTTTGGGCGGCTGCAAGTTGGGGGAAACCCTGGTTGACCTGGGCAGCTATAGAGAATCAGGAATAGACGGCGGTTCGGATTACGACGAGGGGTGAGGGAGAACACCCTTGACATGGCTTCCAGATCTCTCGCGTTGCCGGCAACACGCGCCTCCTCCGCCCGTCCGAAAACGGATCTTGCTGCGGGTGCAGTGGCACGTGGAGAGTGAGATTTGCCTCCTGGCAAGAGCTCTCGAGGCGGAGGGGAGGACGGCGAGCAGCTGTATCTACTTGGCCCTTCTTGTACATCTCTCTCTGGTGTGGTGAGGGGGACGAAAATATGCACTTCTCTTTTGTATTCATAAGCCACCCATGTCAAACGAAGCTGCAATGTGGCCGGGACGTGCAGATCCGTGAGATCCTGGCCGCGGCTCTGCCGTCCCATCCCAGCTTGCTAACCACACTTGAGGAACCGGTCTGCCACGGTGGGCGAGCGTCACGGTATATCATCGGCACCTGCTACAGTCTATTTCTATCCCCATGGCCCCGTTGCTATGGAATGTATGACGAAGTGCGCTATTCCATGCACCAATAGTCGAACATTTGTTTTATGCTCGCTCGGTGCTATGCCATGTCATACCGTAGGCCAACCAAACCTATCAACTACCCCCCTAGTAATAGTGCCATGGACATACGAATAAAAATCCGCAGAGTGTCCCGACAAATAGTCAGGCAGACGCACACAGAGAAAGGGGGGGGGAGAGAGTGTGTGTGTGTGTGTGGGTGGGTGTGTGACTCCACATCTGTGATGCCTTGCGAGATAGTGACTTATACTTGATTATACAGGGAATCAATTTAGTGGGTAATAACTTCCAGACTCTCGGCTGCGTGGCTGGTATACCAGATGTATCATCACATCCCCCTAGGAATTATAAATGGAAGCAGAAAAAAATGGGGACATTAACATCTCACACACACAGCCCAGCCGTCCACCCGCTCACTCACCCACTGCGCCGCACCTTGCCGTATCCAGTCCCGATGGCAAGGCAAATTCCTCCCCTCGGCCGCCAGGCGATAAAAATCCCGGGTGGGCCCGTGGGGGGTCTGGAAAGTGCCGCCCGGACGGATGCGCGCGATGTGGGTGTAACCATGCTCCGAAGGGGGAGGGGGGGATGGCTGTATGCCGACCGTCGCGATCAGGAGGGTGTGGAGGAAGAGCCCCAGCAGGAGGGCCGCAGGGGCGTGGGCATGGGCATGGGCTGGAGAGGACATGGCGACAAGGTAGATGAGATGGTACAGGGAGGCAGGAAGGGGGGGAAGGTCATCACGAGCGGCCTGGTCCTGGCGGGATAGGAAGGAGGCGGGACAAGGCCGGCATCCGTGGGACCGCGTGCGCCCACCTGGCCGGGCCTGGACAACTCCCGTTGGGGATGGAGCGGAGGCGGCAGCTCGTAGCTCTGGGAGAGGCTGGGGGTCGTGGCACGAGAAGGGGGATGGGGGCCTTTCCCTCATGGGCCAGTGTCACCAGGTCGGCCCTGGGGTAACATCCTACCGTCGCTTAGGTACGGTGCTTTCCTGGGTGATGTGCTGGCAGGGCGTCGCCGTCAAATGGCGGCGGGTGGAGAGACACCGAGACGAAAGGGAGAAGGCACACACACACACACACAGAGAGAGAGAGAGAGAGAGAGAGAGAGAGAGAGAGAGAAGAGGAGGACAAGGGGCGGCCAAGGACGGTGAAGTTGGGGAGTGGAACCTAGAAGCAACGTGTAGGCGCAGGTTGTTGTACAAAGTGCGCTTGCCTCGTTACTGTGAATATTGCTGTTGTCCTCGGCCGGATATCATATGACCATGGCTCGAGGCCGACTCTGCAGCAGAGGTAATACGTGGGCTCCTCTGGGTGGATGACGGAGATGCAGTTGGTTGACGCATCCTACAACGACTGCTTCTGCGTGACGGGCACATGTGTGTTCGTATGGACGTACTGTATGTGATGCTTCCTGAGGTGCCTCCATGGCCGAGTGCATGCATGCGTGCCTATATGCNGGAGGGAAAGGGGAGCGGTGGCCACTATGTCATCAGTGGCTGTGCGTGAGAAGGACGGTTGAAAAGAGACAGTTATTTTATGATTGGGACAGTAAGGATTTGGGGTGGACGGGGTGCGAGGGCGCCCAGCACATGCTAGGCATACGTGTCCCAAGGTGCAGGATGAAGGTGGAATGCAGATGGTCCAGTCCAGATGAAGGGTCAAGGCTGAGCACGCTGAGGCGCACGGCAGGGCAAGGGGGCTGGCTGGCTGGCTGGCTGGCTTGGTGGACGAGGATGAGAGATGGAAGGGCAAAGCCTCGCAGTAGGGCGCGGCGCGTAAGGCGAGACGGATTTAGGCATGGGCCCCTGTGAGGATTGGAAGGGGGCTTGGTCGATTTGGATTGGGTGCGCCTTGCCTTGTGTGGGCATGCAAGTCGCGCAGATCGGGCAGACGCATGCAGTGCGTATGGGAAATCAAATCGACAGGATGGATGGATGCTGGTGAGGTGAGAATACAGTAGCGCCCGGTACTCGCACAGACTTGGCTATGCCCAACTCAGACTGGTAGTAGTAGCCTTTGTAAAGTGGCCCCGGGGGGGGGGGGGAGCTCTGGAGCTCCGGAGCCTCAACGGCCTCTCTTCCTAGGCCACCCTCGCAACCCAGCCTGGACCGATGCTGCATCCAGCCATGTGACAGGCAACGAGTCTTTAGCCCAAGAGGCTTCGTGACGGGCGGCACGTCAAGAGGCCCGATGGAGCTTGAGGGCGAGGGCCAGGGCCAGGCGCAAGAGTTTGGGGATGATGACCCTGGCCCCACAGAATACCCAGAGTGCTGCAGGACTGACCTCCAAGACTGGTGTGGAGGAAGCCTCGGGGCGTATAAACTTGATGAAGCGAGCAACCAGGGTTTTGTGCTCTACCACATATCGAAGCGGGAAGGGAGATGCGATGCACGATTCCCGCAGCAGTCCAAGCGACACGAGCAAGGCGATGGGACACAGTGGAAGACGGCAAGAGCAAAGAATTAAATAAAATAAAATCAACCCCCCCCCCAAAAAAAAAATGAACGAATGATGCAGAAATTCACAAACTCACACTGCAGGTTCGGGATTGTTGTCCAGCTGTGAGGGTTGGAGTTCGACACGGCGCAGTCAGGGACGCAGAGCAAGGCTGCGCAGGAATCGACATGCGGCTGGCCGATGCCGTTGAGTGGCAGTAATTGTGATGTGAAGACAAGGGCTCACTCAATACGTCCGGGAGCCGTTGAATTATAAGCCTGACAGAGGTTTAGAGTTTGGGATGAGACGGCACGGAGAAGACTAGGCCAAGTACTCACTCAAGGCGTCCGTCGTGTTGTTAGCGTCGGCCGGCGATGTGGACTAGGCAGGAGCAGCAAGATGGAAGCAGGAGCCAGGTGGTCTGGTCAGTGACGGGCCAGGTGAGGACGGGACAAAACAGAGCAGAGGAACAGAAGGGGATATTGAACCATGGAAGAGGGCCAGATAGGAATGAACAAGAGGCCAAGGTGAAGCAGAAGAAGGCCGGGTGAGGTGAGGTGGACCCGGATGACTTAAGTCATCACTGGGAGACGCTGGGCCCAGTGTTTGTGAGCGGTGGAGAGGGCAAGGGCGAGGGCGAGGGCAAGGATGAGCTGGTAGCAGAATCGGGAAATTTTTATAGAAGACCGACTTATCCCTGCCGGGCAACGAATGACTGGCCAAGCCCCCTGTCCCGCTACGTACTGGGTATATTATTTGTACACGGCTGGGTAGATGGGGCATTGTGTTGAGGGCAACCCCCAGGTGTGATGTCAATCTCGTTGGCGTCACATCGGAACCCAGAGGCCACGAGCGATACCAGACCAGGCTGCCGGCCGCACTAGCCAGAAGCTAGGGGGTGGAGCTCAAGGGGTATCCGATGGCACACATCAGGATCAAGTAGATGCACCGACAAGAGACGGAGGAGAGGGAGGCTGAGATGGAGAGAGAGACGGGCACGGGGCCTGAGCCAATGCACAGGGCCCAAGGCCCAAGGCCCAAGACACAAGGCACAAAGCCGCGTGGTTCAGACGGGTCCGGATGCCGCCATGTGTTCGGCAGAAGACAGGACAATACCATTCAGCGGGTTCAGGCGCAGCTGCAGGCGGCTCGTTATTCAGCGCACTCGATCAGGTACAGCCAGCAACATGGCTGGGCACAACAGAGCCCCGTCATTATGAGAGATGCTCGACTGCTTGTTTGGTGTTGAGGGCAACATCTGAATGAGCCCAGATATCCAAGTACCTCGGTACCTCTGCCCGGGTACCTCTGCCCGGGTACCTCTGCCCGGGTACCTCTGCCCGGGTGCCTCGAGGAGGCCCGGCTGGATGAATCTCGGGCGGTGGGGAGCGGGCATTGGCAAGTGCGAACAAGCTGGCTGGCTCTCTCTCGCGCGCGCGCACTCACCCAAATAATATCTGCATATTAGCTTGTCTCACGCACCAAGGTAATCACACATTGCCATTTTGCACACCAGCAGGTGCTCTGAAGAGGGCCATTCCACGTCATACAGAAGGGCCAGAGACCAGCATGGATTGCCCCTGTCCCACAGGCTCGTCCGACGGCTCCGATCTGCGCTCAGGGATGGCCAGGGCGGGACGGGGGGCCCTGGCGGCTTCCCCTCCAACACAAGAGCCCAGGAGCCCTGGAGCCCACTGTCAGTCACGGCTGGGCCGCAGCACTTAAGTCAACTGTGGGGACGGGCATGGTTATCTGCCAGGTGATCTTCCGTACCTGTACTTGCTGCAAGCCCGCCTTGTACCACCACAGCACCGCTTCGCAAGCGCGGTACCGCCACTCTGCTTTTCCTAGGGCCCGTGCACCCACGCCGAGGCCTCGCTCACTCTTGCACTCTCACCAATGTCTCTCCTCCTTCCTTTCCTCGCATCACACCACGCCAGCCCACACCCATCATCAATCTCGACCTGTTGTTGTGTTGTCAATGCAGCCAGCACAAGCCAGGGGCTCCGTATGCAGTCTGCTCGCTGAATTTCTTTTTTTTTTTGGGGGGGGGGGCGCCGTCACACCGTCACCTCGTCGCCAACAGTCTACCTCCTGGCGAGTAACATCCCCCACTACACACCCGTTGACAGGTCATGACGGAAATTTGCCATCGACAGGCGAAAAAAAAAAAAATACATTATGTTGCATCCTCCAATTTGACCTAGCAAAACCAGGCATCCTCGCCTCCGTTTGCACTCTGCTCCACGGCGCAAATACATCCACCCCTCGAGTGCAGTTGGTACTGGCTACTCAGGTACCTTCTAAGGCTTCCACCGTTTATTATCTACGTGGAATCCAAGGCGGTCCTGCGTCCCGGCCTAGTACCACAAAACATATTTAGGCGCGAGCTCGGTTCTATTTTTTGTTGTTTTCGTGCTGAACCTGCGAGTACAAACTGTCCTTGTCCTGCTCTCTACGCCCCCGGCTTCTAAAAACGGAGCTGGCCGATGTCCACCTACCTCGGGATACTTGTGTACCATCTCATGGCGCACAGGGACCCGCTGCTCTTGAATGGCGCCGGGGGTGGGTGTGCCGTCACTGGACCGGATTGGCCTGAGAGAAGGCTGGAACCACGTTATCGGGTCAAGCTATGCATCATAAACCCTCCCGAGCGGTCCACAGGCTACTGACACCACGAGTCCCCAGCCAGTTGTCACCGGCTTTCTTCTTCTCCTCAAGACCTCGCTCTCAGTGGAACGGACTCCACCCTAGATCACACGCCCTGTCTCGACGGAAATGCACCACATTAACTTCCGCCCCCAGTCGCCAAGTCGCATTCATGGCTATATTGCTGGCATGTAAAGCAACGCCTGCTGTAACGGCCAGTCATGAGGCGAATAGTGCCTGCATATGACCTGATCCTCCGATCAAGTGTCCCGTCTCACCTCGGGCTGCCCCTCGGGCCGGCGGGTCTGGACTTCAAGGCACATTAGGAGCTTGAGGTCCTAATCTGTCAGACCAACACGTTGCAATGGCGTTCAAATCGCATCCGTTGCAGCGGTACCAACGCACTAGCATAGCTCTGATGCTATTCGGAACGGGCATGGATCGTCCGGGGTCAGGCGTGACCGGAGACAAGGCTGGTCCGCACATTCAATTCCCCTAGTCCTGCTGAGGACTCGGGCCGTCCGGAACGAACCTGGCCCTTGATGCTTCCTCTAATTTTGAGTCAGATGTGCTGTTGGTTTCCTTCCCTGTTCATTCCTGCATTCTCAATCGCATGTGCAGGGTGGACGTGGTAAGGCAAAGGCTACGGCAAGGACAGGGAACCGGACAAGTCCTCGCGACATCTGCATTCTGAACAACCATAGTGGCGCAACGCATCTCTCGTGCTATAGTGGCCGCAGCGAGGCCGTGTCAGTATGCAAGTCTTTGTTGCGTTCTTGCTGCAACCTGTACAACACCGCCTACATCCCATCGAGTTCCGGTCACATTCTATGCATCACTCCTCAAAAGCTTTCGCCTGATGCATATTTCACTCGATCAGGGCTGGGTGGGCCTCAACATTGCTGGAGAAAAACTTTGTGCAGCAGTGAAGACACTCGTCAATGCCGGTTGCAATCTCATGGCAATCAAAGCAGCGAGTGCAGCAAGGCTATGCCAAAGAGCTCCGCCCTGTTAAGAGCGGTCAAATTCCACTACGTTAGATCAGGATTAAACCAACAGCCGCACCCAGAAGGATTGGTCGATGCTGATGTTTCGCACATGCTGTCGGTCCCACCGAGCCCCGCGCCAGCAGTTTCAACACGTGGAGAGGATCCCTCCAGGCTGCAGTATTATGCGGCGCTTGGGCTCTGTGCAGCGCACAGTGGACGAAGTGATGGCCCAAAGAACCTGGCGGTAAGGTAAACCTTGGGGGCCAGAGCTCAAGTGCTCGAGTACACTAAAGTGGGTGGGCCTCCCCCCCATAAATAAGATCCAATCAGGCCGGTTACCAATACGCCGGAAACCTATCATCTCAGAGTGCGCTAAAGTAGCGGCCTGATTTGATTTGCCTGAATCAGGAATAACGCACCAGTTCCTTGTGTCCCCCGAACGTCCCCCCTCCTCGGCAGTCCATCCTTCCAATATCATTCGGTGAGGGGCCAGGATCTCCTAACCACTGCAACGAGTCCCGCCCAAAAGAGTTCTCCTTGTACCTACAGGCGCCTTGCCTGCTGCCGGCACGACTCGAGAAGAGCTATAACGGATTGGAGGCAGGTTCTACCAGGCCATAATAGAGTTGCCGCTTGTGAGCAACAGCATCGTTACATTGGTCTGGACCGCACGGAGCTGCACTGCGAATGAGCAATTGCTGCAGAGGGTGGGTGGTAATATGCGCTGGCGGGTGGTATCAAGCGCACCAGCGCCAGACAATAGCATTTGCGCCACGGTCTCCAGCATTGCAGTGCAGGAGACTACTCTCCCCAATTCTGTTCTCACTCCGAATCACCCAGCATAGAGCATGTATAAAGGTACACTTAATGTTCAGGCTTGAGAGCGCCATCTCCGGCATCCGCTCAAGGCTTTGTCTTGACGCTCCATACCTGGGATCCACTGTCACTGTGTGGGTCAATGGAAGTCAGCAACCCAGCAACGTGGAACACCTGTACCATCTTGTTCCACCTTTCCCTGGACCCCACGCCTCAGGTTCGCTTCAGTTCTTCACGCAGAGCTGCTACCGAACTCCAGATATCGGCCCTCTTCATGGACCCTGCCCAAATCTGCTGTCTCTCAACCGCGGTTCTCAGCCATAGGCTCGGCTTCATCTACGGCTCGAATGGGACTTTTTATAGTCCAATTATCACCATTTCTCAGACTACTCTACATCACAGGTGTCACTCTGCCGGCACAATCAAGATCAGCTTGGTGAAATTTGTTGGGAGGAGCATCACAACACTTTGTGACACTCTTGCCTCGATTCCCCTGTAGCCCGACCACGTCGCCCACACCGCCTTTCGAGCTGGTCTTCTGATAACTATAGGATGACAGAATCATGCTCCATCAGCATGATACATTACGTCTGACATCTGCGGCGACTGGGGATGTTGGAACTGGCTGCCCACCTCGAAATGCCCGCCCTATGTCGAGCCCCCTACGGCCTTTCTCCTCTCTGTTTTCATGGGCTAAACGGGTTGAGCAAATACTGAACCCTGACCCAGCCAGCCTTTGCTTCAGATTGCGCCGAAGGATTCGGTTCTCTTGTCCAAGTCTGCTCCAATCCAAAACCCCGTGAGCCAGCACTGCGGACCAAGGATCTCATTTCCGCATGATGGTGGCGGCGAATTTCGTCTGTCACTTTCTCGGCCACGCCTCACCAGCCACCAGCGTCTTGTTCAAGCCTCAGCAGCTATTCTTAGTGTGGCAGGCAAAAAGAAGCACAACCGAGAGGCCTGATCGGCAGCATCTACGATGGCATAAAGCTCGAGGGCAAATGCCCTGGCCTGGCAGGTCAAAGGCGCCGTATAATCCAGGACGCGACTCCTGCAGTCCAGGTCGGAGCCAGGCAACAAGAACGGCCAGCATCATTCGGGGTGTGTAGCTTGCATCAGGCAAGACGCTGATGCTGAGTCGCTCGCTAGCGGCCATTATTCTGGGCAGTGCAGTGCATGGTGTAAAGCAGTCAGAGTGCAATAATACGCATTTGGCTGTCTCACTTCCACCCCCGAATTTCCCTCTTCTGGCAACGCCAGCCGCTGCCAGCACCGGGGTGCCAAGCCGGGGCGGCCTTTGGCCCCGCTGTGGCGGACGCATGCCAATCTCCCACAGCATTGTGAAATCGATCCCAAGCTGCCGGGGTGCCCCGGGTCAGTGGCCTTTCGTGCCGGGAACGGGCTGAAGCCCACGCCGATGTTGATTGGGAAAAGTTGCTGCCCCAGTGCCCCTGGAAAGGGAGGCATGAGATCTCCACTGGCCATGTGGCGCATTGCTTAGCTACAAGACCCCAGCTGTTTTGGGAAGGCCTCGTCAACTTCCACCAAGGCCCGAAGATTCGGGTTCGGCCACTGCAATCCGGGGGGCCAAACCCAGGCTGAAATTACATCACCTGCCACCCCACGAAGCTGACGGCCCTCGGCAATAAGACACACAAACATGCCACCCCACTCGCCTTGCGAGTACTTGGGCGCCGTGGTCGCTGCCGGCGTCGCCGGTCAATGAGGAGGGATTATATTGGGGCCGTTCTCGCGAGCCGTCCTGCGCCGCTGAATTAGCAGCATGGGTGGAAACATGCGGCTCTCTCGTGCCCAGTGGCATGGCTGCAGGAGCGTGTCGGTACATCACCAACATGCTTCATTGCGGAGCTAGCGGCAGGCGCGATATCTAGATCGAGTTGCAGATCATGTCATCCGGTGAGACACCTGCCCCAAGATACACTAAAAGTGGCCACTGCAGCATCTCGGAAGCTGCTGGTCGAGACGGTCGTCTAGCACAGCCATAAGAGGCACACCTCGCTATCAGATCCAACCTACACTCGCCGTTGCGGCACAACGGCGAGGTTAATTTCCCTGTGTCCCAATCAACAGGTTCTCAACAGGGCTCTGTTTTCTACTTAGCAACAACACGGTATACCCACACTGTCGTTGGTTGCCAGCTGCTCCCACCGGGAGAAGGGCCCTGTTCCGGTGCGATCACGCGAGGTGTGATCAACAGCCTCGAGCTGAGCCGGCGGCCTCGGACTACCTGGTGGCGGTAGCTCCAGCGTATCGCCGTGGACGCCGTGAACCCCTTCCGGCCACCAAACGCCCGGCCCCCAACCTCATTTCTTCTTGTTTACAGGCTCCAGCGGCCCCACTGCTAGAGCGACATGTGAGGGAACATCACGCCAACGTGGACCGGGGGACACGGGGCGGGGTAGGTATCTATGACCACGACGCCGCGGCGGCGCGGCCGGACTCCCGACGATGGCGGCTCTCTGCCACGCCCGCCCTGACATCAGAGGCGCCGGCTCGTCAATCTCCCCAAGGGCAGGGGCCCGTCACCCGCCATGAGTGGCTGACGAGAGGTGCCGAGGGCGAAATAGTGCGCAAAAGAACCCCGTCGCCCCGTGCCCGCGAGTAGAAGTTCCGGATTCCGCTTACCGTGTCCGTGGCCATGGTGACCGCAGGGAGGATGGAGGGGGAGAGGGAGGCATACGTCCTCGGGCTACACAAGGCCTGGTTTCCAGTTCCGTGGAGCAGGCTAGTGGCGTGTCCCTTTGGGGGAGCCAACGGGCTGGGAATGGATATCTGTGGCTTCGGAGGGTGCACGGATGGCGCACCTCATGCTGGTGCCTCTGAATTATTGCAATCACCATCAGCGTCTGAGAAGAGCACTTTGTAAGTAAAGGTAAAGTACTAGGCACAGCCGGGGGGGGGGGGCGCGGGATGTACCAGTACAAACAAGATCGAGTTCGGCTCGTTGCTCGCTTGCTCCAGCGGGCGGGAGCACCTCCCCGGCAGGGGGCCCGCACACTCTGTCAGGTCGTGGGCCGGCGTGTGTTGTAGCCGCTGCTCATGTGCGAGCCCCATGCCCACCCACTCGTTCGGTCACGACACAGTGCTTGGCCCGGGCAGGTCTCAGCGACGTGCTTCCCGCCCCGCTCGGTCGCACAGCCGCCGCCGCGCTTGAGAGGCACCCAGCGTGTGGGCTGCGATGCAATGCGAGCAGTCGATGGTGCCCACTGCAATGCAACATCAATGCCCCTCTACCTAATCGACCGTGGGGGCCATACCCCGCCGCCGGCCGCCGGTCCATCGAGAGGCATATGGGCATGGCATGGCGCCTGCTGCTGCTGCTGCTGCTGTGGCCGCCATCTGCAGTGGCCCATGCGTGTGTCTTCACCCACACCTTGGCACAGCGACAGACTTGGGCCGAACAGGCCTGCCTTGATCGCCAGGGTATGGGAAGTCACCAATGCCTCGTCGGTGTTGATCTGCTCGTCCAAGGCCAGTGGGTCTGACCGGCTACCGGAAAAGAGGATCCCATCCAGGTGGGCATTGGGCAAGCCTCCAAAGATACCTGGCAAGTTTAGCATGACGAGAGATGTTCTCGTCATGTCACCGACAGTTGCGTCTCAATTCCTCGTCCCTAGAATGGCATGGCCAAGTTCCTCATCATTTCCATTATATCGATACAAGAAATTGCTCACGGAGAAAGGGGGCCGAGGGACTATCCAGGACGCTTTCTGTACATCAAATCTCAGTGGCAAATCTCGCTGGCAGGACCGGAACGTGTCAAGCTTGTCTTCGTGCCCAACAAGTGTTTCTCAAGGCTGCAGTTTCTCTTCACTAACATCTGACAGGGCCAATGGCGTCTCTTGTCGCGACGGGTGGTCGCCAACGTTTTTCGATCCGAGACTCTGCCGTAGCTTGAACCAAGGAATGCACGGCGCCCAAGGCGTGGCTTCCTGTGGCACCACGATATTGTGTCTGAAAGATATTTAGCCAGCAAATCCCTACATGTTCGATGGCGCTGTCAGCATCTGGGCGTCGTTCCACCTGCGCATGCTCTGATGAGCTTAGCTTCGAAGGGTACCCCCATGAGGCCATCGGATCTGCAACGGGAGCCCAACGGCTTGCCTCTGGTCTCGCGAGCCCGACGGGCGTCGCTCAGACCACCGTGGCCTGCAGACACCTGCCGAGTTGTCAGACTGGGAAATGAGAGCCTGAAGAAAGAAAGTCTTCGGGTTCTGGCCTCGTACCGCATCTGCAGGCATATTGGTCTGACATGGGCCTGGCCTACTGCCCGGGGGGGTGGATGTCTCCGGAGCCTGTGGACCGTATCCTCCTGGTATCATTCCATCAAAGCATCAGTCGGAATCACCAAAGCACAGAGGCATACCGTGCTGCTGCTCTCTCCGATTTAAAGGCACCAGAAAGACCACACGTGCGAGCTGCGTCTCCAGGCGCTTTGACTCTGTATATGCTTTTTCAGTGCGACCAACGAGCAATGCGACCCCAGCCGGAGAGTCTCGCGCACTTTTCCGAAACTGACACTTCGGCACTGGCATTCTGCGGCCTTGGTTGAGACTACCTTGATGCAACCAGAGCGTCCATGAGCAGTATCTTTCTACTTTCTTAACGCGGGAGCCGCGCGGTTAGTACTATATCTCAAAGTTGGCCCCCCTCCGGCTGTTGAGGAACATGTGAAAGCCGGGTATTTACGACATCGAGTGGGCCGCCATATCCAATTCCAGTTCCGGCTGCGTGGAAAAGATACTGCATTGTCCAGGTTCACTTCAAAGTTGCCTACCGGGTGGCCATCCTCAGATGGTGGTAATAACAGCAGCTGTGCCCACGGTCCCAACGCGCAGAGAGCGCAGACACAAACGGGACCAACAGATATTCTGCAACAAGGAAAATCCGCGCCATTTACCTACCACCTCTTCCAGCCCAGTATCGGATGGAACTTTATCTACTTGCATTGGTTCGATCGGCCCACAGTAAATATTGTTATACCACTGCAGCAATCCAGCTAGTGTGCGGCACAGCACAGCGCTTGTGGGCACATCACCAACAGGTTGCCCGTCTTGTGACTCAAACACTATTTGTGTTGGTTACACAAGATCCCAGCACGTCTCCATACTTATTACACCTATCCCCGAGAGCCGGCAAAGCACCCTCGGGGTCACGCACCCGCCCGAGCCGCCGCATGCGGTGGTGGTCTTTGTTGAAGCATCCCCCAGGCCTCCCCCAATCGATTGCTCTTACGCACCAACGTGGAGCAGTCACCCGACCTATGCGCTTCCATCTTTGTGTGGTATTTTCTGAGTTGGCATGAGAGAGCCCCGAGTCATTGTCGTAGTTGTGTGCCCGCAGTGCTGCGAACTGAGTGAGTATTGCATGACTTTGTATGCCGCAACTTCCTCTGGTTTATTTTTACACACCGCTCATCCGGTAGTCCACGATGTATCCATTTCGAGTGAAACGACACTCTGGATGGGCCCTTGGGGACGCGTATACTCATACCTATAGAAGCAGAGGCCTCAGTAGAACAACGAGAGTAAGACTACCCCCCCCCCCACCCCCAAAAAAAAAAAAAACTTCCGTCCACCCAGCGAGCCCCCAAAGGTTTGGCATGCTTAATACCAATAACCAGTGTAGTTCCAGACAAAGGAGATGATCTGGTATAGTCCAAAACCTATCCCGAGCTCCTTGCACAAAGATACAGCTTGCTCATCAACAGTGTGTGACTCCCGTGTCTCTCTAGTTCACGTTCAGCTCGCTCATTATACTTGAGGTTTCGAATGTCCGACCTAGCACAGAGTCTTATTCGAAAGCTCTGTTGACATTGATTCCCCAGAGACTTCATAGATCGTACCAACATCTTTCCCAATGCTTACAAGGTGGATATTACCGCTACAAAGAAAAATGCTCAAGTGACGTGGAGTATCACGCTGCTTGTGCCACAGGCAGCAATATGGCAGTAGAGTCATGTTCGTTGGCACACATCAGCTTCAAGTCGGCTTCAGGTCTTGATGAGCTAGCTCTCTTCGAGAATGCATGAATCCATTGTATTTTTTATTCTTTTTTTTTTTTTTTTTTTTTGGAAAGCAGCATCGGAGTCCTCGTAGTGGCTGCTGCATAGTAGCCTGCCTATCTCGATTTATCAGACAACCAGCCCGTTGTGACTCCTATGATGCGCCCGGCGCTGCCCGGAAGCAGGATAGCAAGAGAAAATGCAGCCGGGGGAGTCCATTCCCAACGCCAAATGATCCCTAGAATATGGCACCACAAGGGTGCAGAGCAGCATTCTTCATTCTTTTTCTCCAACTTCTGTGATTTCATCTCCATCATCGCCACCATCTTTATGCCAATTCTTGGTTAGGTATTCATGGATGAGCGAATATAGATAAGGGATCCATCCATGTGGTGGGCCTAATCACTCAGAGATAAGGAGAGTCGGCCGTTAAATCGTGGGACATGTGTCTTGCCTGCCCAAATCATGGAGAATAAGCATGACGCCCGGCTTGCGAATGCCTCCCCCCCCCAATCTTATGTGGAGGCTCAGCATAGCGCCGCACACTTTACCACTCATACTCGCCAGTCGCCTTGTGGAAGACGTAGTCTTTTCCGTTGACGTTGAGAACGCCGTCCTTCATTGTGCACTTCCTGCTCCGGGGTCAGTAACTCATTCGGTACGCAGGCCGTGTGCGCATGCTGCGTGAAGCGACGTACCACTTGTTCTTGACTCGCTGGACCTTGTCATACATGCACAGCATGATGTGTCCCATGTTCTCCTCATCGTCGTCATCCGCAATGTCGACCTCGTCGGGGTCGTCAAGGTCGGAGTTGATGGCGTCCTCGTCGACCTCCTCTCGCTTGACCTCGTCGTCGACACCATCGAATCCGCCATCGAATGCTGATGGGCCGCTGGAAGCAGTCTTCCTGCCAGTTGACCTGTGCTTGGTGGCCTCTTTCAGAGGCAGCATCAAGCCGCCGCCCTCCATCTCCTTGGCTCGAGCAGCGATCTGGCCGTGAAGGATGCGGTCGATCTCAACACGGCCCAGCTCCGAAGTCTCGCCGTTCTGGTCCGTGCGCATCAAGACACCCTCGTATTCATCTGCTGGGCCATCAACCTGGGACTGCTGGAAGCCGTTATTCTGCTGTCCGGGACGAGGCGGCGGCTGCTGGGCTCCGCGCTGCTGCTGCTGTTGCTGCTGCATAGCAAGCTGGTTGGCAATCTGCTGGTTGTACTGCGCCTGCTGCGGGAGACGCTGGCCCTGATTGGGCTGTGCAGGCGCTCCAGGACGTGGTTGGGCCTGGGGGTTCTGCGGCTGGGCGCCCTGGCCGAACCCCTGGATTGCGTGGATGCTAGCGGCAGCCCGAGCACCATAAGTGGTCTGCAGCTGCGCAGCTGCGCGCTGAGCCGCGACATTGTTGGAAGCACCACTGTACGTGTTTCCCTGGGCGGGGGCCTGTGGCATGCCGTTGTTGGCAAGTCCTGGCTCCTGTTTGACGACGGGTTCGGACTTGACAGGGTCAGCCCGAGCGGGATAGCCACCAGTAACCTGGGGAAGGCCATTGGCCATTGGCTGGGGATGAGGGCTGGGCTGGGGCTGGGGGCTGAGGGTTGCCGCAGTGAAGCTCGGCGTGCCCATCTGCTGGGTGGAAGCAGGAGTGCCGCCAGCGGCAGGCTGGGGCGCGGAAGCAGGCTGTTGAGCCTGAGGCTGGGCCTGGGCTTGAGGCTGAGCCGGGGCTTGAGGTGGAGGTGGTGGGGGAGGGTCCCACGGGAAGGCTGCAACCTGGAGTTTGGACAATTTCAACTGCCATCCCTAAGAGAGCGTAGCCGTCAGTATTTTGTAGGCATGCACTGCAGAATAATCTGTCTGCAGGTGCCAAAGCATCACCGGAGCAATGTATGTACCTGCCCATCAGGCAGAGCAATCAACCAGGTGTAATATGGAACGACGTGGGACTCGTGGTTGAAAGACGGTTGGCTTCTCACGGCGAGGCTGGCTTATGATGCTCGTCATGTGTCATGGTTTGGTGCACATGAAATTGGGGGGGGGGGACAAGGTTGGCTCCAATCAAAAACGGGGTGTGGAAGATTGACTGGGGTGGCAAATGTAATGTCGCAGGCAGGGGTTGAGGTTAAAAGACCCAAATAGCACCGCGCCACCCTCCTGTCAGGCCGGCCGGCCGCCCTTCTTCGCTCTCTGACCCGCAACCCGCGCCAGCTGGTCAGCCAGCCAGCCAGCCAGCCAGCCAGCCAGCCAGCCAGGACGGCCAGCCAACAGCGCCAGCCAAGGGATGAGGCAAGCCCCGACACCGACTTCGATGCAGAGAAAATGCGCGGTGCGCCGGGGAGACGAGGAAAAAAGGCAGCACTCTCATCATATGGGCGGGTGAGATGGAAAGGGCAACGAATCCGCAGCGTGTGTGGCCAAGAGGGTGTGAGAGAGAAAAAAGCAATAACACACCTTGCGCAGCTCCTCCAGGACCTCCTCACCAACGCCCTGCTCCTCAAAGTCGACCCGCGACGCATCGATCACCTCACTGATGATCTGGTGGTAGATGTTGCCAACCGAAGCGTTCGACATGTTGACCGCCGGCCTTGTTTCGACCTCTCCGCTTGTCTGGTCTGTGTGGTGTTAAGAGGTTGCCGTCAGCCCACAGACGGGTGATGGTAGATGGTGCTGGCAGCGGCGGCGACGACGACGAATGCGCGGTTGCGTGCTCAGTCTCGCAGTTTGGAATCCCCTTCCCTTTTGCCTTTTGAGCCTGTTGCTTTGCTGGAGGTGCTCTTTCTGTCCGTAGATGTCGCGTGCACTGCGGTCGTCTACCGTCTGCGTGACACAGTTGGTGGCCTAGGTTGCGCGGACCGGGCGAACAAATGCAGTGAGTGCGACAAAGCGTGTCCAACAATGCGCAAACCTGGCGAAAAGCGATAGCGACGGCGGAGGTATGAGGCCTTTTCCCTGTCCACGGCGGTACCAGTCGCAGCAGGCTGGTAGTAGTAGTAGTAGCAGCAGCAGGCTCAGGCTCGAAAGCGAAAGGCAGTCCAGAGTAAGAGGGTCGGCCCTCGGTTCCCTAAGCGAAAGCGATCACCAAGACGCCCCTTGCGACCGCAGAATCTCAGAGCCTCGGTGACGGGCTTGCAATCCACCAAATACAGGCTCTAACCGTGGAATGCCTCCCCTTCTCGATGGTATCCTGTTCCAGAGAGGGCTTTTGGTCGCGAGCTGGTCGCTGGCTGGCGCGCGAGTCGGTATTGACAGCAGGAGTTGTAATGGCCCAAGTTTCGCTTTTATTTGGGAAGGGCGACTAAGTACTCTGCCCGCTTAGCTAAGCTGGCTGCCCGCTGCCCTGCGCTGCCCTGACGGCCTCAGCCCCTGGCTGCCCCAAGTGGTGGCGCTAAAACCCTGGCTGTTTGTCGCCACGGCAATTCTGCCCTGCCAACTTCTGTTGCGCGTCTCACCTAATAAGCCAACGAATGCTCTGACATGCTCAGGACTTTGCTTGGAAATTATTCAGCCAGAGCCAAACGACGAGTCGCCTGTTTGGACTAAACTTCACAGGAAAACCCCTACTGTCCTGGTGGTATCGAAATGTCTACATCGGGCATTGTGGAACATGATAGCCACTGGCAACCTGTCTTCACATCATTACTCACTCATAGCTCATACGAAAAGCCAAGCAGGCAGGCCAAGGACATGAAAGAATATCATAATCCGCAGCAACTCTAGCAACAGCCAGGAGAACCATTCCCCCAACTACTTCAGGTCCTTGGTGGCAGGGTTCCTCCTCAGATGCTCCTCCCACGTGGTTGGCTTATCCTCGAGGATGTCCAGCGACAGCTCCTTGCCGCCAAAGTACCCACCCTCGGCCATCAGCCTCATGTTCTCCAGCAACTCCAACGCCGCGAACTCGGGCATCCCCCTCGCCGTCAGCGCCCCGACGAACTGCTCGTGCGGCGTGCTAAGGAATTTCGCCGTCGCCCCCGCCTCGGGGAACGCCCTCTTGAACCCGGCCACCATCTCCGCCGGCGTCATGTACGCCGTCCCCGCATACACGCGCTCGCCCAGCAGGCGGTCGCGGCTCAGCACGATCGCCTTGACCCACTTGCCCGTGTCCTCGGCCGAGTCGAACACCGGGAAGGGGGCATCCTCGGGCACGGGCAGCGCCAGCGTCCAGTCGTTGTTGGGTGGGAGCGGCCGCATCATCCCGCCGGGTACGTTCGCCATGAAGAATCCAGGGAGGATGAACGTAGATGGCACGCCGAGTTCGCGAACGTATTCTTCCACCATGGCCTTGCTGTCGAAGTGGTACACGTGCGGCAGCTTGCCGTTGGTCACTATCGGGGGTGTGCGTGAGCAGGTCTTCTGTGGGTTTGCCGGCTGATCGGCAAAGCCGCGGGCGAGCCATTGGAAGTGGACTTACGCTTGGTGACGTTGAGCAGCGAGCTCCAGATGTAGTGGTTGACCCCTGCCTCCTTGGCAGCGTCGGCGAGGTTCTTGCCCTGCTGGATCTCAAGCTCCATGTCCATCTTGTCCCAGTAGTTGGTCATTGTGAAAACGGCCTCGGCCCCCGTCATCGCCTTGACCAGGGACGGCTTGTCGTTGAGGTCGGCCTGCGGCAAATTTTAATTCCCCATGTCGGTAGCCTGGAGTGAACTCGTGAGAGTAGTATGGGCGGGCTTACAGCGACAACCTCGACCCCCTGAGCGGCCAGCTTCTTGGCCCCATCGCCTTCCACGCTGCGGGAGACTCCTCGGACAGCCCAAGTGTTCTTGAGCTTGGCATCGTCCAGGAACGTGCGGACGATAGAGCCGCCCTGCTTGCCAGTGGCGCCAAAGACGGTGATGATCTTCTTGGAGGCCATTGCGAATGATGTTGTTTATATCTCGAGCTGTGATTTTCTCGGACAAAAGGTGGTAGTATATTGACGGTTGCGCAAGTGTGGTTTATGGGAGCGTGACCTTCAGGGTGGATATGAGATTCAGTAGATGATGAAGGCGTTGATGGCGATGATGTCTGATGAACAACGGCTCCAAGACCGTTTATTCCAGAGAATGGACTGGCCAGCTTATATACCTCGACACTTGCTCCTTGCAAAGGCCAGAACCAGCCTTACGCGATCCCCTCGCTCTCGCAGGGCACTAGAAGGAGCTCTCGTCCTTGTCATCGAAGCGGCCCCCGCGCGCATCATAAGCCGCACGGCCAGGGCCATCCCCACCAGAGAGGGTGTGCTCTGAAAGAAAGCGAGGGACGGCGTTACAGCCTCCAGACCACACAAAGGTCAAGCGCGGGGGGGAGACCAAGTTAGGCTAGTTGTGGCTGGCAGCTTACAACTCAACTTGCAGGTAAGTTCATTATTACTAAGGCCACCTAAGATGCGTTCGGCAGTATGGGGCGTTAAGAGCGAGATCCCGAGGGGCAGATCCCGAAAACTGCCAAGGTCCCCTGGGCTTGGTGCGCTTATCAATCGGCTGCCGCTAGCACTCTACGATGATCCAATATTCGATGAGCTGACCACGTCGCGAGGTTCAATCGTGCCGATGGCAGCTTCGAGGTCGAGGTCTCCCGAGGCGGGGGCAGTCGTCACAGGATGGCCTACTGGACGATAGCATTTGAGATGCGCTGTGGGAACAGACATGCATTCATATCTATGTACCTACACTACACTACAACGAATTAAACAAACACCGTGAACGCCGCTGCCCTGTATTACAACAAATCATAACTTGCTAGAACACGTCTCCTAACTCGAAGAGCCGATACCCGCGAGTCCAGCCGCAACAGGCTTCTTCCCGAAACGCTTTTTAAATATGAACTCCTCATCCGCAGCTAATAAAAGCCTATTAGTAAAACCAGACAGATGGCCGAGTAAGGTGCAGAGCGCAGCCTACCTGCTGTTGCGATGTTTCAACGAATCGTCATCTGCTTGACCATGGCGGCCTTGCTGGAGGAGCCAGCGCCCGCGAGTACAGTCGCACCAGGCTTCTTCTCGAAAAGCTTCCAGAACTTCAAGCTTTCATCCGCGGCTACAAAGAACGTGTCAGCACGACGTGACAGCTGAAACAATACGTGAGGTGGACGTACCTGCGGTTGCGAGCGTCTGCCCGTCGGGGCTGAGGCAGCTGTGTAGCACTCGGCTCTCGTGGGCAGGGATGTCGATGTTCCGCACAAGGGTCGGGTAGCTCCAGATGCTCAGGGAGTTGTCTGGGAAACCGCTCGAGCTGACAATCTCCCGGTGGTGAGGGCTCCAGCGGAGGCTGGTGACCTGAGAGCCCGTATCAATGCTGTTCACCCGAGCCCCAGAGGTTGTGTTCCAGAAGTGGATGTGACGGTCATAAGAGCCACCTCCGGTGGCAAGCAGGTTCGTGTTCCAGGGGCACCACGAGAGAGCCTTAACCGCAGCCTTGTGGTTGGTCTTTGTGAACTTGGGCACGGACAGGGAACGAGCATCCCAGATGGAAACGAGGTTGTCATTGCCGCCGGTGGCGAGCTGCTGTCCGTCAGAGCGCCACTCCAGCCCACAGACCTCTGAGGTGTGAGAGACGAGCTCGGCCACCTTGTGCTCGGCGATGCGGACGTCGTGGTTGAAAACCAGGCCGCTTCGCGCACCAGAGGAGAGCAAATGCTTGTCCCAGCCCAATACGCCGACACGAGTGTCATGGCCAAACATGCTGCGGACCTTGGCACCCTCAGTGACATCCCAGATCTGGACCTCGCCGGAACCGAGGCCGACGCCGACGTAGGCGCCATCACCGGACCACTTAACGCTACTGATGTACGTGTCAGGGCTCGACTCCAGCAGGCAGCTCACGGTGCCCTCGTCGCCGGACCAGATGTAGACGTTTCGTTCCAGGCCAATGGCGACCTGGTTTCCAGAGCTCCAGTCAAGGAGGTTGAGGTAGTAATCGTCGATGAGGCCAGGTGCGTCCAGGACGCGGTCGGGGCCTGTGGCGATTCGACGGCGGAACTGGGCAGAGCTTGCGTTGGCGGGTTTGATGGGCCGGTTGTACTGTTGGCGGAGGTCGATGGGCTTCGAGGACTCGGGCGGAGCAGGCTTGAACTCGAGGATACGTGTGTTCATGCTAACACCACAAGCGTTGGCGAGGGAGTCCTGGTACGCCACGGTGTTAGGAGATGGACGTGAGACGTCTTGGGCAGATGTGTCGGCCTCGTTATCCATGTTTAAGCTCTCCAGTGCAGCAATTGCGTCATCGGCGGCTGCGGACAGGATGGCCGATGAGTCGGAGCTGATGGCGACCTTCCTCTTCTTGGAGGGCCCGTCGAGCCTCCCAGAGCCGGCGTTAGCGACCGCTGAGCTGGCACCACGGTTCGGGATGAAGCGGTCGGCGGCGTGGGTAGGGACGGCCTTGGTCCTCGTCTTGGAGGAGGTTGCCGATTTTGATGAGGCAGACTTGGACTTTGTGCCAACAGGGGACTTGCATTGGTTGTGCTTGCCTGTTCCGGTCAGGGTGAATTCGGTCACGCCAAGCTCGAGTGCCTTCTTGGGGGTGGCAGTAGAGCGGGCGATGTTGGACTTGGGCGAGTTCTGCTGGGGAGGCCTTGACTTGGCGCTCGACCGCGCAAGGTGTGCTGAGAGGTTGCCTCCGTAGACTGACTTGTGGGATGGGCGTTGGGCGTTGGACTGGTTTGAGCGCTCTGGGGTGAAGGGTGAAGACTTCAGGTTGATAGGCACCGCCGTGGTGGTAGAGCGTGGCCGAGGCGACGGGGTCAGGGGCATGCGACCGCCGGCGGTACGGGAGGAGAAAAGCCCTGTGTGGGACTTGTGAGGGGTTGACACTGAAGGTGTAGCCATTTTGACTGAGGATGCAGTAGCAAACTGCGTTGGTGGTGTGCACGCTGGCGGCAACCGCTGTGATTGTTGTATGCAGTAGCGATGAGTTTTGGGAGGTGTTTTGAGAGACGCGAGAGAGAGTATAGAGGGTTATGCGTGGTGTCAGTCTCCAAGATGGAAGGAAGTCGAGGTCTTATTAAAGTAAGTAAACAAGATGTGGGGTCAATCTGGGTGCTGGCAGGGCAACCAACCTCTGCCTTGCATGTAGCGGGGCAGGGATTTGGTTTCCCAGACTACCTCCCAGCACAGACCACCTTCGGCACAGTGCAGCGATCAATCAAGACGTTATGAAGTATCGAGAAGGCGCCATGGGAGTTGATGCCCTGGCTAGAGACGAAGTATCATTAATAACCCCCGGCCTTCTGTTGCGAACTCAAGGCCCGAGCCACATTGCGATGGCATTTGACGCACTTTTAAGCGGTGCTAGACTGGACTTGTTTTGACAGCACCAGCCAGGTGGCGACATCTCGACCGAGACTTCTGCTACGGGATGGACTGGAATGGGCTGCTGAGGTCGCCTCACAAGCCTTGTGTAGCCAACAAAACATGAACTGTAGTGAGTCTACAAAAATACTTGGTCTCCTTCAAAAGCACAGACAAACCCTGAGATTAGTCCGTTAGCCCGTTCAGCCCAGCACAAATAGAAGTAGGCCAGGGGCCCTCGCGCCTCCCCACCCGGTCAGCCGGTGCGCCATCCCTGCTCTTTTCTGGCATTATCCAGCAAAGCTGCAAGCCCAGGCACCGGTTTCCAAGGTTTCAGCCCAAGTCGGCTCTTTCCGTCATCGCAAACGTCGCTGCCCCAACCCATCGGTGTAGACGCGCATCATCACAGCCCTGTCACATACAGCACGAGCAACTAACTGCATTGCCCACGTCGAGTCATCTGCACGCAGACTCCCACACGCCAAGCCGTGTGACGGGGCGACCACTTCTCAGCCTTGCCGACCCTCGAGCACGGACGCCGAACAACTCGACGAGCAAGTGGCGAAGAGAGAAGCCCTCCAGCAAGAATCACCGCCTGTGACTGACCTTGGCATCAGCCCTGCTAGCAGTTCGCACCCTTCGAGATGCTGCCACTGTGAACGCGAAATCTCACAGCACACACCGTCCCATCTGGTCCTACACCATGTCGGATCCCTCCACCCCGCAGCCTCTCTTTGGCGGCGGTCAACAGCCAGCGCCATCGACATCTGCCGTGACAGGCCCAGCCACATCCCTCGTACCCTTCACCACGAGCCGCACCCCACCCACTGGCTCATCGGGTAACAACACCTACATCATGCCCAGTTCTCCAATGAAGAAACCCGCGTCCGACGGATACAGGCCCAAAGTCACCCGCACACTGGGCCAGCGTCCCGCATGTCTCGTCAACGCCTCCGTGACCTATTGCGGCAACAACCAGATCTACGCCTTTGGCGGATTCGACCAGTACACCGACGAGGTCTACAACCATGTCCTGAGGCTTGATATCGTCAGCCATCAATGGAGTCTGGTGGATAACTACGGAGACATCCCCGGGGTGCGCATGGGTATGTGCTGTACGCTGGCGGCCGTCTCGGTGCCATCTTCATGCTGACTTGCAGTCCAGGCCACACCGCGACCCTGTACCAAGGCGACAAACTCCTCGTCTTCGGCGGCGAGAACGAGCACAGAACCTACCTTTCTGACCTCATCATTTTCGACCTCAAGACCGCTCACTGGACCCAACCTCAGGTGACTGGCCCAATTCCAAAAGGCCGCGCGCGACACTCCGCCCTGCTGCACGAAGACAAGCTCTTTATCATAGGAGGCATCACAGGTCACGACAATTACGTGCTGGACGATATCTGCTACATTGACCTCAAAACCTTTACTTGGTCCCGCGCCTGGCGTTTCGTCGGTCGTTTCGATCACTCCGCTTACATCTGGTCAGTCTGACGACAAACAATCCGGTCCTCCCTGGCGTGCACCTGTACTGACAAATCGCAGGGGCGACAGAATCTGGGTGTTTGGTGGCCTAAGCGAAGATATGGATAAAGTCGGTGACCTATGGTGGCTTGACCTGAAAGGCAGTCCAGCATTCGAGAGTGCGCCTCAATTTGGAACTTACGAGCGGCCGGGGCTGGTCAGCCGTGGTGAAAGCTCACCCAGGCCACCGTATACGATGGGCCAGTCCCCAATTGTCGGTGCGTCTGGCTACGCAGCCAACTCTCGGACGCAGCAGGTCAACACTCCATCTTTCCAGATCAAAACTTACGCACCCATGGCGCCTGGCCTGATACATTCCCACAAGTTCATATCCGGTCCGAATGTACCATCACAAGGGCCTGGTATCCACTTCCACGTTTACTCGTCCGGTAATCTGCTTGATTTCGTCACCCCAGCCGCGACAATCACGTCCAAGGAGTGTGCGCTCTACGCCCTTGAACTGGGAGAGCTTCGATGGCAAAAAGTTGCCGAAGGCCGAGAGGTCTTCAAGCCTGGTTTCAGGTGGCACTATTGTACAATGAACGAAGACGGCACCAAGGCATGGCTGTTGGGCTGCCCCACCGACGCTTCTGCCCTCGACGTCGCTGCGAACGGTTTCGAAGAGCAGCTGAGTGACATCATGGAGATTGATCTCCGCAGGTACGGCTTCCTGGGAAATAACCTGACGCCACAGCCGCGGACCGAACTCGCAGAACCTATGGGGAGGACCCGTCGGGTGGACACACCCTCAAAGGGTCTAGGCGCGGACCTTGCGAAGGCGTTCAACAAACCACCCGAGTTAGGAAGCGGAGCGGATTTCATGGTCACAGCCCTTTCTGGGGACCCAAATGAGGAAGAACTCCTGGGCTCGGCCTTGATCCGGGCGAGCGACGTGGCTGACGGTGACCAGACGTGGTTATCGCCAGATTCACCGACATCACCGCCTATCCACGTACACCGGCTCATTCTATATCTCCGCTGGCCGCATTTTGCACGCCTATGGGACTCACACATGGCCGAGTTCCACAACAAAAAGATGCATATCCCTGAGCCCTACACGGTGGTGAAGGCTTTTCTTTACTACCTCTATACGGATCGCATCGATGCTGCACCCGAGGACGAAGGCGCCGATGGGCCCAGCAGAGACCTTGCTGACATTGCGGGACTGCTGGTGATGTCAAACATCTACAATATTCCACACCTACGTCTTCTGTGTGTGAACCGGCTGAGTCGCGAAGTAGATGTCGACCATGCTTGTATAATATGGTACTGCGCGGGCCTTGCAGATGAGGAGTGGCTGCGCAAGCGGGCAGCTGGGTTCTGCTTGACGCATTGGGGTCGCATTGTGCGCACCACGGGCTTCCTGCGGCTTCCCCGATCAGCGATTGTAGAGCTCTCGCAAGAAATTGACACAGAGGGTCGCGTCGTCGGCGGAGAGGAGCTTGACATGTTCGAAGCCGGCGGCCCATACATGGGGAGGAGAAAAGAGAGCATCTCTAGCAACGTGACACAGTCGCTCGAGGCCGAGGAACAAGAAGACGATGACGGCATGGACATGAATTAGTCATTTGTCACGAGAATGCATTGTCGGTCTACCCATGCTATACGGGCCGAGGGCGATTGGAGTGGCATACATACCATACCATACATGGAGTTGGCGCAGAGAGGTTGTTTTGCATCAGTGTGAGTCTTCTGCGGTGATCATGGCGTGGCGTCTGGGCTGGAGACCTCTACCTTGCTTGTGCTTTTTGGTTTTGACTGCAGATTTCGGGTTTTAGAAGAAAAGTGAGCGAGACGCCATGAATCAATAGAGATGGTTGACGAGCCGCGAGCCCGGTGCTGGCGTGCATTGCACGGCAACGCATGATTAAAACTCATCCTTGCCTATACGGGAATTGGCTGGCCACCGGGTGCACCGGTGCCCGAGCAACGAGCCACCGGCGCCAACATCTGGCCTCCCCGCATCCTACGTCAGCTTATCTCCTGCCTCGATGCCATTGATGTGACTGACGGTCTTTTCGGCGGGCGTCGAGTCCTTGAGAAACGCGCAGGATTTCCATCGTCAACCGACACAACAATCGAGTTGGTGCAGGCCCCCGAGCAATGAGCCTCCCACTGAGCGTCTTCTCGCCGCCTCTTACGCCCGATCTAGCGGAGGAGCAAGAGCTGCGCGCCGCTTGCGCCGCCGTGATGGAGCCCAAGGCAGACGCACCGCTCATCACCTTCGGCCCCTCCGGTAATCAGTGGACCTACGACACGAAGACGCGGACGTACGACCTGACGCGCGGTGCGGCTGCTGCCCCTGCCGGCCCGGCCCCGATAAGGATACGCACCACGCGGGGCCCACCCGACACGTCCATCCTGATCGCGGCGGCGTCCACGGTCCTGGTTGTAGTGGACATGCAAAACTTTTTCCTCCACCCGTCCTGCCGGTCCCATCCGGGGGGGCTCGCGGCCGTGGGGCCCCTGCTGCGCGTCATCGAGCGCTGCCGCGGCGCCGGGGTGCCGGTGGCGTGGCTCAACTGGGGCCTAACGGACGAGGACCTCGCGGAGATGCCGGCCGGGGTGGCGCGCGGGTTCGCGCGGGCGGTCGTGGCCGGGGAGAGGGACGCGGCCGGGCTCGGGGTGGACCTGGGTGGGGGCAAGGGGAGGTGCCTGGTCGCGGGCGAGTGGAACGCCGAGATCTACGGCCCGCTCGGGAAGGCGGTCGACGACCGGTGGGACGTCCGGTGCGCCAAGAACCGCATGAGCGGGCTGTGGCGCGAGAGCCAGCCGCTGTGGAGGTACCTCGAGGGCAGCGGCAAGAGGACGCTCGTGTTTGCCGGCGTCAACACGGACCAGTGCGTGCTCGGGACGCTGACGGATGCTTATAATGCCGGGTGGGACTGTATCCTTGTCGAGGATGCGTGCGCGACCACGACGGAGGGCGCGGCCGAGGTTTGCCTGGCGAATGTTGGGGTGAGTAAGCCTCTTCCCTCCTGAGACCCCCGAGTTGCGCGATTTGAGATTGATCACCTCACTCTCATCCGCCTTGTACTTTGTACCGAGGCCTCCACCTATGCATCGTTGAGTCACAGCTACGAGGCGGGCGGGGACGCCCACGCCTGACCTGATAATCCGGGCCATCTCGCGCTTGGTCACGTTAGCTGACGGTGTTTACAAGAACAATTACGGGTTTGTCATAGACTCGGCGGCATTCGCGGCATCCGAATGATTAAGATTCAGAGCAAGCGGTGGACAGCGAGATGGCGTTGGGCTTATCCGAGATTTAACAAGTAATGGGAAATCCCAACGGCTCTGGACATGGCGTCACACACATATTTTGCAGGATCACTTGTGGGAATGGAAAGTCTCTGAGGGCCAACAACCAAAAAAAAAAAAAAAAAAAAACCTTGAGGATGCTTGTGGTGACACGAGACTGGGCATGAGGAATACGAGAGACACTGATCCTGCTAGAGGACGAGCGCCACCCCTCCCCCAAGCGAATAGCAACTGACCTGCCTAGACGTGGCTGCATGCGGCTCGTCTCAAG
The DNA here is from genome assembly GCA_002270565.1 of Stenocarpella maydis. Lineage (NCBI taxonomy): Eukaryota > Fungi > Ascomycota > Sordariomycetes > Diaporthales > Diaporthaceae > Stenocarpella > Stenocarpella maydis. Next base: position 473,198 of record NQMI01000003.1, on the reverse strand, counting down.
ATGCGGCCCAGTGGTATTCCGGAAAGCGCTGGACGGGCCCAAAAAGGTATCAGCTTACGGCGTACAGTTGGCCGCGTGCTGGTGGCTGGGGACTGTTGCATTCGGCCCGTGTAGGAACACAGGAGAGTGCCGGCAAATCCTCAGAAGTCAAGTCTGCGCGACCCAAGACTACGGAGATGGTGTAACTGGAATGGAGTCTAGGGCATGGTGAATTTACTGGGCCCTCGTCTCATTCGACGATGTTTTGGTATTTTTGATGCGTGATAATGCAGGCGTCCCGCGTCTGGCTCTGCCATGTGAGAGGTCGCCTGGGTCCTTCCCAGGCGGTCCCGCAACATTTTAGCCGCACCAGTAGAGAATCCTTCTGGGAACCAGAAGAGCATGGCGGCCTTATCAGTGCGAACTCTACTATCATAGTCAATCCCTGGTACGAGCTTTGGCATTTAATGAAATCTATTAAAGTGGGGTTATCCTGTTTCTATGGGCCGGGATTAAAAGCAGCAGCCCTGACTGGCCTATAAACCACTCTCGTCGAAGTCACGGTGCTCCTCCTCTGGTGGACAAAGGGATGCCTGTTCACATTCCAGCCGCAGTCTTGTTTTGGACCGTGTATCTCTCGCCCCACCGCCCGCCCCATCCTTCTGGATCATTGTGCAGCTTTCTCCTCGACACCCGCCGTGTTGACCCAGGGAAAGGAACGAAGTTTCATGTTGAGTCCTCGGAAGGCATTTTCGAATACAATCATGTCCACATAAAATGCCACAAAAGGGGTGGGCCGAAGAGGGGCCGTGCAGAGTGTTTACCGCCGTTGCACGGCAAGACGAATTTGACCGATGTCATGGTGAAGAGTAGAAAGGTGTAGCAGTAATGTAAGGTAAGGTAAGTCGTCTGGGCCGGCCCACAAGAGGGGCCATCGGCCACCAATTGAGAGCGGATAACGCCGTGGATATGCATATCTTGCTGGAGATTAGGATCGCTCTAACCCCGTCAATCCCCCGGCAACATCGCATTTGCTCGTGGGGTTCGTGCTTCCTCGTCGGTGAGCCCGTTCCACCCAAGGAGGCGGGGGCAGAGAAAAAAGAAGCGCAAGAGGAGGGTTTGCGGCTTCCCAAGAAGAAGTGAATTTTGGTTTCGTGTCGATGGAGGCCGGGCTTTATCCGCCCCGGACGACCACGTCGCCTTTGCAGATGCCGTAGGAGCAGCAAGCCTCAGGCTCGAGGTTCCCCATTAGGATCTGGTCTCGCTTTGACTGTGAGGCGTATGTCAGCAACATGTTTCAATGCGACCGAAGAAGAATACGTGGTTGGGGGAATACTGACGTCCGGGCACGGCACGGGACTGGCCGAGGCCATGCTGCCGAACAGGACGGCGGCAACGACGGCTGATATTGTGATTCTGAGGTGCATCTCGGCTGGAGGAAACCTGGTGGGCGGGTTGAGAGGAAGAAGCGCAGCCAGCCGCAGAGGTGAGGTGCGATTCCGAGCAGATGGGAGAGCCTCGAGTGGCCCGGGGGCAGGCAGGTTGGTAAGGCTTGTCTGGGAGTCAGGCGTGGGGGATGCAAGGCTACTACCGCTGGTAGCGAGGTAGTGCAGACACAATGTGAGAACAAAGAGACAGTTAGGCCAAGACCAGACGAGGAAGGACTGGGATGGGATGGGGGGCTACAAACAGATATACATGCAGGCACTCGGTCGTCACTGGATAGCGCTGGCTCACCTCACCTGCGGGACGACGGGCGATGACTGAGACCAAGATGGGGACGGAGAGTGGCCCCCATCACATAATGGAGCCGGTTGGGGCCCGCATATGGTGAAGAGATCATCATCAGGCGGGCTGGCGGGGAGGCCATAGCAGCAGGTATTCTCGGTAGGTATCTGCGAGCGCAACGGCGGGCTCGCCTCCGTCGGTGGGACGGATCAGCAGCGATAACAAGCGAGCCCAGGTAGAGACATTTAAGAATGCAATCTACTCGACACCGGATAAGGGCTGGGATGGACAGCCTAGCCAAAGCAGCGCAGCCGGCTGGAATGGCTGACGGGGCCACTTTAGCAGCCAGAAAAGCTTGGCCCGCTAGAGTGCTGCCTCGGTTGGCCTTGCCGGAAGTGGGGTCCCACCCGTCGGCACAGGGTTACATGGTGCGTGTGTAAGCTACCAGTCTGCCAGTGTCATCTATCCTGCGTTTCGTATACACTACGAGCCTTCTGGTGCCATCGCCAGCTCGTAACCCGCTAGTGCCGGCACGATGCCCGAGGCTTGCTGGGGCTACACGGAGTACTACTGGTCACTCACGCCTGCTGGTCGATACGCTGGGCATCCTCGTATCTTCGTGTAGCCCGTCGTCGACATGTGACCTAGGTCATGATCATGCAGCCCGAGATACAGATTGGATACAGATTCTTCCAAGCACCCAGCTGGTGCACAATGACAAACACCCAGTCTGACTTGTACAATCCTGATGGTTAAAAATCGAAATTGGGTGGTCAAGTGCATGTGAGATGACCAAGGCAATGCATGCGCGTGTCATGGAGGCTGCGAGCTTGTGGGGCGGTTCTGATGGCCATCTTGTGTCGGCGAGAAAAAGGAAGAGAAAAGAAAAGAAGCCGGCCCAAGAATTCAAGTTCCCTGGCGCCGACCCCAAGGCACTTCAGGACCAGGCTGTCGGCTCGTCGTCTCCCCCACGTCTTGTGGTAATACCTGTGATGCGGCCCACGCTGCTGCTTTCGTGATTGGCCATGTCAGCCGCGCCGCACTGGCAGCCTCGTAGGTCATGAGAGGTACCTAGGTACCTGGTTGGCAAGCCTTGCAATACCTTTCCTAACTACTAGATAGCGGTTAGACAGTCGTGCGTATTATGGCATTTCTCGGTTGGAATTGCACACAGCAGTGCGTGTGCGGTTGAATGTCGGGGTGCTTCTCAGTTCACCTACAGACTCGGCGCTTCAAGACGCTTGGTGATGAGTAGCCGCCAGTCAGCAGTAAAGCCTTTGTAGGGACTGCAATCCGATAATCGTTTCTCCATGTTGGTTGGTACGATAAGAGCCGGACACATGTTTGGTCGGGACGTTCTGTATACGTTACGCAGCCGAAACCGGTGAGTCTGCCGCCAAGGGAGCCTGCCTGCACAAGGTCACCATCCTCGCTCTCTGCCGTGGTCTTAACAGTCAGCAGATTCACGAAGCAATGAAGGGTTTCCGTTCCATCGGGTTCGATGACCGCAAGCTGCCTGTCGTGGTCGACGACATCGCCTCGCCACCTTCAATGTTCTTCCCTCCCACCGACAGGACATACAGGAAGCCATGGAACCATTTCCTAGCCAACATCTTCTGTTCTGAGGTTCAGTGGATGTTCCTTGCACCAATATTCTCCGAAAAAGAAAGCCAAATAAGACTGTACCGCAGCGCAATTCTCCCGTTCACATCTGTAGAGGATGTAGCTTCCGGCATGTATGGTGAAGTGCACCGGGTCACGATTCACGCTGCGCATCGAAATCATATTGATATCCAAGTGAGAATTTCCAAGAAGATGCAGATGTTTTTACCATAAGCTGACGCCTATCAGGTCGATGGTCGAGTAGCTATCAAGAAGATTCACCACCATTCTGGAGAAGACAAAGGCGCGCAAACAGAACTGGTCGCCCGACTCTGGCAGAGAGAGATCCAAGAGATCACCAAGCTCAGGCACCGCAATATCATCAGTTTCATAGCAGCCATCAGTAGGGGATCTGAACAGTATCTCATGTTAGAGTGGGCAGATGGAGGAGATCTGCGGCAGTTATGGCACCACTACGACAAGCCCAATCTCACCCCGACTCTGGTCCAAGATGTCATTCATCAGCTCTATGGACTGGCTGACGCGTTGGAAAAACTTCATCAGAATAAATTCCGACATGGCTATATCAAGCCAGAAAACGTCCTTCGCGTGAGGAGTAACGGGAATCGGCCAGGTTCTTCAGATGTTAATGTTGGGACTTTGAAACTCTGTGATGTGGGTTTGAGCAAGTCAACTGACCATCCCCTGGTAACCCAGGCCCGGACGACACTAACGACAACGTAAGTCCTGTTTCAAACTCTTCATTCTTTCATCTAGCTTCTTCGCCTGGGCTGTAATGTATTTATTTCTCTACTCCCTAATCAAGCCCGAAAATAGCAAATGGTGTCTAGATACGCATATCAACAAACTCACAGACGATTTGGGACTTTGAGATATGAACCACCAGAGTTACATGAGATCGAGAGAATAGTCCTGTCGCGACGCAATGATACCTGGTCCTACGGTTGTCTCATACTTGAATTCATTGTGTGGCTATTCAAAGGATCTCAAGGACTTGACGAATTCAACGAAATGATCGTGCGCGATCTCCGTCGCCAATGTCATTACTTTGAGATAGAGAAGGGTAAAGTATATGTGCACAGAGCAGTAGTTGAGACCATGCAGTTACTCTCTCAATGATCAGACTGCCAAGCAGGAGAAACCGCTTTGGGTGACCTTCTCAGGCTGGTCAGAACGAAACTTCTGGTTGTTGCCCTGGGCTCACCCAATCCGATGAAACCCGAGGTCCCAGACGACAGTGCGGATACAATGGCTCGAGTGCGTGCCGACTCCAGTACTCTCAAAAGGGAACTTGGCAGAATCATCGAGAGAGGCAATGAGAGGCAGGACTACTGATTGAAGACTAAATTCGAGGTTGCGGGTATAGAAGGCGACCAACAGGAGCTCTCGAGAATAAGCGTCCCAGTATCACCCGGATATGATACTGTTTCGTCAATGCCACCCATCCGAGCTGGCACGGATCAACCTGACAAAGCACCAGACCCGACCCAGCCGATCTCTACAGAAGCCACCCCCGACATTGAGCCAGTGGTTGGCAATAAAGCCCACGGGCTTGACCAGCCTCTGATCAACAGCACACCAAGTGTCACTTCCAGTCAGAGCGGTTCTCAAGACACTGTTGCAGGAAAGCCAGGAATGCAAAAAGATGACAGTCATACTGCAACTTCATCTAAAGCAAGAAGATCAGACGCTCAAATTATCGTGCATGAAGTTTTGGCGGCTGATGAAACCCCCTTTTCCAGTTCTACTGTTCCCAAGCCTGTCCATGGCGCAGTGAATTCTCGAAACTCCGTTGGCGATATCAGCAGCTCTGGATCTTCCGCTCCTTCAAGTATTGGAGACACGAATGCTGTGTCCTCTGGACCCGGTGCAAACACCACCACAGACACGACAGCCCCTTCCAAGTTTGGCAGCATTGCCCGGGAAACAGGTCAATCAAAAGACAACGCCAGGCTCGGAGATTTTGACCAGTTCTCAGACGACGGAAGCATAGCTTCTTATGCTGATCAATACATGGAAATCATCACAACATGTCTCCGAAGCGATGTGCACCAAGAAGATTTACTCACAATTGAGACTATCCTGCCGTCTCTTATCCAGGAATCCGCTATTAGGATAGGGCATGAGGATGAAAGTGATCTTCATCGGATGATGATGGTCTTTGCGTATAAATACCACAAGTAAGGGCTCTTCTTTGAGTGGAAGTTGTGGAACAGCTTTCTGACAAGTTGTTGATCCCAGGAAAATCGCTTCTGCAGTATGTCATCAAGCTCAGGATCGACATGAGGTCGAGACAGAATCCGAATCAAGTGAAATGAGTCCAAAAAGTCGTACAGTCGGAGGCGAATCCTATCGCGACAAAGCCAATGTGGATAACTGGGTAAGCAGTAATGCACGTCAGGGAGATAGCCTGGAACACCCTGAAGAAGAGGCTTTAACTCGAGAAGACAACCTCGTCTCAGACAAAAAACCAGAAGATGTGATTCGAGAATTAACGCCATCCGCGGACACAATAAGCAGCCTTGTTGGATACAAGTGGCTCATCACAGCCATCAAACGAAGCGTAGACGTCGAGATCTCGAGTAGTCAAGCACAATACCACCGGAACACAGTGCTGAAGGGTTTAGACAGCATTCAAGCAACGCCACAGCAGACACGGATCAGTCGAAAGAGGTCGCCGGCTTTGTATACAACTATCTATGAGCTTCCGTGGGATCTTGTGCGTTTCTTGCGAGAACAGGAATACGATTCGGGGGTGTGTCCAGAGACTATCAGCCGAGTGATAACGATAACGGGCGGCGCCGAGTTCGCTCAAGCACTTTCATGCAAAGATTACATGGAACAGACGTGGCCCTTGACCGGTGGGGACATCATCGGGCTTCTGGAGGACATGATACGCTTTCTTGGCCAGAATCGTACGGGTGAGTAGACGTTGTTAAAGCTTCACCAGTGACTGTACAAATCATGAGATCCCTTGCTAAATGCTGTTTAAACTAGTCACCCTCCTAGATAAGACAGACGTGTCAGGAGAAATAAGAGAAGGCAAAGTGCATGTGAGAGCCAGAGGCACGAAATACGGCTTGGCAGAGGTGGCAGAGCAGCTCATGTGGATGTCCACTGCGCTTCATACATCGAGAAGAGATGACGCACAGCAGTCTCAGCATGCGACAAACACATATCTGCATTCTTGCCGCATGGACGTACGCACCGGAGTCACTGATCCCTCTCTTTGCATGCCGGACTCGCATGTTGGCACAGTCAACATTAAGGTGGGATATCGAACGGAGACCCTCGACCACGAACCACAGCTTTCAAACGGATCTTGTTGGAATGGACTCTTTCGAACCTGCGAAATTAGTGCTGGATACCCCGTTCCATCACGGCAGTTGAAGCAACCTGGACTGGAGATCCCGCTTGACATGATGGCGGATCTCATCCGCGCAGACCGGGTGACTCAATTTGGTCTCAACCTGGTCATTATGGGCTTTTCCTCTCTTCTCTATGCGACTGGGTATCAAGATGGAATTATGACCTGGCATTTGATTTACAATGTGGACCGGTCTCAGGTCTCCTTCTCCGATCATCGAGTGCCCTTCATCGCTTCAACGAAAGACTTACTCCCTTTTCCCAAGGATGTTGGCCGGGCACGCCACGTTGTGAGATGGACGAACAAGGTCGAGAACAAGACAGGTATGAAAAGCATCTCAGCAGTATTCCAGCAGTAAATTCAGCTTTCAAGATCTTGACACCAACTACAGGTGCTATTGATGCAGACTATGCCATCAAACGATCGGACCTCCGCCCCCCAGCGGAAGGTTATGCAATGGAAAGATTGCAGATCACGGCTGGACAGTTTGTAACCGTTAGTGCAAGCTTTACACGCGGGTTAAGAGATAAACCAGTGGAGCAGAAAGATGAGAAGAACTTCCTCCAACGCCTGATGAACATGGGGCACAAATGCATCGTCCTTTACGATGTCGATGTTCGCAAGGCATGGCTTGTGGACGGTCTCAGCACGGTTCTTCATCTTCTACGCCTCTATTTAGCAAAGTCCTCCAAACCCAACGACTACAGCTCGTCATTTCAGAATCCTTTTCTGGAGCCGATTGGTGATGGGAGCGGCAGGAGTGGAGCTTACGACACCCTGAGGCATGAAGCGAACCTGAAGCTTCGCATTCATGGGCCTACCGCAGCAATTGGTGGGACTAAAGAGGATGACTTGAGTGAAGTCATAACCGTCAAAGACCGTATAGAGACCCTTCTACACATGCTCGAGCAAATATGTAGCCATCATGCGGATAAGAGGGAGGATAGGAGTATCGGGAGGCTGATCAAGAGATCTGAGATTCGCACATAAGAAAACAGAGGGTACACAGATACAAGTACACCCCCAGTGCGCCAACATTAATTCAGACCACTAATTCGCCATACACAACAGAAAAACACAGTTATTAACTACACATATCCTTATCTATCCTCATTACTACTATCATAACTTCTGCCTAAGTGGTTTGCTACTTATTTCCTCATCTGGGGCGCTCCCTTACCAACCCCAGCACCATAATCTCCTCCTAGGTCTCCTTCTTATCGCCAACAAGGTCATTAACGAGGTCATCAACAGTCAGATCTAGCTATAGCAGCTAGTTAATAGTCTCACAAGCCCTCATACAGGGCTTCTTAGCTACTAGTTTGGCGGTTAATAGCATCATCACCAGCAAGGCCGTCTCTGCAAAACGTCGCTTCAGAAGCCAGCAAATCGCTCACTCCATAAGTGCTTCCGCCAACTGCTAGTCTCATCAAACGGCTTCTCACTAGTTCTTCCTGCTACAAGAGTCCTCCTAGTCCAGCAATTCAAGGGTCTCATCATTCCACTCAAATGCTAAGTTAACCCATTGCACAGAAGCCATCATCACCCTCATTTTATTACCTACCCTACTACCCAGACTACTAGTTATTAAGGTTATCTTCTTACCCATTACAGCTTTCCCACGGGTTGCAAGGATTCCATCTTCATCTACACCAAATATAGTCTCATTATAAGGTCTTCCCTTCATTACAGTAACCTTCTGCAGCAAGAGGACTGCTAAGAGAGGGTTTCCAACTAAGAGGTCACGATCCAGCCAGTAAGACTTATAGATATTCTCTCTCTAGAGAGGACAACTATCTTCCTTATAGTCAGCAATTCGATTTGCGCAGGGTAGGCCGTACTAGGTGTAAATGGGGCAAATGCAAGTTATAGGCAAGCAGTTTCCTTATAGAATTTGCCCCTAAAGCATACATTTTGCATAACTTCTCATTATAGCAAGTAGCTTAAGGGCCGCCCATAAGACTTAAAGTGGAAGCTTGCCCAGCTACTTCTGCCCATTAAATTTCTCTAGTAACAAGGTCTTCTAACGGGCTTCTTCCAAACATAGGGCATAAGAACTATCCGTAATCATCTCATCAGCAGCCTCAACTAAGTAGAGAACATTCCCCATCCTATAGCCAAGATAGACCTTAAATTTGCAGCATATAGCCTCCATTAACGAGGTTACACGTAAGCCGAAGTTAAGGATCTTACAGGTCTTATGCCCAGCCCATTTAGCAATAATCTTCTCTCCTTCATCAACATACTAGGTCTAAAGGTAGTTAATAAAAATAGACCTTGGGGCCGCTGGCTCAATTGTCAGCCCTAGTATCTACATTCTATTGCCAGCCCGAAGCAATCGTCAACTCGCCAATCGTCAACTCGCACACCCAACGGCCCAGGGATCAGCGGAGCGGGACGTGTATCTCGCACGCGAAGCGTGCGAGATATGCTGGCCCACTCCGCTTGCGGCGTAGCATTCTGCTTATCCCCATGCCTCTGCAGCCCCTAGCTAACTAAGCAACCCAAGCACGCTCCACGCCCAATATCAACCACGCTTCTTCATTATTAACACCATAGAAACTGCTAAACGATATAAATTGACTGTTCTAAAGCAACTTGGTGATAGATTCAGTCTGTTCTATGAAAACTATCTACTATGGTAATAACTATATCCGTATATATATTCCAACTCTTTAGTGGCTCGCAGGCTTGCACACCAAGCCATCAAGCTATTGCACAAGGCTTGATACTTCATCCTTTGAGCGGGCTCGTATAGCTTGCAATCAAGCGTTGCGAGCCGGACCCTAACCCTGATAAGGTGGCGTTACTGATTGGATCAGGCGGGACAACCTTTTCGGGAGCCGTTTCCCGCCCTGCGGGGTTGTCTTCTGCGGTAGTCAGTCGCCAATGTGTGTTGGCTCATAACATGAGATCCAGTAGATTACTAGGGATTATAACCTAGCAGATACCTTTATAAAGAGTATACTAAATAAGGCGCTAGAATGCCTCATTAATAATAATACCCTTATTATTAAGGTGAAAGGATATATAGACTATAGCTAGTTAGTAATAACCCCTTCTTCTACCTAAATACTATATAAGGGATTATAATAATTACTATAAGAATAGCTATATACTAACTTGCCTAGTAAGAGTATACTTAATAGTAATAAACTAACTAACGCAATTTAGTTAGCAATATATTAATGTAATACTAATGCTACCCTATATAAAGGAAGAATCACTACTTTCCAGCACCCTAAGCCCTAGATGGAAGTTAACAAGTACCTTAAGATATAAAAAGGGATTATATAGTACTAATAACCAGCAAAACTTTAGATTCCTATTAACTAGTTACCTATATCTTACCCTAAGGAGCTATATAATTAGCTAGTATATGGTTTAAATCCATCCTAAGGGCGAGACCTTATAGCCAAGATTTTTACAGTAGTGCCTATGCACTAAGGGTTTAGGTAATGAGAGTTACCACTATCCCACAGGCACTTAAGTTGCCAGCTATGTATATCAAGCGTCCCCAGTCAAGATTTCACAGTCTTAACTCCTGCTTAACATATATTTTACATACTTACCAAGAGCAGCATTAGATATTACACACTCTACTATGCATTTTATTAACAAGTTGGCTCCAATATACCATTTATTACTATCTACTATAATCCCTACCTAACCTAACTACTACCTTATCCACACCTACCAACTCTTGCTATTAGCCTCTAATGGAGAGGGCTTTATTAAGTATTCTTCCCCTAAATAGCCTTAGGCAAAGAGGGCTTTTATAGATTAAGTTATTATTAAAACTTGTTATTAATATCTGCCATTAGATTAGCAGCTGATCTAGACTATACTCAATTTAATCAATTGTTAACACTTAGTAAAGAGAGAGAAGGGGTCCAAAAGGCTAGATAGTTATTATTCTAATTCTAGGGAGTCTAAGTAATTATTATTCCAGCTCCAGGCAAATCCTTATTCAACCTATAGCCTGCAGGTAAAGGAAGCATGAGTCCTTATTATACATTTCTTTTAAAACCCTTAAGTACTAAAGATAACAAATGGGCAGTATATATTAATGGAAGCAGACATTTTATATAGGGAAATTACTATATTATGCCAGACCATATAATTATGGGCTCCTAGCTTCTAGAGGAAGCAGGGACCACCATAACACGCCAGGCCTCTCCGGGTACCTGTATTTAATGGGCACTTAGCATAACGGTATATTCAACAAACTTAGCAAAGGGGCTGCTACAACCAAAAGTAACAGCAACATAGGGATTCTGATAATAAATACGGCAATTCTTTTATTCTTATTACAATAGCGAGAGCGTGGGTTCAACCCTACGCCTGGGATTTTTTTTTACTATGATTTTTAAAAGAAAAGACTACTAATATGGCAATAGTAGTGTGCAACAGCACATTGGTGGGCTATCGCTACAGCCACCATACTGTAGCCAGAGGGCGTAGTTGCTTAGTAAGCAACTACCACCCACTATATAGACCCGAGATAGCTGGCGGGCTACGCCCACTGCACCCACTACTCGAGACAGAGAGAAATACAAGAACAACACCCCACTCGTATTGCAATACGTGACCCATCCAACAAAAACAAAGAAAGTGCAAGAGTGCGCCAGGTTTCTGATGCTTTAAAGGCGGAAACCTAGGGCACATAGTTTAATTAAAACTCAGAAACTAATTTTCAACCCGACCAAGATATCGACCAATGAAAACCAAACACCTGTGCCTCGGTATCTGCGGGGTCAAGAAGGGGGGGGGGCGCGTTCTGCCCCGTCGCCACGCCTCGGGCTACCTAGATTGGGACAACGGGTCGTGGCATGTCCGGTTAGCAAACATGATGTACTACGTACACTTCTCAGGCCTACCGCTGAAGAGACCGTTCCTGAGACCCTTCTGCAGACAACTGGGGCTTGCTGTTCTAGTTATCCACACGTCAAAGTGTCCTTGGGATTGATTGGTGTGGGCCACGGTAGCACGGCCCCCAGCTGGCGCGCAAGCACTAGCTCCTCGGCATGTATCCCAAGTGGGCGTGCAACATAGCTGGCATATTGTACGTGGTACAGTACATACAGATCGGAGTCGTATTTCCCAGTGATTGGCATCTCCTCTTTTCGGCCCTGGGCAAAGCCAATTGGGCACTAGCTGCTCGTGTATCTCTTGTCGTTGATGACTGATCTTGCCGGACCTCGGACGAGTTCCGCGGGAAATCAATTGATGTTCATGATTCATGCTGCGCGGGCTCATATTCTGAACTACACCGTCACAAACGTGGTTTTCTCCTCCGTCTTGCTGTTGCTAACCAGTATCTGCCCTCTAGACTTCATGCTGGGGGAGCAGTAAGTAGACTTGTCGGGCGAACTCCAACTGAGGAACTGGGCCAGCAACTCGTCGGTGTGCCAACGATGGCTACCACAGTACACCGTGGCCCTGACGGCAGCGCCGTCTACAAGGCAGGCCTACACATGGAAATACCGAACCTGGACCTCCTCACAGCGCTGTTCGGTAGGTGCAAAGGTCCGCGGAAAGCCCTGGCACAATATCAGAAACTCACCAGCACCACACCAAACCAGACTCCAAGATCTGCGAAGCCGACGACCAGACCATCGTCTCCGCCGACGCCGCCGACCCTGAGCACAAGCACCTGACCAGGGCGCGCACGCGGCAGCTCACGACGCAGGTCAGCTTCTAGAGCCCCTTCCCCCCTGCTTGGGGATGACAATCACCTCCCCGGAGCCCATGCCTCGAAAGTCACGGCCACACCGTGGCCTGTCCCACGTTATCTTTGGATGATGCTTCTTCCCTGGTTCCTCAAAAGCTGACTCTTGATGCCGGACCAGCTCGCGCACGCACTGCGGCACACCTACGGCGTCGGGCGGCAGGGCCGCAACAAGGACATCGTGCTCGTCAACACCCTAGGCCACTACATGCTGCCGATCCTGTTCTACGCGACCGTCGCCGCCGGCGGCGTCTATAGCGCCTCCAGCCCGTCGTCCACGGCAAGCGAGCTGGCATACCTGGCTGGGCTGGTCGAGCCCAAGGTGATAGTATGCGACGCGCACACGCGGGCGGCGACAGAGGACACGGTGCGCCAGCTGAAGTTCCCCGCGGACCGGCTCCTGGTGCTGGGCGACGACCCGGCCCTCGAGCTGACGGCGCAGGGGGGCGGGGGCAGGGTGGAGCTTGCGCCGTCCAGGACGCTGCAGTGGGAGCGCATCGCCGACCCGAGGGAGCTGGAGGAGTCGGTCGTCTGTGTGCTCTTCTCCAGCGGGACGACCGGCCTGCCCAAGGGCGTCAAGCTGAGCCATGTGAACCTGTTCGCCGAGGCTTACGTGAACATGGAGCCACGCAGGGAATGGGAGGCGCGCGAGCGGCCGGGCCTCAAGTATCACACCCTGGCACACCTGCCGGCCGCGCACATCGCAGGCGTCCAGGGCTATCTCATCAATGGTCTGTACCGGGGCGGCAAGGTCTACTGGATGCCCAAGTTTGACTTTGCAAAATTCATCGAGTACGCGAAGCGGTACAGGATAACGAATTTCTTCAGCGTCCCGCCCATCTACCTCGCCATTGCGAAGTCTCCCGGCATCACGGACCAGCTCGGCTCGATCGACCACGCCTTCAGCGGGGCGGCCCCCCTGGGCTCAGAGCTGCAGCTGGAGGCCGAGAAGAAGATGGGCAAGGGGCGGGCCAGATTGACACAGGTCTGGGGGCTGACCGAGACGACTGGTGCGATCACGGGCTTTCCGCCTGGTGAGGCCGATCTGACCGGGAGCGTCGGCCCGCTTGCTGCAAACCACGAGGCCCGAATCGTGGACGACGAGGGCCGGGACGTCCAGCCTGGTGAAAGGGGCGAGCTGTGGGTTAGGGGACCCGTCGTGACGAAGGGGTATTGGAAGAACCCCAAGGCGGATGCCGAGAGCTTCGTGGAAGGGTGGTTCTGCACGGGCGATATTGGCTTGTACAAGAACGGCACGTTCTATATTGTCGACCGGAAGAAGGTGAGCCTGCAATTTGTGCCTTCCTGTGGCTGCGTCGCGTACTCGTTGAGGCGTGGTCATGGGTGGACGTGTCATGACGAGGACCGGCCACGGCTGTACATAGCCAGACCACGGTCTTGACAAGATGGGCTGACGCGCCATCAACAGGAACTCATCAAGTACAAGGGGATGCAGGTCGCCCCGGCAGAGCTGGAGGCAACGCTCCTGTCTCACCCAGATATTGCAGATGCAGCTGTGATTGGGGTCGAGAAAGACGGCACAGAGGTGCCGAGGTGAGCAAACCGATACTGTCCTTTGCATTCTGGTTTTCCGGGTCGTCACACCACCGTCGCCCAAGGCCCTACGTTCTTCGTGAAACCGAGGAGACTGGTCGTTTGGTTGTGCATGCTCGACACTACCGAGTTCGTGTATTGTCGTTGCTAATCAGTCTTGTCTCTTCACACAGGGCATACGTGGTAGCGGGCAACAAGGATCTCTCCGGCGAGGAGATCGCACGCTGGGTGGACGGCAAGGTTGCGAACCATAAGAAGCTGCGGGGCGGCGTCATACTGGTGGACGCAATCCCCAAAAGCCCTGCCGGTAAGATCTTGCGAAAGGTTCTGCGCGATCAGGCAAAAGCAGAGAAGACTCTGGCTAAATTGTGAGGACACAAATGCCATAGTGTGCACATGTGCATGGAGACATGGGCCGGTGATAGGTAGCACAGCGAGATGTGTCCCCGGTGGGCAGTGGATAATCACCCGCACCAAGCCGAGTCAGAACAAGATAGGGTGACGTCTGATCTGGAATCGAGCCGTTAAGAAGCCCTATAGTAACATAAATGGGCTTGAAGTCGAATGTTCAATCCGAGATTGAAATATCAATTGTGACCGGTTCCGGGTGTGCTGGCTCGGAAATCGGTCCAGGCCTGCGGAAGTCGGTATTCTGACGATCCGGATGGCAATGACGATGGCAAATGACGATCCATATTATCCGGCTTGAATCAGACCGACAACTGGCGACGAGCAGTTTTGGACAGGAATACAACCCGAAGAGTTGAACACCCGACCTGACAGGAAATCCCATGCCATGCCTTCTCGACTAGACCTTGGGATGCGACCGCAAGGCCGTTCTTGTCACAGGTGACAAGTTCGAGCTGCATGCCTGAAGCTGTTGTGGGTCCTCGTTGTTTCTTTGGGTGGTCAGCCCTGAGGGTGGCTCCAGAGCGAGTATGGGGCTATAGGCTGGATACAAGTTGCGTAGATACAGGAGTGTCTTGAGCGGGTTGTCGATCTGTACCTGTATCAACCATAGTAACATACGCGGGCAGACGGTGGTCGTCATAATTTCTGGTTCGTTCTTGTCCCCTATCTGAGGGTCAAGCCATCCGCAGGCCGACCCAGGGGCTGGGTGGGCCCAAGGCGAAGTCTTTCCAGGTGTCCAGCAGCCAGCAGCCACGTAGTAGTCGCTGATAACCCCGACATGAGGTATAATGGGGGGACTGGCCCGCCGCAAGGGGCTGTGCATTGCTCGGTCGTGGGCAGGTTTCATGAATTTGCAGTGTGCGTGTGCTGCTGTCCCATTGGAGGGGTTTGCAACGACTCCAGGTCTCCTTGCTTTCCCGCCCCGCCCAATGCGCTTCGTGAGTGTCAACACCCGTCTTTTTCTCTGACGACATCCCTCCAAACCACGTATACTATCTTCCAGGAGCCGTCGGTTTTCTCGCACACGCCACTCCACAAGGCCACAGACGGGATCAGTGAATGAATGGGCAGAGGTCTGGCGAGACGAGAATAATGCCAGGGCAATGGGTGCACGTCAGGTATAGTATTCTTGTAGGGTGGAGGCGGCGCTGTCGTACCCACCGCAGCGGACGGTTACGCGTCATTGTGTGTGTGTCTCTTGTCCCTGTCCTGACCTGTCTTCCTGTGGGTCAGCCGTGACAAAACTCCGCGGCCTTTTCTTTCCTTCCGCTGCTTCTCGAAGAGTATCTAATCCACATCGCAAAGTAGCGCTGGCGGCGCCGTCTTTTCTTACCTCGAGCCCTGCCTGAGCTCCTTATGCCACCCAAGTTACACGCCTTGTCTCTGTCTCTTGTCTGTTCCTATTTCTCTGTGTGTGTTCACATTCTCTCACTCTAATTGCCAGGGCTGAATGGTATTTCTTCCTCTTCCCATCCTCCCAGTCACTCTCTGTACGTGGTAAAATTTCAGTGCCGTCCTTCCGCCGCCCCCAACGACCAAATAACTGGTCCACAACCCAAGAGCAGAGGCACCCACGCCTGCTGCCTCTCCCTCTCAGATCGTCTCCTGTCGATACTCGGATTTGTTCGCAGATCGTTCCAACGAAAGCCCCTTGAAATCTCAAGGAACTTATCTTTGACCGTTCTATTCCGCCCCGACTTCTCCACACTGGGTGGAGGGACCCCTCCACCATCTTGTCCCGGAATCCACTGACTGAATCGGCCCCGTTTGAGGAGCTCCCTCATGTAAACCGGTGCTGGTACCCTACTCACAAAACCCGCCAGCTCAGCCGCCTCTAAACGATTAATTCGTGTCGTTAGCATCTCGCACATGTCAGCGTCCCATCTTACCCTTGCGATGAAAGCATCTTAAGTCTATCCGCACCATCGACACTGGTTTCAGGTCTCTCCGGGTGAAGTCCTCTTTTTGGCCCAGCCAAGCCTGACCCCACCCAAAGGACCCTCGCCCGGATCTAGATTGAGTTCTAGACGATGAGCTACTTCAACCAACTCCCTGCCGTTCTTACCCGCTGTCTAGCCGTCGGAGCTGGACTCGTGGCGGCCGACGGGGCTCTGCCATACGTCACGGATTATGAGAATTATAACCAGGGATACTATGGCATACATCCTAATCAAACATACAAATCAACCAACACGTACGGACTGCTGTTCCAGGTCAACCAATGGTACCCTGAGAAGTCTGGCCTGGGCAGATACCTGTTCATGTCATCCGTCGCTGGCGAGCAGCAAGCCACGCCCTTCATTATCGACACCACAGATTTCAGCATGGTCTATGGTGACCCGCAATGGCCAGCGACCAACAACCCGAGGATACAAATGTACAACAGCAAGCCATACCTCACATTCTGGGAGGGCAGCGACTACCGCGGCCACGGCCTGGGCTACTGCTTGCTGTACGACGAGTCTTACCAGCAGGTCTACAACATCTCGACCAAGATGATCAACACCAAGGCTGATTCTCATGAATGCCAACTGACTCATGACGGGACCGCTCTCATCACGGCTTACGAGAAGGTGCCCTACAACATGAGCAATGCACCAGGCGGAGGCCCTGAAGATGGTTGGCTTCTGGACAGCATATTTGAGGAGATCGACATCGAGTCCGGCGAGCTCAAGTTCCTATGGCGTGCCAGTAGCCATTTCGACATAAATGAGACTGCCGTGAACTGGGGCACTGGCGACTACGGTGCACTCACCGAGGAGGTCGGCTGGGACTTTTTCCACATCAACAGCATGCAAAAGACACGGGAGGGCAATTTCTTGGTGTCTGGGCGTCGCATCAAATCACTGGTATACATCAACGGCAGTGATGGATCCGTGATATGGCAGCTCGGAGGAGCCAACAACCAGTTTATTGACCTGAGCGGCGGTAATGCCACAAATTTCGGCTTCCAGCACACCGCGCGGTTCACAAATGACGAACTGACCGACATCACCCTGTTCGACAACCACGACCTCGATCCAAACAATCCCTCGCCCGGCTGCATCGAGGGTACCTGTTCCAGGGGTCTTCACCTGCGCATCGACACGACGAGGATGACCGCCGAGGTTGTGCACGAGTATTACCACCCCATGGACATTGCATCCTGGGCAATGGGGGGGATCCAGAAGCTCGATAATGGAAACGTCCTCGTAAGCTGGGGCACTACTCCAGTCATTACCGAGTACACTGAAGATGGCGAGATTGTCCTTGATGCGATGCTGGGCCCGTGGTTCGATCATTCTACCAACACACAACCAGTGTACCGAGCATGGACGATGGATTGGACCGCCAGCCCGATTTGGAAGCCGGACATTGCAGGTGACGAGAACTTTGCATATGTCAGCTGGAATGGGGCTACGGAAGTGCATTCTTGGGATCTCGTGAGTCGACCTCATACTATGCCCGACAAATCCATGACAGATATTTCAAAGCAGTACATTAACCATGAACCAACCAACAGATGGAGGGGAATTCGAGGGAGAGCCTCACGTTTACGCAGAATGTGAAGAAGCGTGGCTACGAGACAGTTATCCCACTGAAACTCAACGGATCCTTCCTCGTTGCCAAGGCGTTGGCCGCAGACGGCACGGTTCTGGCCACCACAGACGTCTGGGATCTGGCCCTCGGAGCAGTTGTGAGTACCAAACCCGTCCCATTTTTCCACTTTATTAGCAGGCTTTCGCACTCTCACGTTTTCTTACTCTTCACAGCACGAATATGGAGTCGTAGGCTACTGCAAGATTGGCTGCGGCGGTCTCGACGACTTCGATCACATGGTTGTGCTTCTCACGGCATTTTCTGCCATTCTCCTCGTGATCATGTGGGTATCTCGGAGGAGGACTCTATGAAAACGAGAATTTGTCCTAGTGTAGCCCTCGGTCACTGCTACATATGTACATCGCACAGCATTCGGACTTCTGCAACCCAATCTTGTTTAAACCCTCTGCACAAGAGATATTACCGGTTGGTCGATTATCATGGCTTTAAGGGCACGGTAAAAGGATGGTGGTGGATCATGCGGAGATCTGCCAGAATATCATTGCATGTCCGCCAAGCATCGAGCGGACAGGAGTTAAAGGTTGTCGGGGGGCGTTGGGAGACGTGTGCCCAGCGTGGGGCGTGGCTCTTTACCCGTCAACTACTACGCATGCTGTCAGCTATTCTATTCATGTCCATATTACAATTATAACTACTTCACTCGCCTGTCTGGTCCAACGCACTGTGCTGGGCTGCTGCACACATCATGTTATGCAACGAGACAGTAATGCCGAGCGTATTACCGTAACCATCACATATACACCGTTACCCATAAAACGATGAGGTTTAGTCACGGCTCTATATAATGATAAGGCACCAATATTTAGCCTCAAAACGACTTACCTCAATAATTAGAGCAAGCTTAACTAGCCATAATTCGAAGAAGGAGCAGTATTATAGAAGAATACTTTTGAACCTCCAGGGAATCAATGCGGTTTTGGTGTAGACAGACTGCAGGTTGCAGTAGGACTTCATCCCTTCCACGCCCCATTCAACGCCCAGCCCGCTTTGCTTGTGGCCCCCAAAGGGGGTGTTGGGGATGATCTCAGCATGTGTGTTGACCCATACATTTCCCGACTTTAGCTGTCTCCTCATGCGTGTGCCCTGTTCTTCGTCGCGGGTCCACACTGAACCGAGCCCAGCCTCGGCCTTGTTAGCTCTCTGGATGACGTCGGACTCATCCGACCACTTGAGCAGGGGAAGCACGGGGCCTGGTATATATCATCAGCAAGGCCGATTTTGATCACAGCTGGGAGAGGTCCGATAGGTAGGGTGTGGGGGATACTAACCAAACTGTTCCTGCTCCACGATTGCAGAGTCATCCGGCGGGCTGTTAATGATGGTGGCGGGGACATAGAAGCTCTTCTTATCGGCCAGCGGCTGGGCGCCCCCGGTCGCGATCTTGAGCCCACCTTTTTTGATTTCTCCCAGCAGGGCCTCGACATGGTTGAAGTTTTGTTTGTTGGCCACAGGCCCCAGGAATGAGGTCTCGTTTACTCCAACTGGGAGGGATTCTACGTGCTTCACCAGGGCGGCCAAGAACTCATCATAGATAGACTCAGGCACATAGACACGCTTGATAGCCATGCAGATCTGGTCCGAGTTACAGAATGAAAAAATGCCCACCTTGAACGCCGTGGCTACGAGGTCCACGTCAGCACACACAATAGCAGGGTCGTTTCCGCCCAGCTCGAGCGTCACCCGCTTAATGGTCGAGCTACGCGACTTAGCGATAGGCTTTCCAACCGGGTCAGAACCTATCAAAAAACCCGTCTCAGTACTCGCGCATTCTGACCGGCCGATTTCGGCCGAGGAGGAGGAGGAGGAGCAGCAGCAGCAGCAGCCTACCTATGAAGCTGATCACATCGACGTCGAGGGGTGCTGTGAGGTAAGGGCCAAGGCCGTTATCTCCTCTCAGGGCCTGGGAGACGCCCGGGGGAAAGAAGCACGCGCCGAGCTCAGCGAGCTTCATGGAGCAGTACAGAGCCAGCAGGGACGGCTTCAGAATAAAGACATTTCCGGTCAGCAAGGCGGTACAAATATTACCACAAGCCAAGAAGATACAATAGTTCTATAGGACAATGCTAATAACCATACCAAGAGGCATAAAGTAAGTTAGGACCTTGCGCTTAACTATGTCCTTGATAACCTCCTTAGGGAGAGATAAGGCGCAGGTACCCCTTAGAAAGGCTAGATTAGTAATAAGCTTATATTAAGCTTCTTATAAGAGCTAGCGCAGGATTTATCAGGGGCTGAAGCTAATATAAAGATCAATATCATTAAATGTAGCTATTAACTAGTTTCTCCTATTCTTTATTGAGCATGTAGATAAAGTCCTTAGAATTTAACTTAAGAGCCTTAGTAAAGACCTGAACAGCCTTCTTTTACTTATCCTAGTAGACCTTAGCCCACTCCTTTACTGTCCTCTTAGCCGCTACTACCGCCTTATTAATGTCTTCTATAGTGCTAAGGGGGAGTAACAGATTGTATTCTAGGATAGAGAGACTAATAGTATGCCATATCTAGAATATACCAACGACTTTTCCATTAATGATATTATAAAAGGTTATAAAGTCCAAGGAGGTGCTACTTAAAGCTATGGGCGCGTTGCTATGACTTAACAATTAAAGATACGAGAGTAGCTTGAAGTGCTTATTAGGTAGGTTAGTCTGCAATGTTGACTTGGTATCCTAAATTCAAGACATAACTATTTATTTCGGTGTTCTCAAGCTGCCCTTCCCGACAATATGCGGGTGGTTGAGAAACTAGCTACAACAGCAGCCGTCTGTGTCTGCATGCAAGACCAACAGAGGGCTGTGGTGTGGAGCTGTATCCTTGAGCCGCATATGATCCAAGGAGGATTGGGGGCCGTTGGTCACCGAGGGCCTCCTCCACTGCGGCAATTGGTCAAGTAACACACAGCTGGTCTTGCTCACAAGTCTACATTCCTTTCAAAACTAATTTGCTTAAACCTTTAAAAGTTGCTGTATAAAGTAAGAAAACACAATGATAGAATTGAAGTGGTAAGAGTAATATGACCAACGGGATGGGCATCGGCTGGTATATAAGTAAAGGGACTTGCGTATAGGGCCAGAATAGAGAGAGCTTTCGAGGCTAGACATGCAGTATAGGTAAGAAACGGGGGTGTTGCATTGGAAGGATTCATAAACTTAGGGCTGTCTCATCATATTCCTGTCCTCGTCATTGTGGCCGCTGAGCCAGGTAGGTTTAGCGCCAGCCATCCATGGGATGCCAAGCAGGCACCCAGCTACCTAACCCAGCGCGGCGGGTAAATCTCATGTATGTAAGCGGGAGCTCATTCCATGAGGATGTCGTCGTTTTTTTCTGGGCGGTTCATGGTCCGTCTCTCCGGTTCTGCTTTGTCTTTGTCGATCCTGTCGCTTGATTAATAAAAATAGACCTTGGGGCCGCTGGCTCAATTGTCAGCCCTAGTATCTACATTCTATTGCCAGCCCGAAGCAATCGTCAACTCGCCAATCGTCAACTCGCACACCCGACGGCCCAGGGATCAGCGGAGCGGGACGTGTATCTCGCACGCTTCGCGTGCGAGATATGCTGGCCCACTCCGCTTGCGGCGTAGCGTTCTGCTTATCCCCATGCCTCTGCAGCCCCTGGCTGACAAAGCAACCCAAGCACGCTCCACGCCCAATATTAACCATGCTTCTTCATTATCAACACCATAGAAACCGCTAAACGATATGAATTAACTGTTTTAAAGCAACTTGGTGATAGATTAAGTCTGTTCTGAAGGCGTCCTATTGTTGTTTCTAGGGGGGAACCCCCTAGGACCCCCTGCCTGCGGCGCTGAGCCTGCGGCGCCTCACCACGCCCCCTTCCGGCCCGCGCCTTCCTCTTCAACAACGGACCACGATTTTCAACGACATGTCTTCTTAACAATTTCCTCTCGGCTAAATACTTTCAGAGGTACATCGTTATTGACCAATCCAGACTCGAGGATTCTGAACAGACCAATCCAGACTCAGATAACTTTCGGGTGATTACGCTGGGTAAGAACGCTACGCGGGCCGCATATCTCGCACGCTTCGCATGCTCGATACACGTCCCGCTCCGCTGAACTAGGATATATTGCGGGAACATCCAGGCTTGCGGGAGAGAAGGGGGCGCCCGAAAAGGCTCACTCTTTGATTTATAAAGTTCTGTTGGATGGGTCACGTATTGCAATACGAGTGGGGTGTTGTTGTTATATTTCTCTCTGTCTGCAGTAGTGGGTGTAGTGGGCGTAGCCCACCAGCTATCTCGGGTCTATATAGTGGGTGGTAGTTGCTTAGTAAGCAACTACACCCTCTGGCTACAGTATGGTGGCTGTAGCGATAGCCCACCAGTGTGCTGTTGCACACTACTATTGCCACAAGTTCAGTCATTCTTCTGGCCATTCCCGGCATCTCTGTTTCGATACCCGGCTGGGACTTTTGGTCCTTCTCGCGTTTCAACCTGGGGTCTCAACACCGCGGCAGCACTCACCATGGGCCCTTCTTTCGTTACGTCCCTGTCTGGGGCGCTGCTCCTTCTGGGCGCACTTCCTGACGCGGCGGCCAAGTACAAGGTCGATACTCATGATGCCATAGTCGAGTCTTCGCGGTCGCTAGCACGGGACACCATGACCTTCTACCACGGTGAAGAGCCAGGGGAGACCCCCGGTATCCTGCCTGGCCCCCCGCCTGCGGGCGACTATTACTGGTTCACGGACGCGAGCTTCTTTGCTACGTACCTCGACTATTGGCACCTGACTGGCGACGACTCGTACAAGGACATCACCACCAGGGCTCTGCTCTTCCAGGTCGGCCCAGGGGACAACTATATGCCGCCTAACTGGACGCTCTCGATGGGGAATGACGACCAATGTTTCTGGGGCTCTGCCGCGCTGCTGGCTGCCGAGTACGACATGCCGACCCCGGATGGTGAGCCGCGGTGGGTCGACCTTGCACAGAATGTTTGGCAGACTCAGGCGGAGCCGGAGAGACACGACGACACGTGTGGAGGCGGACTACGCTGGCAAATCCTGCCGTCGAACAACGGGTATAACTATAAAAACGGTGGGTTGTGGCAAAAACGCCGTCTTGAGAGCCCTTCTTTCTGCTCACACGACTCTCAGCAATATCCAACGGGTGTTTCTTCAACATGGGGGCTCGCCTCGCACGGTTTACTGGCAATGACACATTCGCCGAATATGCCGAGGACACCTGGAACTGGCTGGCCGGTGTCGGCTTCATCGATAACAAGACCTGGGCCGTGTATGACGGTGCCTTTGCCGATGAAAACTGCACTCGTATAAATAGGGCTCAATTCTCTCCTAACCCTGCGGCCCTTATACAGGGTGCTGCATTCATGTACAACTACGTAAGGTTTCGTCGTCGCAAAAGCATGGTACAACCTGGCTGGCGCTGACGCCCTGTCAAGACAAACGGGTCCGACGTCTGGTGCGAGCGCGCCGAAAAGCTCTCCGACGACATGGTGGAGACCTTCTTTCCGGACGGAATCGCCTACGAGGTATCCTGCGAGGGGGGGAAGCTGTGCACAAGCGACAGTAAGCAGCTTGCAGAGTCATTTTCACCCGCCCATGAGCAACAGATCCCCTCCAAGGGCGTATGTCTCAAACGCCTGACCACACTGTAACCCCGTCCACGTTGGGTTTAATTTAAGCCCCTTCCTCAGTTCTTTGAGAGCTGACTCCCATTGCTGCAGTGATCATGATGAAGGGGTATGCCCATCGCTGGCTGTCGTCGGCGACCCAGGTGGCCCCCTTCCTCGCCGACAAGCTGCTCCCTGTTCTCCGGACATCGGCCCAGGCCGCCGCCGCCCAGTGCGTGGAGAGCGACGGCGGGGCCGTCAGCCAGCGGTGCGGGTTCTACTGGCGCAACGGGACCTTCCTGGACCCTGCCGAGACAGGCGGCACCTCGGACGGAGCAGGCGAGGCCCTCAGCGTGTTTGCGGCGGTGACGAGCTTGCTCATCGCCGATGGCGCGGCGCCAGTTGCTGCGGCCCTTTCGGGCAAGACTGGTGGTAATTCTAGCGACTCCAGCCAGGATGGCTCGCCGATCGGGACTGCAAATGGGAGTTCTGCGAATGATACGGCAGCTTCGGACTCTGGGGTGGGGCGGTTCCGTGTTGAGGTTACGGCCTCGCTGCTTATGGGCGTGATGGCAAATTTTGCCTGTATCCTTTGATCGACACGTGCATGTTGTGTATATGACGCCAAGACAAGTTCTCGAAGTCAATAAAAACAACGAATTCCATACCATACCTAGGTATGGGTGGCATCTGAAGTGTCACCGTCTCTTGTGTCGCTTGCACTGCAGCATTCTTGAAACAGAATCTCGGTGCTGTCGGTGCGGCCGGGAAAAGACCAACAACTCACTCAACCAATGGTGGAAGGCAATGGAAATGTTTCTGCGGCCATCTTCCCCTTGTCAATTCCAGACGTCAATGACTGGGCTATTCGGAGTGGGCCCTGGGCATGTCAGCAGCCAGCTGAGCCTGGCAGTATTTTGGTTGAGTCCTTGATAGGTGGTAAAAGTCGAGGAGCAGGTAGATGAATCCATGACGTTGTCCGCTGTGGTGGGACTATGCAAATGGAAATAACAACTCGGGGAGAGACAATATAACTACCATATCAGTGTTCACTAATCGCGAGACCAATATCCAAATTGCGTCTAGGCCTGATCAGTTGCTGGCCACTTGGGTGGGGCTGGGTGAGTGACATTCTGGCATCTCTGTCTCGCCCAGCAGACTTTGTCTGCTATCTGCCAGCCAGTCAGAGAAGGCTGATTTCCGATGGCTCACCACGTGTGCCGGCGTCAAGCTCCAAGGCCAAGCGCATGTGTGGTGCACAGTATGTGTGGCAGCGGGACTTGCCGGTGGCTCGCAGGGCAGAGGCGGAGGAAAGAAGACGGAAAGCGGAGACAAAGCTCCGGTGGGGCTGATTACATCAGACTTGCGCGCCGACCGCATCACCGCGTCTCAACACCCTTTCACACCTGTGGCGCGTCACAGCATCGGCCAAGATCCCCAGATCCAGCGAAGCCCACAGCATCGGACAATTGGCTGCACAACCTGCACAGCATGGCGTCTTGGCAACTCGTGGACACCCCTCAGGCTTTGTTCCCGGCCCAAAGGGGCAATTCTACGTGATCGACATGCACTCGTTCCATCGCAGTAGCCCGGCTCCTCGGAAGGGCGTAATAGTGATCCCATCGAGCATCACCTCTCTCTGTCTGTCGTCTTCTCCCTCGGAATTCCAGCCTGTCCAGTAGCACTGACGTCAACCACTGGTCGCACCCTTTCTGATCCAATGCCTGCCTCTGAATTTCCAATGGCTGTTCCACTCCTCCCTTCCGTCCATCCCACTTCCCTCAGGTCGCATATATGAAGCTGCGTCCTGCACAATTGCCCTTACTGAATCACCAGTTCTAACCCAGTGATCTTTATTTTTTTTTGTACCTGCCAGTACTTTTAATTCTTTGTGCTGGTTTGATGGCTTCGCTTATCCCAGAATCTGTAAAGTCCGCCAAAGCTGCCGTCATGGGTTCCGGAGGACACAAGATCGCCGACCTGTCAAAGGACACCAAGGAGCTTACCGACAAGTCTCACCAGACCACTGACTATGGAGTCAAGCTGCCAAACCCCGACCATTGGTTGAGCGTCTCCAGCGAGGACCGCCAGGGCCCAAGCCTCATCGAGGACCCATTCTCTCGTGAGAAGGTGAGACTTTGATTTCTTCAATCGTCTTGATATACTTAGTTCCCACCTTGTGATGCTAACCGCACAACCAGGTTACTCGTTTTGACCATGAGCGAATCCCGGAGCGGGTCGTCCACGCCCGCGGCACCGGCGCCTTTGGAACGTTCCGCCTCTATGAGAGCCTCAGCGACCTCTCCTTTGCTCCCGTCTTGAATGACACATCTCGCGAGACGCCCGTCTTCTTGCGCTTCTCAACCGTACTTGGAAGCAGAGGCAGTGCCGACACGGTACGAGATGTCCGTGGTTTCGCTGTCAAGTTCTACACTGAAGAGGGGAACTGGGACATTGTCGGCAACAACATTCCCGTCTTCTTCATTCAGGATGCCATCAAGTTCCCCGACGTCATCCACGCCGGCAAGCCGGAACCGCACAACGAGGTTCCTCAGGCCCAAAGTGCCCACAACAACTTTTGGGACTTTGTCTTCAACCACACCGAGGCCTCGCACATGTTCATGTGGACAATGTCAGACCGTACCATCCCCCGGTCGTACCGCATGATGCAGGGGTTCGGTGTCAACACGTACACACTCATCAATGCTCAAGGCAAGCGGTCCTTCGTCAAGTTCCACTTCACTCCGGAGCTTGGCGTCCACTCGCTTGTTTGGGACGAGGCCCTGAAGCTTGCCGGTCAAGACCCTGACTTCCACCGCAAGGACCTCATGGAGGCAATCGACAACGGGGCTTATCCAAAGTGGAAGTTTGGTGTTCAGGTCGTCGCAGAGGAGGATCAGGACAAGTTCGAATTCGACATCCTCGACGCCACCAAGGTCTGGCCTGAAGACCTCATCCCCGTTCGTTACGTGGGTGAGCTCGAGTTGAACCGCAACGTCGACGAGTTCTTCCCCCAGACGGAGCAGGTTGCCTTCTGCACGAGCCACCTCGTTCCAGGCATCGGTCA
Source organism: Stenocarpella maydis (assembly GCA_002270565.1). NCBI lineage: Eukaryota > Fungi > Ascomycota > Sordariomycetes > Diaporthales > Diaporthaceae > Stenocarpella > Stenocarpella maydis. The sequence continues at coordinate 446,549 of NQMI01000003.1, read as the reverse complement.
CTCTGACGACCCTCTTCTGCAAGGCCGTAACTTCTCCTACCACGACACACAGATCAGCCGACTAGGAGTTAACTGGCAGGAACTGCCCATCAACCGACCAGTCTGTCCCGTCATGAACTTCAACTCGGATGGTAAGATGCGCCACACCATTCGCAAGGGCACCGTCAACTACTGGCCGAACCGGTTCTCCAAGAACCCTCCGGCCAAGCCCCAGGAGGGATCGTATATCGAGTACCAGCAAAAGATTGAGGGCATCAAGCAACGCATCAAGAGCAAGAAGTTTAGGGAACATTTCAAGCAAGCAATGCTCTTCTACAACAGCCTGACCCCTTCGGAGAAGACCCATCTCATGAACGCCTTTGGCTTCGAGTTGGATCACTGTGATGACCCAATCGTCTACGAGAACCTTGCTACGCGTCTTGCCGACATCGACATCAATCTTGCCAAGGATGTTGCCGAGCTGGTGGGTGCCAAGGTACCCCAGCAGAAGAACAACCCGAACCATGGCAAGAAGGCGAAGGGCTTATCTCAGCTCGACTTCCCACCAATTAAGGCAACGATAATGAGCCGTAGAGTAGCAATAATTGTTGCCGATGGTTACGATCCCGTGGCCTTCAGCGCGGTCAAGACCGCCGTGGCCGCGTCGCAGGGTATCCCTATCGTAATCGGCACCAAGCGGAGCGAGATTTTCGCCGCGGGCCAGAAGAGGGAGCAGGGCAAGGGCGTCCGGCCTGACCACCACCTCGAGGGCTACCGGTCGACCATGGTCGATGCGGTGTTCGTTCCCGGCGGCAGGGAATCCATCGACACCCTCAAGAAGAACGGCCGTGCCCTGCACTGGGTGCGTGAAGCGTTCGGCCACCTCAAGACCGTCGGCGGCACCGGCGAGGCCGTCGAGCTGCTGCAGATGGCGTTCCAGCTGCCCGGCGTGCAGATGTCGAGCAACTCCGAGGCAGTCGAGAGCTACGGCGTTGTAACGCTCAGCAAGGCCCAGCCCGACAGCTTCCGCGAGTCCTTCGCCATCGCGAAGGAGGTGGCGGGCTTCATGGGCAAGTTCTTCTACTCTATATCTCTGCACAGGAACTGGGACCGAGAGCTGGAGGGGCTGAACACTCAGGTTGCGTATTAAGACGGGGCAGAGTAATCACTCGGTTATAATTTAGCAAGTATCCGACTGGGATTAATCAACCACGAATCGCGGAGCTTCTTGTGCAGTTGTTCGGCCGATTTGATATATGTTTTCATTTGCGTGATAGAATCATGCCCATCATGCCTCCCCGTGACTCCTTGGAGAGACACATCAACAAATTTTGTTTGCTTTTTTCTCGACGGCTTTCTAGGCTTCATTCCCCCCTAGCCTAATAGGTATTCTTGTGGGGCCTCACCAGGTCTTACGGCTCTGTTGAAGCAGTCACCTCCACCAGTAACTAGTCGACTCGTAGATTTCTCAAAGCGGCGTGATACGTCCACGAGCTCGACCCTGGTTGAACCGTCATGGAAGGCAATTGTCGTGTTGGTTGCCAGCTCTACTACTTTCTCGTAGTGCTTGCCGGTGTCCCTGGTGAACCGGCTATCAATGGCTATGAACGCGTGGCATCTCTCGCAGCCCTTGTATCGGTACTCCACCATCTGCCACCGTGCCTTGCCAGGAGTGGCTCTGTGTATTGGGCTGGAGTCGGTACTCGTGTCCGTTACGCTGAACCTGACGGGATCCTGGTAGGAACGGCAGTGCTCGTGGTGCCGGCGGAGATGACTTGTCCGCCGGCTTGGGCGGCTTGCTCGTGGTGGGTATTCATATTGCGAGAATACGCTTGTCCTAGGTGTGCCACTACCGGTGGCTTCCAAGGAACACTGGGGGTTTAATTTGTAACCGACATACTTCCATGAGCATACCTGACTTGAGCTTGGTATCATTTTTGACTCACTCTGCGGACCGAGGACACTCGATGCGGGTAGTCACAGTCTCCGACTCGTGGACCGGGAAGAATCCGAAAACAACTTGAAGTAGCGGGTGATTCGGAGAGTATAGCGCGGAGGGTATGAAGATATACAGAGCCCCTAGTATTTGACATTTCCTACTACCTAGATTTTGCCTAGGTAGTTTTAAATATTATTATTTTAGGTGTAACTTGTAGGTCTCAGTGTATAGGTTTGGGTTTGTCTGGGTGTCTGGGTGTTTGGGTATGTAAGTCTGGGTTATATGTCTAGGTGCGAAGTGTGAAAGCCCCAGTGCTTGGTGTTGTAGGCCTTGGTGTTATTGATCTTGACGTTCTGGGGATTTGTGGGTGGGTGCCATAGTAATAGATGTGGTGGGAGAGGGTCCGTAGTTCCTGTCCCATATTTGCTCTGCAAATATCTGTCTTCCGAAAGAAAACACCTTAGAATTTCAAATATCTACATCGAAGACCCCAAAGCTCTTCATGCTGCCTAGGTAGGTATTCTAAACACTGCTTTGATGATGAGAAAATAGCAATCTAACCACTAAGCCCCAAAGAACAACAATTCGATTCAACTCAATCTGAGAATGTGACGGAAATCCACTCTGGATGCCAGATATTCCTTTATCTACCACAAGAACCTAATTCCAATCATAAAGACAAAGTCAAACGCAAAGAGTGTATCATAATCCTTGAACGCCAGCTATCATTTCGTAATTTCGTCACATCATTCCGCCAACAAAGCCCTGGGGTCCAGTTTTGGAAAACACAGGACAGAGGCTCACACGTAGTACCGAGTTGTTGTGACCGTGTACCGAGTCGTACGTCTTGAACTGCGGCTTGACCGATGCCGCCGGTTGACTACCACAACCTCATGTCCTGCATTGTTCGCAGTCCTTGTGGTGTTGACATAGTTGCTGCCGTAGTAGGAGTGGGTGCAGTAGTAGCCCACAGGGATGTAATAACCGCAATCGTAGCAGCAGTAGTAGTTGTGGCTGTAAGAGCTTACTGTGGTCGCAGTGGGCTCCATGGCTTGTTGTGTAGATTGTGTGTATGTGTAGGTTGTGATGTGGTACTCGTAAGCCAGATTCGATTTGAGTGATCTGGTGTGGGGTGATGGGTTCTGAGACAGGTGGAAATAAACTCTGGCCTCCAGAGGACTGCTTGCCTTTTTATCACACCTGTCTGCTACCTCAACACCTATAGCGGCCGACGCTTGATAATACTCGGGAGTCATTGTGGAAGCCGGATGCCTCCGAACTTCAATGTTGTGTGCTTCAACATCCTCAATCACCGGACTAAGATGGAAGGCATGATGCCGGGGGGGCTGAGCTGGCGAGGCCAAAAAGGGTTCGGCCTAGCTGCCCAAGCTTGTGGCTTGGCGGGTGATGTTGGGTGGTGGTGTGAACACAGCCGCACCGGGTGCGCTCCTTTGGCGCGCTCTGCCGCGAAGCTACAGAAAGTTGAGTCACATCGGAGGCTCTGCTGTGGAGTGCAGTAGCTCTACGGCATGTGACCTGGCGGCTGTTTTTACACTTTCGGTGAGAGATGAGCACACACTACTGACCGTGTGAGCAAGCTGCCTGTCGGGGTTACACGGTAGGCTGTTTGCCTATATATTGTAGCTGGTATCCTTAGCGGAAACTTCTGGCTATAAGTAGGCTTCGGCATAGTACTGGGAGGGGCGCTAGGCTTCTCCTTCTTCCTTAGCTTCATATAAACACCATTGGCACCTTAATAACAGTTCCTCCATAGGCAAGCCCATAACATTAAGTCGGCGCTACCTTCTATGTAAGGGGAAAGGTCTGGAGGGGTTTAAGGAAGAAGGTTTAAGTCCTAGAGGGTACAGGCGAGTAAGCCTTACTGGATGACTAAGCAGCCAATAGGGCCTCAATCACCTACGCACATATACTTATACCTAGGTATTATATATTAATTTATATTAATTAAGTTAATACTAAATTAAGATACTCATATAATTATATATAATTAATATTAAGTTAATATACTTGCATTTATATAGTGCTGTTAGCTTATTACTATAATAGTACTTAGATTCTTTTTAAAAATATCATTTAAGCTTTTTTTAAAAATATCATTTAAGCTTTTTTTTTAAATAAAAAAAATAGGAAAGATGTGAGAGCGGCCTCGTCTTGACCGTAGTATATATATACTTATCGCTCTCCTTTACAATAATTGGGGGATCCCCTAATGGTAGCGCTGAGAATTGACATTCTGGAACTTCCTGAAGGCTGTGTGTTCAAATCACACGTCCCTCATTTGTTTTAGATTTTTCATAATTTGTAACTTCAATAAGGATATAGTTAATGTATTATAAGTTATTACCTTTTCACGTTTCCTGCATATAGTTGGTAGCAACATGGATGTCTTAATTATTTGCCTCTTTCTGGGCCATAAGAGGACACCATTCCTTGCTCCGGGAAGTACTGAGAGACTCAGACTCCTATTAGCTCCGGAGCCGAATCCGGGCTTTCCCGGCTTCAAAGGGTGGACAACGCCCACCCACTGACTCTTAGCGGGAGTGTCCGGCCTTCACCCCACGAATCCCCACGTGGATTTGAAGCTTGGAATGCTTGTGCGGTGTTCGAGAGTTCGTAAAGAAGTTCCTTTCACTCGTTCGGGCGTTCAACCAGGTTTACCCTTCGGAACGCGCTATTTCTCCGGCACCGCATTACGTATTACTTACTAGTCGCACCATGCTGTTTGGAAGCGGTGACCAGGGCCAAATACAGCAATTACTTCGGGCCGTGTTATCTTTGCACGGCACGGGGGCCACCCCGCCGCGAGCCCCCCGTGACCGACCCCGTCATCCCCGTCCCGGCAATGTTGACAGATTTTGTCATTTCCCTGCGCCGGAGCGCGAAACCCTGGACGAAGCGAGCTTCGCCTGCGGATGGCTCCTGGCAAGCATAAAAGCAAAGGTCGGTACGGGGCGGGGGGCAGCGATGGGTAAATTTCACCCTCTGGCTTCAATCGCCTTTAAATCTCACACTAAACTTAATTCGAAAGAGACTATACCTTATGAAACAGGCGGTCAATATTTCTGCCCCAGCTGCCAGAAGCCTCGTCTCATTTCATGAAATGTATTTGAACCAATTATTGGCAGGGAGGTGAAGTTCTCGTCACACCACCGTCGATAAGCGCACAGTTGGCCTCTAGTAAAATCTCAGACAGGCCGTCGGATGTTTGCTTCCAGAGCAGCCGCAGGATTATAGAAAGAAATAGAAATCCACAGTACTTCCCTCCGGCATTCCCGAGATGGCCCGGGTAGCGAACATTTGGAGGATCACCCAAACAGCGAGGTTATACTTCAGCACTAGTTCTAGTCCCGGCTCTCATCATACGATGCCTCCTGGAAAAGTTGCCACAGGGGTCCCAAACCCCCAAGGCCGTTAGCCCCTTGTATCCACATGCGCAGGGCGGGGAATTTGGACACTGAGTGCCTGAGGAACCATCAGTGGGCTCGTTGGCATTTGTGGATGCTCAATCGAGCCGACATCCAGACGTCATGCCCTGGGCTATACCTACACAGGGGTCCCAAAAATTCAATTGTCGTGTCCTTTTTCTATGCTACTAGCAATTTAGGATCCACCAGGCCACACTTTGCCCAATTTGTTACCAAAAGCAATTTTGTGTGGAGAAGTTCACACCTTTTATCGTCTGGGATCCTGGACTTCAGGAGGAGGTGTAGATTAGAAAACTTCGACGGCAGCCGAGATGACAATGTCACGAGACTGTGAAACTTATCACATCTCTAGAGCTCGCATCTCTTGGTCTAGCTGGCATTTGCCTTCTTATTAGTACATGGCATGCTACGTGCACGCTCTGGCCTGTCAGCAATGCGCCCCAAGCTCGCTGCTTTGCATGTGATGAGAGGTCGCCTTCGCCAAAGGATCTGAAGACTCTGCCGACCCATCAAGACCCAAGATTTTGATGCCCGTTGAGCTAAGCCGAGAAACCACTGTGACAGCTCATGCCCCTAGTGTAGACCTTAACTGTCTCCCCGAAAGCCCGGAGCATGACCTGCCCCACAAGAAATCGTACGATTCCTCCGGTGAGGCTTTCCCTCGTAGCCTCCCTGCCGTGTCCAGAGCCCTAGCTCGTCAATTCGATCATGAGGACCACGATACTTAAAGGGAGAACACCGTTGTAGTATTGTGGGGAGGCCCGCTCCCGTTCCACGTCTGAGTCTACTCTGTTCACAACCCAAAATATAATTACATTCAAGATTACACTCGTCCTCGCCTACTTTGATTGATCCAGGCCTCGATTCACTCGTTATGTCTTTCACCTTGAGTTACCAGCAGATGAGGCTGGTCAAGGCAACAATCCCAACACTGAGGGAGAAGGGGGAAACCATCACGTCGATCTTTTATAAAGACATGCTAAGGGATCATCCAGGGCTAAACAACTATTTCAACCCCGTAAATCAGGCCAACCATAGACAGCCCCGAGCTCTCACATCAATCATTCTTGCATTTGCCAGCGCCATCAACTACGACATGAGTGAGCTTATACCTAAACTCGAGCGCATGTGCAACAAGCACTGCTCCCTCGGCACCAAACCTGAGCACTACGACATCGTGGCCGTGTATCTCATCCGCGCATTCAAAGCAGTCCTTGGGCCAGCAATGACCGCCGATACGGAGGTGGCATGGAACAAGGCATATTGGATCCTCGCCAAGATGCTCATCGGGCGGGAGAAGCAGATATACAAGGACTTTGGGACCTGGACAGGATGGAAACCGTTCAGGATTGAACGTAAGGAGTCTGAAACAGACGACATAATCTCATTCTATCTCACACCACAAGACAAGAAGCCCCTGCCTGGCTTCCTCCCGGGCCAATACATATCGGTGCAGACAACTCCATCACACGCCGGCTATTTTCAGTCGAGGCAGTTTTCGCTTAGCGATGCACCGCACGAGGATTACTACCGAATCACCGTCAAGAAGGAGTCCGGCCACTCACACTATCCCGCAGGCGTCATAACTAACTTCCTCGTTGACTGCCTCAGCCCAGGAGATTTTGTCGACGTAACACACCCGGCGGGCGAGTTCTACCTTGACACCAACAACTACTCCAGTGTCCCCGTGGTGCTCATCAGCGCCGGCGTGGGCGTAGCCCCGATGGTGAGCATGCTCAACACCATGATGGACCAGCAGCCGATGCGCGAGGTGAGCTGGGTGCACGGCGCGCGGCGCATGATACCGTTCTATAACCACATCCGGGACGCCAAGAAGAGGATGCCGAACCTGCGGACCAACATCTTCAAGTCGCACCTGGCCGAGCATGACCTGGCCGGCGTGACGTACGACTACGACCTCCGCGTCGACCTGGAAAAGGTCGGCCCGGAGGACCTGTTCCTGAATCACGGCGGCACCGAGTATTACATCTGCGGGCCGGAGCAGTTCATGTTTGAGATGGCGGACTACCTCAAGTTGCAAGGGGTCGGGATACACCGGGTCAAATTCGAGTTGTTCAGCACAGGCGATATGGTGGAGATCAAGTGATGTTCTAAAATGCACACTTGCATGCACATGGTCCCAGTTAGATCCACCCAGGGCCGGAACACTGCCTCGCGGGAATGGGGGACCTCTCGGGAATGGGGGACCTCTCACATGCACCGCCCGAGCGCACACAGGCCGACACGGTGACGACAGGATTTGTGGAATAACATCACCCAGCCGCCACTGAAGAAAAGAGAGACAAGGAGGAAAGAATTCACGCGAACTCGTGGCCAAACACGGCCCGATTATAGCACAACACAGGGTGCTTGACGCAGCGATCCGGCATTGCTCCAAACCGGTTAATCCCGAAACGTTCGTGATCGGTATCACTTGGGTTGTTCGGAAATTTTTGAAGTCACACGACAATCGAACGATAACTACTCTTCCGATGCATCTTGGAACCTTACGGAATCATGAGAATTTATGCATTGGCCATTGTCGGCGTCGATAGAGTATAAAAGTGGGGTTCTCGATTGGGTAGATATTTGTTTCATTCCAATGTTCAGAAAATTGGCTGGTGTTCACAACGAAAAATCGAGGATTTGCATGAACGGAGACAGGGTGTAACTAAGCCAGTATATCACTCACACAATAGCTATAACATCACTCACCAACAAGGACACCTACCGCCAGTTCCCACCTTAGAGCTTGCTTATATACCTAGGCATCTAGGCCTCAATTAGTGTGCAGACTAGACATATGAATCATGCAAAGATGGGTATAGTTGTGCTAGTTGTCTGTGTATGGGAGTCATAGGTTTAAGTACAAATTCTCGAAGTCGACCATGCCTAGAATTCAAGGCAGGACGGCAAGGGAAGAAAGCCTCGTGCTCACTGAGACTATTGTTAAATTCATTTCCCTTTGCCGTAGCCCCTGATGATTGTTTTCAATGCCAACACAATCTAATTATTGTCACATGGCCTCGGATCTTGTTTTGCAACATCCGGCAGACAAGCACAACAACGTTTAAGACTTATATGATAAAGTTTGCAGAAATGCTGCAGGGCTTAGGATTTGTGCATGGCATCTTTGATTCTCCCTTGTAACCTACGGTCAGATACCATTAGATAACTATATCCTCTGACGTATTGTTGAAAGATTCAGGAAATCATAAAAAATTCCACTAAAGAGTATCCTTTAAGTGTATTGTATTTTGAAGACTCGACGTGTCATATCAATCCCGATAGCTATCTCGACCAGCCCTCTACGAATCTCATATACTCCGGATTCTGGCTGGGAGGCTTGCTGCTGTCCAATACCTCCCTTGTCGGTATCACAGGGTCATCTTGCGAAGTACCAGCATGGACCTCAATCTGCAAGCCAGGCGGGCAGTCTCCCGTATTATGCCGTACAGCGTTGATAACCTGATGGATATCGATGGAAATGGTGCCAGGGCTTTTCGAGGCTTCTGGGCGCGGAGGCCCTCCGAGCACGCCTGTCCTGGGAGTAAGTCGTTGATGCTTCACATCCACCCCTGCAGCCGCCAGCCCAGCCGATACCACGCCAGCGCTGGCGCTGAGAGTTTTTGTGCGACTTGTCCGGCTCTTTCTGGTAAAGGACTTTGTACGCTTCTCGTCCTCGTGGTGCAGGTGTAAGAAATCTCCGAAGAACTCCTGATCGCCCGCAAGCGTGGCTTTGACCCAGCGCCATTGCATACGTCTTGCTCGACGCTCCTCATCCTTTTCGTCGTAGTACTCCTCACCGGGTCCCCTTTCCTTCTCGTCTCGCTCTACATCCTCTGCCTTTGATATCTTCTTCTCCTGCTTTCGTTTCCTGATTTTCCTTATCGGTGCCAAGAGTGGTGAAAGCCGGTGGGCAATAACCACTACGACCTGGTCAGGCACCTTTCTGATCAATGCTCCGATGGGAAGAACCAGGAAGCCAAACAAAAACGAGAAGCCCCACTGGGAGGGTGTGATGGGCGCAACTTGGAATGCTTCTCCACCCCTGAGTACTATGGTCACTTGGCCAGCGAGCGTGAGGGCTTGTACCCCGATAAACCAAGGATTGTGGAAAACGCCCTCATAGATGTGTAAGTGGTTATCTACGCGTCGGCAGCTGGTTTTCAATGTGTTATTAGATTTTTCTCACATGGTGTTCAGAAGCAAGCACAATGTCGCCTTCTCCTGTAGCAGGGTCGAGGACTTACTTTGACTGGTTAAATAGGCATATTAACATGTACGTATTCCAGACGAAAGTCTGGAGTTGATTTCTTTCATAGTCAGTTGAAGCGGGAAAAAACCTGTCGCCGGCGTAATGTAGCACAAAGATGACGGTGAGCTGGTAGATGGTCTGACCCAAGATCATTTTCCACATCTGTATTGAGATGATGGACGCATTGCGAGGCTCGGGGCGCCTTTGTAATGCGTCCCGGCTTGGGTATCCGGTTGACAACGCCAGCGAGGCAAAAATATCCATGATGAGGTTCAGCCAGAGCAACTGAATTACTGCAAAAATTCCAGAATCGTGTCCATCCACGAGAGTCGACACTATAGTTAAAATAGCGGCAGTAATGTTGATGGTCAGTTGGAACTGACATTCGTGTTACATTAGTGAAACACTCATCTACAGGCAGAAGAGCCCGCGGTCAGACTTGACGCCCACTTGGAGAGGTCAACACACCTGGAGGAATTTCTTCGAAGCATCGTTTACCATCCTGCCCCAAGCAAGCGCTCGGACAATACTCCGGAAGTTGTCATCCAGTCTGTGTAAGACGTCAGTATAACGCTCATTCACGAAAATTGTTTGGTGACTTACAGTATAATTGAGCTGGCCTCCTTCGCTATCTCAGTCCCTGAGACTCCCATAGCAAATCCGACGTCGGCGGCCTTGAGCGCAGGAGCATCGTTGGTCCCATCTCCAGTGACGGCGACAGTCTCAGACATGCGTTTCAAGTGTTGTACCAGGATTTGCTTGTCCTCTGGGCTCGACCTCGCCAGAACCTGGAGTCTCGGAATGACAAGGTCGAGCTGTTCGTCGCTGAGCTGTCTGAACGTGGGGCCGTCCATGGCAATCCCGCCAGCTGTGTAAATACCGCTCTCAGCGGCTATGGACTTTGCGGTCAGGAAGTTGTCGCCTGTGACCATGCGTACGAACACGCCGGCGTCCTTGCATTGCTGTACCGACTCCACCACCTCAGGCCTGAGGGGGTCACGGATGGCAAGAAGGCCCAGGAACGTCATGTTCTGACTGAAGAGGTCGGCGAAGTTTAAAGCCTCCGTCTTGCCCGGTCTGCCTCCCTTGTCACTCATCGGCGGCGTTTCGAAGTCTCGATACGCGAGTGCTATGACTCGCAGCTGGTCGGCAGCATATGTTCTAGTCAGCTGTGCCAGCAGGTCGCGCCTCGTATCCGTCATATCAGTCGTCGTCAGCCCTTCGTAAGGGCCTTTGAGAGCGGTCGAACAGTTCCCCAGGACAACCTCCGCTGCGCCCTTTGCAAGCATTCGATACCTGCCGTTCTCCAGCTTGACCATGCAGGCCATCCACTTCAGCGTAGAGTTGAAGGGAAATAGCTCCACCACAGTTGCATTGGTCCTTTCTTCAGCTACCGGGCCCATGCCAAGATACTCCCGACCGTACTTGAGAAGGGCCGTTTCCGTGCTGGATCCCACGAAATCACCTGTCCCGGCACCGTCTCCCTCAAATGCCGTAGAGTTGAGTACAACACTATCTTTGAGGAGTACCTTCACCTCTTTCGGGAGTTCTTGCACCAGTTTGGCAGAGCTCTGAAACTTAGGCTCGTCCGCCCCTGCAGGGACCGCGCGAGAATCGTCGCCAAAGCGAGACTCTCCCACAACGCCGGCAACAACGGTCATGTCGTTCGTCGTTAGTGTTCCGGTCTTGTCCGAACATACTGTCGTGGCGTTTCCCATAATTTCGCACGACCGAAGCAGTCTCACCAGGTTGTTGTCCTTCAGCATCCTCGTTGTAGCAAAGGCCAGGGCGACGGCCACGGCAAGTGATAGCCCCTCTGGTACACCGACGACAACGAGATTGACAGCCAGCATAAAAATATCCAGGAATTCCTCGCCTTTTTCCTGTGGCGTGAGGTGGTCCAAGTCGCCTCTGCCCATCTGTACGAGCCAGCGAATAAATAAGATCAGGAAGAAGATTATACCGATGCCGAATCCGATGAAGATGAGATACTTGGCAAGCCGGCCAAGCTTCTGCTGCAATGGCGTCTCTTCAACGTCGGCCCGGAGGGACAATTGCATTCTCCCATGTGTGCTGTGGCGGCCAACGGCTAAGACGAGGAAGTCGCCTACACCGTGGACAACTCGCGTACCACTGAAGATGAAAGGGTCCACCTTCTTTTCAGAATTTCTCGGGCTTGCCTCGTGGATAGATGCCGCTGGTGTCTTGTCGACTAGGTCTGACTCGCCCGTCATAGGGCTCTCGTCAACCTTCACGCCAAATCCGTCAACCAGGACACCATCGACGGGGGCCACGTCGCCGGCCTCGACCCGCAAGAGATCGCCCACAAGAAGGTCAAACACACTGATCGTCACATGCCTCCCTGACCTCATCACCGTGACCGTGCGCTCCTCCTTCTTCTGGTTAAGCTTCTGGAACTTGTAGTTCTTGTGGTAGTCGTTCAGCGCCTGGACAAGGACGATGACCATTATAGCTCCGACAATGGTCACGCTTTCGACCCACTCGAGACTTGAGCCATGCTCGCCGCCCTTTTCTTGGATCTGCACCGCCTGGTAGATACCAAGGGCAAGGGATACAGTGGCAGACGCCATTAGCAGGAAGATAAGCTTGTCGTTCATGGCAAGCCAGCAAAGCTGTAGGAACGTCCTCTGACGCGGCGGCGGGAGCTTGTTCTCCCCAAAGATGCGCCGCCGGTCCGAGTAGCCTCTGTTCTCTGCATGTTCGAGGCGCAGTTGCTCCGCCAGGCCGTGGATGCCGCGGCCCTCGCCGTGGCTCCGGCGGGGCGTTGCTTCGGGCTGATGTACCTGCAACTTCGGGTCGGGTGTGAGAACGCTGCTGCTGCTCTCCTTACAAGCGCTCTGGGCAGGGATGAGACCCTCCAGCACGTCCTCGTCCAGGCTCAGTCCGGCTGCGGCATCGCTGCGTAGGCCGTAGGCCAGGCCTGTCAGCCCGCCGAATGCCTGCAGCGCGGTGACGCTCCGCGCGGCGGCCAGCTTGTGCAGGTGACCTGGCGCGAATGCGAAGGGATTGTCGGGGACATTGTCATCGCTGTCGGCGGTGAAGTCAATCTCAAACTTGGGAGCATCTTTGTTGGGCTCCGGCTGCTGAATATCCTCGGATTGAGAGGGCGATGCCAGAGTCTTGTGGTCAGTCATCTTGATGCTGACATCTCGCGTGGCACAAGCAAGGACGGAAACCCTTAGCCGGCTGGGAAGTGGATCAAGCAACGGCTAAGTAGGTCAAGAGAGTCTAGAATTACGCAGGAGGGGGTCGGCAAGCCCGAGAAGCTGCCAAGTCGCGATCTTCGCCATATCATGTGCTTCCTGCATTGGAACCCGCTTACGCCAGCCAGCACAGCGCGCTCAGGACCCACCAGTTCCACCTGGCGACGCTGCCCAGCCAAAGGGCGGCACAAGTGACGTCGTGAGGCTCTAGGCGCAGTCTTTTGTTCCCTGGTGGGAAAAGGTGCCAAGACTGCCCAAGACATACCTGCATATTTGCCCCAACCGCTCAGCATTAAAACCGGTCACAATCCACCACCTTACTACGCTAGGAGCAAAAGATTAAGCGCTTAAAGAGAGCATCCGAAATAAGACTAGGCTTAAAATAATCTATAAAGAAATACACACAAACCAAGTTATAAATAATCTAGAGCTAGAAGCAGAAGCTAATGGAGAAAATATCACAGCTTAGCTACCCTACGGTATAAGGGGGATAACTACCTGAGTAATATATAATTATTAAATAAAGAGAGAAGAGCTAAATAGGCCATTTATGTATAGGCACGGTATAAGTGTTTATATAGCAGGCTATAGGAGTGGGTGCTGTGACAGAAAAAGAATATATACCCTTCTTAGGTCATCATGTTTGACTCTAGAGTTGTTGAATTCACTACATATTCTAATTAGTTTTAAGCTTGGCACTGGGAATTCGCCATGCATTTACAGTAGATCCACTCCTGTAAATAGCGTGTATTTTAGACTATAACAATAAGAAGAATAAATATAAATTCATCAATCAGGATAAGTACCTGGAGTCCTGGGTTTCCCCGACTTCAGGGCTCCATTTTGCACGGACGGCCGACTAAACGGGTCTGATAATCTCCCTGCCCAGCTCAGCGCATGGAATGGTCTTGCTTCCCAAAGAGCTGCAAACTCATTATGTAGCCCCTCCGAGCTGTGATATTTCTTCAAGAGGCCTGAGTTTTCTTCTGGTAATTAAAGACTTGGGGGGTTATAGGTGAGGATAAGGCTATGGACCAAATATTAGGGGCAATATGGATGTATCATGCTCTCTTTTACTGAATTTCCCTTCAGCATATGACAGACCCTGACAGCCTCGGGTCCGTTGTTGGTGTTCCTTCCCCCTCAGCGGGCAAGAGCGCGTGTCTGCCTGTGTCTGCCCAGTACTGGGCCAGGTGCATGCCTTCCTTGTAGCGAAGGAGCACATCTAGCCCAGCACCCAAGACATCTGATCATTGAAGGGCTCTGGTACGCCCACCTGGTTGCTCTTGTCTTTAAGACGGCTTTAACAGTGTCAAGACCCCGTTTCCTGAGAATTTCTTTGCATTTTCCTTGAAAACTGTACGCTTGACAACTCTTTTCTGTTGAAGCCATACACAAAAATTCAACATGCCGCCCACCCAGTCTGTTGATATTGTTGACGAAGAGGGGCTTGCTAGGCCTACTATTTTTATGCTCATATGTATATAAATGAGCACTTCTCGCATAATAGCTGTAGCGCTAGAAATCAGTCAAGTTGCTCTATTCGATACACCACGCTCGGAATCGTGGCAGTTGCTTTTAAAGAGAAACAGACCCATGACGGCGACTGACGACGTCAGCACTCCGCAGAGGAGACGCGAGGAGGTAATAAAATAAATTGGTCGCTCGGGTATCACCGCTTCAACAACTCCACCATTTCAAGAATAAGGACTCGCTACTAGACCAAACCCTGCAGACACCTCACCGAGGTGGACGGCCCTTCCCCCCTCTCCCCCCTCCGGGCCGGCCGAAGCCTCCCCAGTAATGCTCTCCCTTCCCACTTATGCTCGACGAGTTGGCACATCGTGGGGATTCGTACTCGTCCTTTGTGCCATAAGGCCACATTGGAATCTTGCACACCTCGTCCACGTCGCACCGCGGACATCTCTTGAAGCGAGCCCACCCCAAGTACTCCACCAGCGAGCGAATAGTCACCAGGGCATCAGGGAGTGCGAGGGACGACGCCACGTTGCGGTCCGCGGACCCTCTGGTGAGGATCCCCCTGGCGTCGAAGAGCTTGGTGCAGATTTCTGACGTTACAGTCCGGATGGCGGCGTGTATGAATCCGTCCGCTTCGGTCGAGGGCGAGATGCCGTGCAGATAAAAGTTGGTGCAGCGGTCGATAGCGGGCGGGATTTGGTCGAGGTCCTTGCCCGAGTAGTCGATGTAGACTGTCAGCAGGTGGTTGATCTCATCGAGCAGCCGGCTCGCCGAGTCAATCTTCTCGGCCATATATTTGAGGCGATCCGCATATCGGGCTATTACCATGTCTGTCACGTCTTGCCAACCAACCGTGCCATTGAGACCGCCGTGCCTCTCGAGGACGACGCGATTCACGTCAGCCTTGATCGAGGCAAGCTCCGCGACGGTGGAGCCGCTAAGTCGTGGCAGGTCAGGCCGCTTTGGGTCTGGGTTGGTCAGGTTGACGGGGTAGAAGAATGCCGAGACCATGGACGAGAAATCGACAGCGGTCCTGGCCGATCCTATGCCGTCGTAACGCTCCGAGAGCGCGCGCATGAACTCCAGCAGGTCGGAGCCACCTCCCCCGTCACCACGCCCTCTAGGAACCTGTCGCTGCAGCGCCTGGATCTGCTCAAGGCCGTCTTTGAAATCACAGTGTATGATTTCAAAGCCTGCCTCCATCCGGATGATTCCGGACAGGTCCCAGTAGTAGCACATCTCGCAGAGCTCAGAGGCCCGCCTCCGCTCGTCCATTGGCCCGCCAGCGCGTCTGCCAATGTGCGGTGGTTCGTCCGTTGTGTATGAGGTGGCCCTATCACCCCGCAGCAGGTAATCTTGGGTATCCAGGGTGCCCATGGAGGTTTTCCCGGCGCTCATTCCATCGACGTATAGATATCGTAACGACCGAGTGGTGCGATACGTATGGAGCCAACCACCCTGTCCGTCCATGTCGTCGACAGCGTTTGGCGGCTGGTCAGATGGTTGATCGACCATTGCATGTTGCGGTTCGTCTTGCTCCGTCATTCTATTCAGGTCGGGCCAGTCTTGTGTCCCAGGCCTCCCAGACAGTAGCTCCTCGTCGTCACCAGCGAACGGCACGTGGCCACTACCAGGAGGGCCTCGTCGCGGAGGGCCACGTCTCCCGCGCGCGAAGCTCTCGGCATGCTCGATCTCGTATGCAAGCCATTCGGGGCCATCCGGAGATGTCTTGTTGACGTTGCCATGGTGGAAGATGACACCCTCGGGAACCGTGGCTAGGTAAACGGACATCCCGTTATGGTGGACTGATGAGCCCCATTGCCGCATGGCATTGTTGATGGCGTTGAAAACCTGGGGCGCGCGGCTCTTCGCAACATCTCGGCTGGGGCCAAACCCTTTTGCCAGAGGAGGGTCGCTAATTGCCGCGTGGGTGATGCTCGAGGCGGCGAGCGCCGCGGCCAGAATCCGAGATAGCATGATCCCACTGGAGTCCACGACCGTGCGCCGTGAAAGTCGAACGCACGCAGCAGAGGAGAGGCAGAATTGCAGACGTGCTGATCGTGAGAACAACCGAGACAAGGAGGAAACGCCCGGCAGCACAGAGGATACGGACCTGAGGGGATCGCCCAGGGACGCGCGGCCACGAGCGATTGGTCGCCAGCGGCTGTGTTCCTATCGTCGGGCCCCACCGTGCTGACACGGTAGATGGTTGTATTGTAAACAGCATCTAATCTTATCTTGTGGAACCCATTACCGCTGGGCCCTTGTCCTGCATAGACTTGGGCCTCTCTATATTGCTTCCCGTTCGGGACGGCCCAACGGGCCTGATCCCGTGAGGACGATTCCAGCTGGCTCATGCTGCCACAGCAGACTTCAGTGACTTGTTAATTTAGTGTAAACGGAAGGCAGTGCAGCCATGTGGATATTAACTAGGAATTAAGGTCTGATGAGAAAGTCCCTGCTCGCCTCAATTGTCGCCTGTGCGACGCAAACGGTTGAACATATTCGGCGTGGATCATGTGACGTGCCAAGCAGAAGCCACGGCTTATGCAGGGGGAGTGGCGGGACAACAACTCGACTCCAACTTCGATGCTATCATCCGGCACCGAGGACATCAGTCACCTTAATTGGCGTTTGCCAAGACCATTCAACCCGAACAATCCTGTCTGAGCGCCACCGTTAGTTGGCAATGCCTGACTCGCAACCGTTCAAAGTCATCATCATTGGTGGTGGACCAACTGGTCTGGCCCTGGGGCACATGCTCCAGCTCGCAGGCATCGACTACAGGCTCTACGACAAACGTGACAACCTCTGCGGGCGCCATGGAGCCGGACTCGCTATACAGCCACAGAACTGCCGCATATTGGAGCAGTTCGGCATCCTTGATCAGGTTTTCGACCAGGACCTGGCACCAGAAATGAAGGTGCACCGCGAGGTCAGTGCTGATGGAGCGGTGCTCGCAGAGTACCCGTTATTCCAGTGGCTCAAGGAGAACTACGGATATAATATGATGCTTTTCGAGCGGTGGCAGTACATCAAGCTCTTACACGATACCCTACCAGACCGTGAGAGCCATGTGTTTACCGGGAAGACACTTCATTCGCTGTGTATGGGCGAGACTGGATCCGTTGGTGTGAGGTTCACCGACAGTTCAGAAGACGAGGGCTCGATCGTGATCGGTGCTGATGGCGTCTATAGCAAGGTCAGGGACTGCATCATGCAGCGCGCACCGAAGCATGTCTTCAAGCACAGTCCCTATAGGATCTCATTCAGGGCGTTGTATGGTGTCGGTGCTCTTCCTAAAGGGATGGATCCCGGTGTCGTTCGGGAGATTTCACACCAGGGGTGGTGGTTCCAGATAATATCCCAGCCACAGCGGGTATTCTGGATGCTCTATCAAGCCCTAGATCGGCCGACGGAACAGCCGATGTTCTATGGAGAAGAAGAAGCTGAGGCTCTAGCAACGGAACACGGAGACTTCCCGGTTGGTGAAGGGTTAGTCTTTAGACAACTCAGAGCTTCAAAGACGTTTGAGAAGCTTGCCGTGCTATAAGAGGGCGTCGCGGACAAATGGTACTGGAAGAGAGTCGTGCTGGTTGGCGATGCCGTGCACAAAGTGGTAATTATCCACCTCTCAACGATCCAATTCCCACGGGCACATGCTCACATTGGACTAGGCTCCAAATCAAGCCCATGGCGCAAATATCGGACTGGAATCGGCAGCATGTCTCGTCAACCATCTCCGGTCTCTTCTGAGCCTCAGGGCTGATCCAACTGAGGCGCAGCTGGAGCAGGTCTTTGCCGTATATCAGCGCGACCGAGCACCAATGGCATATTCCTACCTCAGCCGGACCTCATTCCATCTGCGCGCCTCGGCAGGGGTCGGACTAACTCCGACTGAGTCCGTGGCAGAAGCTCCAGTCGCGATACATGTTCCCCAGGTTGGGTGCGAGGTGGATTCTCAATCACCATATGTCTCCGGTGCAGGCCCAGGGGGTGAAACTCGACTTCGTCAAGTTCGGAAAGGATTGTAAAGGCATCAAATTTCCATACCAGGACACCGAGAAGACTAAAAAGGCCGGTCGAGTCGCCAGCAAACAAGATTAGGGCACCGTAACGGTGCTAGGTCTGTGTACGAACGGATATCGATTTATCTGTAAGATGTCGCCTGTGCACCCACAAAAAAACAGAGGGTGCAGGTACACCATGCATCCATCACTCACACCATAGTTCTATCTAATGAGAGGCCACCATCCAGGTGTTAATTATAGATCAGACACGAGTACTATGTGTTCGTTTCAGGCATGTGGTATTGCTGCATATTAGTGGTGGGCATGTGTGCTACTAGGAGCTGTTGTGGTGTGAGTGGGTGTTTTTGGAATGCTCAAGTGTGTCTTTCGGGTATGGGTTGCTGCGGATGGATATTCGTAAGAAGTAAAACGGCCAAATTTCTACCTAATTGTCTTTGAAACATACCGATTGTCCTCATAATGAACCAGTGTCCTCTCCGTTCCTGCAATATAAAACATGTCATAAGATGGCTCTATAGAATTCAACTACCAAAAGTCTCCCCTCCCCTATCCAAGAACTCCTGTTCTTCCGCCCTCATCTGCCTACCAAGCGGCCCATTGCGATGCGGGTACCTCCCAAACCTGTCGATAATTTCTTTGTGTTTGATCTCGTACTGCAGATGGCTCTCGCAGAGCTTCACTGCAGCATCCCTGTTGGCTGAGATAATTGCCTTGCACTTTGTTAACTCGTGGTCATGCTCGCTTGCATTGTCTTTCCGATCTCGCTGGAGTCCAATGGTGTCTCCAACGTCATCCGCCATGCTTTGGATCAACTCAACCGCCTTCTGATGCATCGCGGCATCTTCCGAGTGCATATAAGGCAAATTGAGCCACAGCCTCTGCCCAATCCGATACCGCACGAGCGGGTGCCTATGCACACCAGCCTCAGTGGCAGCTTGGGCAATGTGCTGCGCGATGGGGTCGAACACGGTGAAGACAATCTTGGAGTCGTCCCCCCGGTAGATATTCCGCGGCATCTGGTCAAACAGGATGATGAGTTGGATCCATTCTAAAGGGCTGCTCGGCTGAACCGCCTGGAGTACGGTCTCTCCAGTGACCTTGAACGACTTGATTTGCTCAAGTGGCCGGCGGAACTTGGCCCTGGTGCTGTCAGCAGCTGTTCACGGCGACTCTGGCCCGGGGGCGCCGGGCTTAGCCATGTGGTGGTAGGACCCAGGTAAGACTCACGAACATAACTGATCAAAAGCTTCGTCTTTTCGAAACCAGTGCATCATAGTGTCTTGAGAAGGTGACACTAATTCTTGTTCTTCCACGATGTGCTGGAACCAGACTGTGCTCAGCTCTCCGAGCAGAGCACGCGGCAGAAGCGCCTGTACCTGCTCCAACGGCGCGGCCTCGGCCATTGTGGTTGAGAACGCAGACCTTCCGTATCTTGTTGGCTGGATATGTCCAGGCAGAACCGGGTATTTCGACACCCTCGTCGCAGGGAGAGCGGCAGCCACCCAGCTACCAAAGAAGGGATCGCTAACACGCGCGGTATATGAGTTGTGGTTCTGACGCTGGCAATGACGCCGAGCTGGAGCAGGCTGGCTGAAAATGGGTCGAGACAGACTTCGGTACGGCTTTTCCAGCGTTTCGACTGACCAACGCAACCTTTTCGCAGGCATCGGGGCTGAGGATTGCTGCTAATGGCATTGGCAGCACAGGTGGCCGAATGGAAGGGTTTCAGCATCGGTTGACTCGGGGCTGCAGCACTAGGAGCGACACGGTGATAGCGTCCCAGGGCTGCTGAGACAGCGCCCCGCACCTGCTAGTAAAGCCGCCATACCTACTTGGGCATCATCGGACAGGAATGGAGTTTTGAGGCATTCAACATGCTTTCAAAACAATTTCGTTCAGATGCAATTGGGAGTCAAGCAATTCTTGGGAACACGTCACGGTGGGTTCCCTGTACTCCCTCCTGGTCTATCTCAGGTGTGAAGACTGCTTGTTGGGGTCCAGAAAGAACAAGAAAAAGCAGGGTCGAGCAGCACGATGGCAGCGGAGATTCCATGTCCATCGGCACCCGTTGAAGAGTACTGGGACGCAGATTTCCATATACTCTAAATCGTCTAAATCGTCGTTATTACCCTATTTGTCGATCATCTTCAGGAAACTCGCCATAGGCTCTGACAGATCAAGCAGGAACGGGGGTGCAAATCATCGCTCAGTGGCTCATAGGACCCCTGCCGAGGGGCTGCGGGGGCAGGGTCCAGCTTTTTGGACTGCCTAATAACGCCACTGCACTTCCTCTTGACAAACAACATCGGGTCTGTCTCACACTTATCTGATCTCTCGTGCCGGTGAACAGCACAAGAAGAGCTACTCGCCAGGACCATCATGCAGGGCATGCCAAGGCTCCCTCTAGAACTTCGTGAGGCCATATGGAAAGAATGCCTGCCAAACCCAGCCACCTCAGAGGTCTACTTCTATGACCGCAACCACTTTGGTCCGGACTCGACCACAGGCGGAGGCGACAGACCAGGAAGCCTTGCGAGATTCAAGGTAGTTGTCGACTACCCCGTCATTCTGCATGTCAATCATGAGTCCCGCTGCTTCGCTATAAAGAATGGCGTCTCGTTTCAGTGGTTTCGGCGGCGGCTGCTCCTCTGGCCGTCTACGCAGGTCGTGAGCCGGTCTAATCACGTGCTGCTCCCTTGTCGCCAGTACCGACCGGAGACCGACGTCTTCTTCCTTGCTGAAGATGCTCTCGCCGACGTGCTGGAACTCGACAACCGGGAGCGCAACGATCCTGCGGGTGTTTTCCGAAGCATTCGCCACCTTGCAATCGGATCGTGGCACTTCACGGACGACGTGGCCATCGACTTTTGGCAGGCCGACTTCCTGTGCACTCTTCCCTCGCTGCGCCTGGTTTCGATCGTGTTCGACCATTACTGGGGCCTTGACGCATCAGAACACGTGGATGGGTTCAAGACGTTCCGCCACTTCAGGCTGGCACCCCACACCCACTATACGGCCATGATCTGTCCCGGGTCCGAGGAGGAAGGGCTCGACCTCATCCCCGAGCTCGGCCTTAGGGTTGTGCCAGAGTTCATAAAAGACCTCAACGATCGTCTACACTCAATTGAGCCACACGGGGACAGCGCTCCATGGAACGCAAAGATGGGCGGGTGGTTATTCAGATTCTTTGCAAAGAAGTTCGTGTTGGCTCACGGGTGAAGACTCGAAGTGGCCGTAATGGCCCAAGTCGCGGACAATGGTGCTTAGTCTCTTACCTGGGGATGGCAAAACAGCAGGGCTCTTCTTCCCATCTGCCACTACAGCTGGGGCCGGACACCGAATGGGACATCATCTTTCGGCAAGTTCACTGTCACGGTTCCCACGTTCCCCACGTCATGACTCCGTGACCACTGCAGTGCACCACTAGGTCTCCAGACAATTTCATAACTCGCCACCAGAGGATCGTTGCCCGCCGCCCAGGTCAACTTGCTATCGTTGCCCACAGCATCCAGCGGACTCTGCTCGCTGTCCGCAGGGAACTCGATGACCAGAGAGATAGTGACATTCTTTGGTAAAGCTGGGGCGCTCGCTGCGCTCAACATGCTCGCCAGGTTGACCCGAGCGACACGGGCCGTGTGGTCAAAGTCGACGAACTCAACCAGGTCATCTCGAGGTATACGGGCTCAGGACGAAAACTTTACGAGAACGGGAGAGGCAAAAAACGATTATAGGGTCTACTTAAGTACAATATTTTAAAGTGACATGGTTAATGAACTAACCGGTAGGATGGGAATGAGTGAATGAGGAAGGATACTCGTTGCAGCTTGTAAATTCTAAGGGTGTCTGAATTTAGCTTGATTAAGCAGACGTGGGCTATGTCATGGAGGATTCATCACACTCAGCAAAGCACCCCTATCGAAAGGCGTTTAGCGTTGAGTTGGAAGTGATATCAGTTCGGCCCCCGAAATCACGGTGACATCTTTGCCATTACACGCAAACCCATCGCATCCTGCTCAAATCCCCAAGAGCAGTGAGAACACCCAAGAAGATTCGTCGGGTCCGTTGCCCCTTGCTCATTTCACAAGCCATGGTGGCCAGTCGAGTACCATCAGCTCAATCACTTCTTGATCTCGCCCAGCTTCTCCGCAGCAGCAAATTGGGACTCCTCGGGTAGGTGTTCGTTGTGCATGGCGCTGTGCATTGTCAGTACAATGGGCCTTGTGATAGGGTTATTGAGGAGGGTCGGGGTCTTACCCCTTCAGGCCGGCCTCGACGTGACCGAGATCCTTGGTCCTGTTGCCGTCCACGACAACTGCGGCAGGAGGTGTCAGCTTAAGGGCTGTGCTTCATGGAGGGCCATGAGAAGGATTGGATGTAGGTTGCGATCATTCAGAAGAGCGTTGGTCCGTACCGTTGAAGTCCTCCTTGAGGACCTCCTTGGAGCGGTCCTTGGCCTCAGCAGACGTGTTGGGGTTGTGCAGGTTGGCCTTGTGGCCGCCGATGACTAGAGCTTCAGAAGGCATGTCTGCGACGGCGATGGTCCGTCTGGTCTGGAAGTGGAGTGTAGTGGTGAAGCTGTACTGGTGGGAGGATGCGGCACAGGCCGGGTGCTCTTGGAGTTTGAAGCAGAATGCCCTGACCTTTATCAAGCGGTTGTTTGCTCCTGCCACAACCTTTCCTCTATGCGAGCAACTACCTTCTTGCCTCTGATGACAGTGTACTGAGTGACCAGGTCCTTGGGCTGACGTCACTTGTTTACCTACCTACCCTGGCAGCCTAGGCAGGTACATATGCTAGGCAGGCACGCAGGCGAGACAAGCAGGCCACTGCGCAAACTGCTTCAAACAGCAGCTTCTTGGTGTGAGACACAGGCGCTGAAATGACGTCCCTCTCGGGCGGCAGCACAAGCCCGTCAGCCTGTCAGCGTTTTTGCTGGGATCGGAGATCTCGTATTGTGGTCTCTCCAAGGCTGTGATCTGCAATCACGGCCAGAAGACCACGCCATGACATCGATGTCTTCATGCGCTCCACCGCTGCCCCTTGGCCCACACTGTCGATCAGGGTCCGTTGACCACATGTGCAGGATCTGTACTCCAATCTGAAAGTCGGTCAGGTCGCACGGTTTCATCATTTCGTACCTATCGGACACAAATCTTCACTTTCGAAAGGACAGGACGCGACCGTGACACGACATCACGTTAGCAGATGTTGCCTCTTCAAGTGACCTCGGTGCTTACAATACACAAATGCACTCATTCTCAAACACTGACTGGGGCGCAAATACACACTCAACGGCCCTTTATACCACAGGGAATCAGCCCCCTGCTTCTCTATCCAATCATCCTCTGGCTCTTGAAGCTCAATGTTGAAATTGAAAATCATACGCGCCAGCACCAGGCGCATCTCCGCATACGCCAGGTTCCTCCCCAGGCGCTTTCGAGGTCCCACATTAAAGGGCTCTTGTTTCTCATTAGCAATCTCGTACCCCACGGGCATGGTTAGGTAAGAAGTCGGAGGAAAGACTCACGGGGTAGATCGAGGCGATCGGCGGATTGCTCGCCATTCGTGTTTGTGTATCTCATGTCCCCGGCATGGCGAGGCCCCCCAGGAGTCTCCTGCAGGAAACGTTCTGGCCGGTATTCCATGGGCTTCTCCCAGTGCTTCGAGTATCGGAACATGGGCTACGATCATTACGCCGCCCGACTCCACAGGGACCGTTCGAGGTGGCCCAATGGGAACAGTTGGGTACAGGCGCAGGGCCTCGTCTGGACAGGCGAGGAGGTACCTGAGCTCCAGGACCGAGGTTAGGGTGAATTCCGAGTCGGACGTGGCCTTTGATAGGGCCTCTCGCTTCAGCTTCCCCATTGCCTCGGGGTGCTTGCACAAGAGGTACGTCAGGCCGGCGAGGAGTGTCGCTGTTGTCTCGGAGCCGGAGATCAGCAGAGCCGCTGCGTTCCCGAGGATCTCATCATCATAAAGATTCTAGGAGTAGAAACTAAGTCCACACAGCGACCCAGGCTTGAAGATGGTAACATATGGAGGAGTGCTCACCCAAACATCCTTCTTCTGTAATATCTTCTAGATCTGGCTCTGCCATGTTCACTGCGTGGTATTTAGTTGATTCCGAGTCCCTTTTGCATATTAGGTGGCCCTCTTAAGCTTGGGGAAATATGTGTGCCCTGGTAAACAAGGTACTGCGTCTTGACCACAGCCTAGCAAATGTGGGAGACGTCGGGAGTTCTGAATCTACTTATAGCTTACTCTGCGGACAACCTTCCCGGCGCTCACTTTGAAGTCTAAAAATCTCAGTATGATTGTCTAAGCCATGTGCCCCGAGAGAAGTATTCAAGAACCACACGTATGACATTGTCCCCGTCCCTGTCTCTTGGATGAGGTATGTTTTAAGCCCCTTCGGGCTGCTTCCAGGTAAGCTTTTATCCCCTGCGGTCCGCACCCTTCAAACCATGAACACCAATCTTGAGGAAATCAACATCCTCAGCAATCGTCTTCCTGATCTCGCCAGACTTCAGCTCGTCGACGTCCCACGACGCCCAGACGAAACGCCCGTGCAAGAAGCGAGCCTCGGGAGACGCAAGCCAGACCGCCTCGGACCCGGAAAGGGAGGCGTCATCGAAGGGCAAGAGTGTGTCCGGGACGCCAGCGTCTTGCCACCCCCCGGAGTAGATGACACCGGGGTGGAAGCTGACGACCTGCAGCTTCTCGGGGTCAGCCTGCGCGGCGATCTGCTGGACCAAAAGCGCGCCAGCATTCTTGGTCAGCCCGTAGGCGGGGGCCTTTGAGGCGATGATGAGCTGACTCTCGTCGAACATGTGTATGGCCTGAGTGGCGACGTTGACGAGTACCTTTGGGCCGTCGCCACCCTGCTTCGCGAAGGCTTCAGACAGCATCAGCGGGCCGTGGACGTTGGCCTCGAACATGGACCAAACCTCGTCGGACCCGAGGTCGAAGAGCGACTTCAGGGGCGAGAACTTTGCCGCGTTGAGCACCAAGACATCGACCGTGATGCCCTTGTCCTTCAGACCAGACCACAGCGCGGCATTCCCTGCCCTGTCTGTGACATCGAGTGTCTGGTGCATAACCTCGGTCTCCTTACCGGCCTGCTTGGCCACATCCCCAATCGCCTTTGCAGCATCGGCGAGGACGCTTGCTCTCCGGCCGACGATGATGACGCGCCTGGCGCCAGCCTGAGCAAAGGCTTTGCCGATGGAGAGGCCGATGCCAGTGCCGCCTCCCGTGATGAGGACAGTACGGCCGGCCTGGCTGAGCTCAGGGCGCGATGGGTCGATCGAAGGATAAGACGTACGATGGACCCTCTTGGTGAAATTTGTCGCAAGACCGGCGTTCTGCTCGAGGGCTCTTTTGATGAGAAATTCCATCTGGTCCGCCGAGCCCGTATCAGCCATTGCGGAGGTGGTAGAACTTGAAGCGTCGAGTTTGTTCTGTTTCCAGGTGAGACTACTGATGGTCCGTCTGGGGATGGTTGAAATACCTAGGTATCTGGGTAGGATTTGAGGAAGCTTGTTTACGATATCCGGTCTGAATCCAAAGGACTGTAGGCCGTGACCTGTAGACCTTGGCGGGGGTGTGTTCTTCTTATATCCTGCCTGGATACATTCCCAGGCGGTGTCACGTAGCGATAACCTCTCAGGAACATACCCAGGCACCTAGGTATCCGCATTGAAAATCGGTCCACTGGTTCACCCATGCCAGCTGTTGGTGACGGATTCTTGACAAACCCAACTTGCTCATAGTACGGGCTGTCCGCCCAACGCCCGCCTGGCTGTTGTTCATGGTTTCAGGGCATGCGGGCACCAAGCCAAACATGGTTTGGCGTCCGCTCTATTTCACTGCATCCGCCACTCATCTGTTCAGGCGGTATTACACAGTAATACCGCTGACAAACGTCCCTCGCCGGTCGACATCCGCGACGTCTGAGGTTTTCACAAGATGTTGGCCCGACCCGTCAGCCGTGGACACTCTGCAATGAGCCCGATGGACATGACCGTTGAGAGCAAGGCTTGCTTTGCGTGTGCCCGTGCAAAGCGGAAATGCGAGCGGCAGATCCCAGCCTGCAGCCGGTGTCAGGCCAGGGGGGCACGCTGCGAATATCCGTCGGCCACTTCTGAGCCCTTCGAGGGGCCGCAAGTCCGCCATCAACAGGCCGTATCCGTCTCGGAGGAACCATCGTGCCAGTTCTTGTCTGATCTATCTAGAGACATGAGGCATGTCGATAATATTGCATCCGATTACTTGGACGCCCTTATCGGGGATTCTAGCACCGGCGCTGAGCTGTACCCAGAACCGGCATCGCCTACACTGCCCTGGTATCTGGAGAGGGAGTCATGGGATATCGCCAGCCAGGCGTCACATAGCACTGCTCCGTTCTCTACCGCCGTGCTCAAAAGCCACATCGACCATATCAACGAATGGCTGGCGCGGTGGGTCGAAACCGGAACCTGTCCTTTTATTCATCATCGCACATACAGACATCATATTCCACGATGCATTCAAGATGCATACACGGCATTGTCAACCTACCAAAATGTGAAAGAGTCCAACAAGGATATCATCACGAATGTCCTGGAAAAGAGGCTCAAACAGCTGCTGGCTGATCAGCCACGTCCGCCGTCAGGGCCCAGCAGTGACGAAGACGCAGAGGCGGCGGGTCTCGATACATTCCAGCACCTGGCTCGCGTCCACGCTCTTACGATATACCAGATCATCTTCCTGTACGACGGGGACATCCGCCTCCGACACGTCGCCGAGACCCAGATACCGACGCTGAACTCGTGGCTGCGACAACTCATCTCGTCCGCGAAGCGCAGCGCGGCCCAGGGCCCGGAGAGGTTCGTCGCTCCACTCATCACCCCGTCAGGCCATCAGGGCCCGCCCATCCAGGCCCAGATCGGCGTGGGGGGCGGCGAATTGGAGTTCATGACACTCGCGACGCCGTTATTCTCCCACGAGGACATTGCCTGGTACGCGTGGTTGTTCGCCGAGACGATCCGGCGCACGTGGCTCGTCGCCTCCAGCGTGCAGACCATATATCTGACTCTGCAGGTCCTTTGGGCACCCTGTCCCGGCAGGCTGCCTTTTACCCCCCGTAAGGGTGCCTTTGAGGCGTCGTCGTCGTTTGCCTGGGCGGCATGCTGCGAGGGGCATAAGCAGGGAATAGGCTTCGCTAGGATGCACAAGCATCGCCTGTTTGAAGACTGCAGGCCGGAAGATATAGACGAGTTCGCCTTTCGCGTGTTGGAGAGTAGTTACGGCACCGAGAGGATTGAGCGTTGGAGGCTTGGAAAGTGAGGCATCATGAGGGGGCATTTTCATGAGGTGGTATAGCATTCATTGCATGGTAAGCTCTGGTGTGCGGTGAGCTGCAAATTCTAATTAATCATTCCTATTACTCAGATTAAAGCTTGTGTCTTGTATTCAACAATGGCACCGACAAGACTTTATGAGGAACCTTGTTGGATAGTGGCGTCCCCTATCTTGTCATGTCTCGTAGCCTTTGCTCGTGTCATCAAGTGCAGTGGACAGAGCCGTCCGGGTGCGTGTGGCAGTTCTGGAAAAGGTCAGAGCTAACTCGGTAGTCATCGGATTGCACTGGAACCACTCACATCCGGCAGCGCAGTTTCCGACGCAGCTGATCCCGCACTGGTTGCTGTTGCAGTACTAGTAGTACTGGCGGTGGACGATGAGGCCTCTGTCGATGAGGCTGCCGCTGCCGAACTCGTCTCCGTTTTTGACGGGCCGCTTGGGCCAGGACAGCCCTCACCAGGGAGGATGATATCGTACGCATACACATCCAGGGCAAAGTACTGCAGTCCATCTGAGTCATGCGTGCTGTTTGGGCTGTTGTTGGCAGCAGACTCGATAATGCCCTCGTATCCTTCGGAGTAGTGGTCGATGTACTCCTGGCCGAACGCCGGTACGTGGAAGAGACGGTGCAGCAGGTCAGATCCCCAGTAAAGCAGGCGAGAGTGCTCCCGTACGTTGTAGCCTCGTGCGCAGAGTGTGGAGAGTGGCCGCCGTTCAAAGAAAGAGGTAGGGCAGATTACTGTCTCCTCGGTTGCGTTGTCGCCACGATAGTGACCAGCCCACGCTGTACCAAGCCGTCAGTCGTACGAGCATAAATCTATGAGGACCTGCCACCCCTACTCACTGGGCATGTTTTGACAGTTCCCATCCGGGTCGTCGCAACGAAAGAGGGCGTTCGCTTTGTTGCCGTTTACGATGCTGTCAAAAGCACCAATGACCTCGGGTGTAGGAGCATTTCCGAAGTACTTGCGGTAGAACTCGCTGCTGCGTCCCCAGCGGTTTACGTGATCTTTGGCATGCTGGGCGAGCCGCATCGCATCACTGAGACCTTGGCGGAGCTGGTATGCCTGTGAGGCATTGCAGCTCGGGTGGATGCGGAACTCGGTCACAGCTCCAGAATTCCATGGCTGCTGCTCCGTGACCTCGAAGGCAGCCTGTCTCTCTTCGACAAGAGATGTTGGAGCTGCTGACGCTGTGGTCAGAGCGGACAGGACGAGGACCAAGGGATAAAACATATCGGTATCTATGTGGCCAGGCCTTGGGAGATGGACTGAGGTTGGTTACCGGACCTCCCCTCTTCGTATCAACAAAGGACCGGATGAGCTTTTATACAAGACTGCATTCTGCACATCGGGGTGCATCTTCAGCTCACCGTGAGGGGATCTCTTTACGCCGACGTCTTCCAAGGCTCCCAAGATCGTGACCTTGTCAAAAACGAGAGACATTCCATCCTACGACCTTGGCGAGAACCTTGATGGCTCTGCCGAAGGTAAAGAGATTTTCTAGAACATCCTGATGAGGAGACCGAAGAGGGGAGTTTTCGGGAAAACCACGCCTTTCAACATGCGCCACACGGCGATGTTGGCACGAGAGCGTCACTACTTCCTGGGCAGCGGACTCACGACCCCACGTAGTACCCACCGGGAATATCACCCGATGACGGAGTTGGGCAGGAAGAAGCATGCACGTTCCTTCGAAGAAACTGAACGGCTCCCAAGGCTGCGCTGATGATGACGCTACAAGAGGGAGACACGGGCAAGGGCGGCCGAGCCGTCGCTGGGAGAAGACGCCGGGACAGAAAAGAACCAGCCCCCACTTTCAGACAGCCTAAATACCCAGGTACGTGGGAGAATATTGCCTCCATTCCCGCATTTGAGCAAGCCAATACGCTGCGGTTGACATTCAGCGTTGGTGTCCAGCTCTGCTGCCAAGAGACAACCGCCCATCGTTTAACTACTTGGCGACGCGGCGCAACATAGAACTGGCGAATGATCATCCCACCGCCTGTCCATCAAGGTTCTCATATATGCTTTCAGCAGGGCTGGGCAAACTGGGCGAGGAAAGCAGGAGAGCACGGGCGAGGCAATCCGGTGTTTGTTTTATAGGGCCATGCCATCGGATGTCAACGTTTGCAACGGAGCCCATGGGTGCAGTTGCAACTCATCCGCCACCGCCAAAATGTTGTCTCGTGGACCATTATCCACAATCTCTTTGCTGTGGGCTATCTCAATGCCCCTCGTGAGCGCCCAGAGAACAACGTACACAGGCTGCCACAACCACACGGAAGCCTCCGCGACAGTCGAGTACTGCTACGGGGCGGACGGCGCAGAGACTGCGCGTGCGACTCACGTCGTCACCGGATCTGCGAGCCTCCCGGGGAGCGTCAGCGCATCGGCGACCGCAGAGGCTCAAACCACTGCCGTGACGGGATGCCACAGCCACGAAACAACCGTGTTCTGCATCAACGGGGCAGGAGAGGAGGTGCGCGTCGGTGCCACCCCGACAGGAGAGGTCCCTCCGGCGTACACGGGCTGCCATGCGCACGATGCTGAGACGTATGGCAGGCTTCCCGACCGCATTCTCCTTGCCATGTTGCTGACGATGACTGCTCAGGTTCTGCATGGACCCAGCCGGCAACGACGTCGCGGTTCATGCCGAAGGCGAGGCTAATGGCTCACATGGAGACGCGCAGGGAGGATCGGGGGTTCAGAACTGTCATTTCCATGCTGGTGTCGAGTATGTCCTGCCTCGACGTCTGCTTCTTATCCGTTTGCTGCTCACAAAGGTCATAGGCATTGTGTCGGAGGGGGGAGTGATGCGGTCTCATGTGGCCTCCGCGAGCGCGAGTACAACGTTGGACTGCGAGTCGGCTCGCTCTTCATAGTCCTCGTCACAAGCGCCATCGGCGTCCTCGCGCCGCTGCTCCTGCACAAGTTGGTGGTTGGCAGCATCGGTGCGAACATATTGATGGCCGTCAAGCAATTCGGAACCGGTATCATCATCTCTACGGCTTTCATTCACGTGGGTCTACGCCAGCCAGGGCACCCCAGAATACTCATCCGTCCAGCTCAAGTGCTCATTGCCTGCAGCTTTACACCCACGCAAACCTGATGTTTACCAACAATTGCATCGGAGAACTGTCATACGAGGCAACCACAAGCGCTATCGTGATGGCGGGAATCCTCCTTTCATTCCTGGTCGAGTACGTCGGCCTCCGTGTCGTCGCCGCGCATGCGGCCCGGAACCCCAGGACGCCCCCGGCACAAACACTCGGAGAGCAAGCAAAGGCCGACTCGGGCAGCCCGCCCCCTGAATCGAGCCGAAAAGCATTCGAATCGCTCGACCACCACCATGTTGGGCCAAACAGCCATCTGTCCGTACTGGTCATGGAGGCCGGTATACTCTTCCACAGCATTCTGATAGGCCTCACCCTCGTCGTGGCTGGGGACTCGTTTTACCAGACGCTTCTTATAGTAATAGTCTTCCACCAGTTCTTTGAGGGTCTTGCCCTTGGTGCCCGAATCTCTCTGCTTCCGGGGTCCATCTTCCCTTGGAAACTTGCCATGGCCATCGCCTTTGCTCTGATAACCCCCATCGGGATGGCGATCGGTATAGGCCTGCTGAACACGTTTAATGGGAACAACCCCAGCACGGTCATCACTTTCGGGACGCTCGATGCGCTGTCTGCGGGGATCCTCATCTGGGTTGGGGTGGTAGACATGTGGGCCAGGGACTGGGTCATCGAAGGTGGTGAGCTGCTGTCCAGTGGTCTCTTGAAGACACTTGGGGCTGGGTTCTCGCTTTGTGCTGGAATGGTCCTGATGGGCATACTAGGCAAATGGGCTTAGTAATTAGAAACCAAATTCACTCCTCTCGACTTTCATATAACAGCTCTGTGTCCTGAAGTCCCGGTATTGCAAACCCGTGGTGGGCATGACGGACCGACAGACTTGGAACGGATTCCAAACCTCTACATCTCCTCAGTGGCGCCACGAATTGGTCAGTAATCTACCATAAGACTGCCAATACAAACTAAGTTTTTTACGAGTATACATCGGCGGGACCAATCTATGAGTGACTCCCGTGTCCTAGCACTGGGCATGCACTGATTCTTTTAATGGTGACTCCGCGCTTGATACCATTTATCCTCACGAATATACAGTGCTCCTCCTTGCTTCGTATTCTGGACAGGAAGTTCGAACTCATCCGGCGGACCTCGTGATGAGCATCGCCGCTGATAGTCTTGCGAGACGCAGCCCCGAGTCCCAAAAGTGTCGGCATCTGAGTTCTTCTGCCCAGCCTTCTCGGCGGAGATTGTTGTTACCGTGACTGAGTATGTCCCGGCACTGGGGTCGAATTTGTTTTGTGACACGGTCATCTTCACGTTCGTTGATGAGTTGCCGAGCGTCCCAAATCTCCTTGAGGAGATTGCAGCATGAACCTCCTGCAGGAACGGCCGCAAGACAGGAATGCATTGGACGATGATGGTTCCAGTAATTTCAGCCGAGAACCTATCCATGTCGTTAGTACATGATTGTCTCTGTGACCAACTCCACGACGGTGTTGACGGGATATGAGCTGCATCTTAAATCGTCGGAAGAATGTTTCCGGTTGCTAGGGTATAGGCTTACCATATCATGGAAATAACTCGCCTCCCTGAGATAAACACAGTATTAGCAAATCAAGATAGTCACTCAAAGGATATATTGGGAAGAAACATACAAAAATACAGCTCGTCTTTGTATCCATAGACATCCCGTCCTACCCACCATGTCCTGACTGCAGACATGATGGCAACGCTAAATCAATCAATATCCGAGTTACGGTTACAAGTATTGGTATCTTCTGGTCGAGAGACTTACAGAATCCCCAGGCTCATGGTCAAGGCGAGACCAATCTTCTCGTACTTGCGCATGCGCAGCTTCATCGTGATAGACCATGGGAACAATGCCAATACAAAGTCCATCAAGATGTTATAGACTGGAAACCCGTCAGTAAACATCCTCTGGTGTATTCCAACCAAGAAGCGCACTATTTCCACCTTCCTTAAAACGATCAAGGAACTTGGAGTCGACGCAATAATTCGGTCGGTACCACACGTCGTAGTCGGTGTCGTCGCATTGCCTGGCCCATTGGAAGAGAACCTTGGTGAACATGTATCCATTCATCGTGACGATAATAAACCACAGGACGTATTGCTGCCATCGTTCTGTCATCCGGAGCAGTGATACCGCAAATGCCGTCTTGGATACCGCCTGGCCGATGAGGGTTCCGCAAGATGAGACGTTTATAAGTATGTGCATGCGGTCGTCCCACTCCCCCTTGGTGACATATCCGGTGGCGAACTCGACGCTGATCAGGATGTCGTTGAACAAGACCACGATCTGTGACGAGTATTAGCTCGAGTCGACTTTTCTGAATGAATGGCCCTGGCTAAAGCATACCCAGGAGAAGACAAGGATGTAGTCATCCCACCAGAGGCCGTGCCGCCGTGTTATCTTGCACCACAGGCGGGCGGCCAAGAAGACGGTGGTCGTTGCGAAGAGGCTCCATAGCCCTGCATGGACCTGGTTCGTGGGGTCGACCAAGACAATGTCGTTCTTGAAGCTGCCACGCGCTGTAATCATTGTGAT
The DNA here is from genome assembly GCA_002270565.1 of Stenocarpella maydis. Classification (NCBI taxonomy): domain Eukaryota; kingdom Fungi; phylum Ascomycota; class Sordariomycetes; order Diaporthales; family Diaporthaceae; genus Stenocarpella; species Stenocarpella maydis. The sequence goes on along the minus strand of NQMI01000003.1, from coordinate 413,218 downwards.
CAACAGACGGGTGCCAAATATTGCAGCCTGCTAGAGGACGGACATCGAGCTGGGCTGGGCTGCATAGGAAATGAAGACGATTGGGGGCTTCTGGACTATATACGGGACAGGGGACCTGGGGATGACATACCAGGAGCCGCCTGCAGGAAGTGACAACCGCCTGCGCCCCCGGGGGTTTATTTCATCAAAGTTCTGTGTCTTGCTTCAGTGCGCCCGCTGCCATAACTAGGACCCACGAGCACCATCGGCTCAGTCCAGAGGCGTCAGCCTCGGAACAAAACACCTTGCGAGATATGACTCGGAGCCAGGGCTCCGCCAGCCAAGCAGTTGAGTTGGGTAACAAGCTGATTGCGAGTTCGTTGCCCTGACAGACCGGCCGCACACCGCGGAGCTGTTTCCGGTTTCGTCGAGCCAGCGTCTGGCCGGGCCTCGCAGTGGTGTGCACGCACACGCCTTATTGGGGGCCAAGCCTGAGCCCTGCAGCCAGCCCCCTTCCCTGCAGTGGCGTCCTCGAATGCCGCTAAGGATCTTTAATGCTTGTCATCAAGATCCATCTCACACACTCCTCTCACACATTGGTGCGTAAAATAGAGCTCGTCCGGCCGGGCTGAGGAGAGTACACTAAAATGTTGCACCAGACGGGAACCCGGCTCCATGCCACAGATCCACCCAGCTATTTCTTCCCAGCGTCCCCTTGAAACGTCATTGGAGCGTCGCCACGTGCTTGGATGGCACCTCATCACATTGCGCTGCGGGTCAGGTACATATGGCTTGGGGCCAGGGGGCCTACCAAAGCGAGTCGCTGTGTTATCCATGGAAATTGTTTCGGTTCAAAGGCGGCGACACTTGGTCTAGGAGGGGAAAACCTCCGAACCAACGACCCGGTTTTCCCGCGGCCCCGGGATTCCCCAGAGTTCCGAAATATCTGCTCGCCTTGACGAGGAGTGCGTACGTCAAAGTCGAACACCGGTGGTGGGGTTATCCGTAATGGAGTCCAATGGCACTCAAGTACCTAGCTGCCTAGGTAGGTTCGACGTGCATGGTTGCATGCAGTTCTGGTGTAAGTTCTGACGTGATAAATAAACGACGGAGGTATTGACATGCACCACAATTCGAGTACAACGGCCAACAAAGTGAGAAAACTGACGCCCTCATTTCTCAGAAGCACTCGGATATCGGGGAAGCACAGTAGAACGTTCCATGTGGGAAGATCCATACTACCTATGTACATAGGTATGGGTACTGTGACCTCCTTGTGCAGATGGTCCGTCGGGCGGGGCCACCATGGTCCTGTCAATCCCGCCTGGAGAGGGGGCCTCACGATGGTGGTCGCCAGGTATGATAATGACTCGAAAACCTTGAAACGATTTCGACTATCCTATTGTATGGTCGGTGCGAGTATCGCCAGTACATCTCAGACGGTCTTTCCACGGAATACAGAGAACTGACACTTTGCAATAGTTGGGCGAGGATCGAAAATCTAAAGGCGTTCGACTATCAGTGAGCACTTGAGCCTAATTATATCTCCAGGCTTACTGTGGGTGTGTGAGATCAGAAGGTGTCTCACTCTACTGTGCAAGTGCCAATCTCATATTTCATTATGGAGTGCATTCAGCGGGCTGGGCTACTTCGTGATGTGGTGTGACCATAAAAGAAGCTAGAGTAAGGCATTTAATAGTTTACCCGTTGAAGTAACTACTAGTACCGTTAATCATGCGTTCAGAACAGCACATCGATAGCCGGATCACTCATGTCAAAGGCGGAATACAATCCTCACGGCCGTCGAATTATAACGCTACTAGTTTACGCTACCATAAAATATGGACACCTACCGCTGTGTATGTACGAGGACAATTCAAGGCGAGACGTAGCTGCTTGAGAATGCGTGATGAAACCCTTTACGCGCTTTACACTCTGGTACTAAAACAAGTATACCTTAGAGCTCACTATCCCTTGATGCACGAAGTGGTACTAGACGGCAAAACAGCAAAGTGGATAGCCAAGGAACGCGATGAGTGTTCCAAGGCTGTTTATGGTGCAGAAACTTGTGCAATGTTTCGGACTAGCGCAATACCAAAATCTGATGATAACGTAGTAGATGATATGGTTTTGGTCTCCTTCTAATAACTTTCTTACCACCTAAATCCTTTGCAAGCTGCCAGTGTCTGGCTGCTCTTTGGTCCTGAACAAACAATGTCGAGATTGCAGGCAGACGAACAGGACCTTGACCACAATCCCAATCTGGCCGCAGCCTTTTTTTTTTTTTTCCTTCAAAACAGAGCTACCTTGTCCTCTTCACCCCACTTTTGAATTTTACAGTCCGATCACTGTAATTATATCCATGTAGGTACAAGCAAAGCCCATGATATGACTCAATCCAGCATTGGGTGCCTAGGTAGGTATGTTGTACCTACATGGATGTTATTACAGGGGTCGAACTGTAGACCGTGTGGCCGCCTCCTAATTTTTGGTCTAGACCGGTGGCGCCATCGTTCAACTCAGCAGTATTAGTTCCAGACGCTACCCAGCTGCTAAGCAGGCTAGCTTTTAGAGGAAGTTGAATAGCAAAACACGTGGCTTCCATCATCTCAAGACCTGTCACAGGGTTGTCGTCTCGGGACATTTGGCTGTCTCACGATGGTCCGTGCAGACAACTTTTCATACCAGAAAGCTATCAGGCTGGGGTTTCGCCTGCCCCGCGGACATCGGAGATTCGTTTTACGTTTACACTATGTACGCCAGGCGGTTGATCCGGGGAAGAGTATAGACGAGCGGAAACAGCAGAAGCCCCCAGGGGCGAGGCATCTACCCTGACATCATGTGCCAAGTTCTGCAGCCCCTATCCGCTATTAGAGCCAACCCCATCCAGGATTAGTTTTGCATCGCATGCATCGAAACCTACTGGGGGCCTGCGGGCCAAGGTCCCTAAGCTGGCAGTTGTCTTGGACCTCCGTTTCCTTTCCATGCAGGGAGGGAAACACAACCTACGAGATTGTGCGAGTCATCACCGAGCTGCTTCTTCTTTCAAGGCTCCCAAATTTAAATCAGGTGCTGCTAATTACAGCAAAATTTCAGGAGGCCGACATGCATACCCCACCACATCATAGTCCCGCCTGAATAAAAGATATGTGAAGTGATAGTGACGGCCTAGACAAGACCTGTGGACGCCCCTGTGGCACTAGATTAGTCATGGAAGAAACCTTGGGACCTTGTCAAGATGAGGTGCTCAGAGACATAGACCAGAAAGGTGATCTCAATGCCTCCCATAAATTCTTTTTCCCCGCAAAGGCGGACAGACATACTGACACTTTCGGTGATGCACATATTTGCATTTGTAGCTTGCCTATGCGCACCCTCGAGCAAGTATGAAGCCGTCGGAGATGATTTGCGAGTTGCCTACTAACCTAGACCTTGGGCCTTACGTGCCTGTATATTATCCTATGTTGTTCTGTATACCTGTGTTTTCGTTGCTCAGTATTTGGTTATATATCGAGTCATCACGCAGCAACGAAGAAGATCTTTGCAGGCCCCTTTGCGCTTTCGATCTCATAACTTTTATGGCGTTCCTCGAGTGTAAGATGTATCCCAGGGACTGGTTCTGGTTGCATTTTACTCTTTAACCTGTTCATCGTGCTCATATAGATCATACCATTTCCTACCTAGGTATGCTGTGCCCAAGCAGGTATGATCCACCCATCAAAACGAATTTCTCATTGCGGTCATGCTCTTGACATGACACACAAGATTCTCTCTAGAGATTAATCATGCATGCAACGAGTTGTGAATGATATTAACAGGAACTAGCACGAGGCTCCAGACGCCATCTGCCAGAGTTTAATACCTCTATATCTATCCGTGGCTAATCTTACATTTTCTCTTTCCAAAGTAACCACATAGTTTTATGGGAGCCGATACAAGATTTAGTCTTCCGTCTTGCGAACAACTATTTTTAACCGGTTTACTCGTTTCTCTCTCAGTTCGCATTGTTCAGTGACGTAGTTAGGGAGCAATGCCACTCTCGGCTTTCCTTTACATAGTATTAATACCCGCAGAAGGTATATTGTTGTTCAGTCATGATCACGCATGCTGAAGCGGAATCCGATTGCGGTCGGCTTGTGTTCTGCTCAAGTGCTACAGACTGGCCGAATGCCTGAAGTGCCAAGGCTTGGTGTGATCCATTCTGGTTTCTGGGCTGGCTTCTCCCGACTCATCCCATGATTTCCGCCGAGAGCATTATTTCAGGCTATATAGCCTCTTGAGGTCTGATAGAATGTCCCAATCTACTCGCAAACAGCTAAGAGTTGTGTTCTTCTTCGGTTCCTCCCGTGGCTTTGTCCCTTTAGTGAACCAGCAACGTGCGTCGCCTTCGCCGCATGCGCTCCAGGCGGCGGCTGTTTACTTTGAGTGGCAAGGCTGATCCTACCCGAGTAATTATTCAGCTTCTCTTGACTATCGCCAAAGCATCAAGATAGAAACTGCAAAGCTCAGACGTCAAGTATGAAGACTCGAGCACCTCGCCAGACTCGACCATACGATAATCTACCATCGTCAGCTAAAATTCACCTACAATCAACAAACCGAACAAGCAATCAATCAATTCATCGGTCCATCCATAGACTCCTGCGGCTACCCTCTTTCTTGAACAACTGGCTTCATACTCCACACTAAGTCCTCAGCACCTCCACAACGGCGACAATGAAGTCCTGTCTTATCCTCGTCTCGTGCCATCGCCTCCCTTGTGCAGCTGAGCCACCTCCGCAACGATGAGACCCACTCTCTGCGGATAAGGTCACCGGAGTCTTCACTGGCTCGCCATCGCCCCATCGTCCACCAGGTCATCGACGAAATCGGCGAGACCGGCGTAGTAGACTTCGAGAATGATGAAGACAACGAGGGACTGACAGACGATGGCGAGCCTGGCGATGATAATGATGGCGAGCCCGATGTGACAGATAATCTTGACAAACACTAAGTCTGTCCTGGCCTGTGGGGGGGGGGGGGGGGGGGGCGACTGGCATGGTGACGGGGCTACACCCTTGGGTAGCTGCGTTTGATGGACTCATCGTTTCGCCTCGCTACTTCTTTCTTTGGCGCGGTGGACCGCGCAGTGGCAAGACGCATGGATATTACCTTCTCGCATTCCTCGATACCTTGTTGATGTTATTCTTTCGAATGAGGCGCCTGGATTACCTCCCATCGCTCGCTTTGGGGATTATCTAGATCATGGCCATCAATGATGTCACAGAAACGAGCAGTTGGTGGAATCAAGTTGATTGAAAAGAAGAAGAACATTGAAACAGGCATATGGGCCGAAGCCCCAGGAAATAGTGGGCCCTATAGCGTGACAAATGACAATTGGAATCAGTCACTACCGCATATTGCCATTGTTCGAAGTGATTCACTATAGAGGCTAGGAAGACATCAGAATAATAGTGGTCCTGCCCGAAGTCCACGGGTGTCCTTCAAGTCCTCGTCCAATACAAACTTGGAAGCATCACGGCGATAATCTGGTGTCATCAGATAAGGCTCAGCTGGCGAGAGGTTCAATTCGCATAAACCTGCTAGGTAGTTTCAGAGGACCTGTTCGGTCCAGACAAGCCTGCATTGAAAACATGGGCGACTCGAATGTCCTTGGTCGCTGCTGAGAAACAGTTAGTTTGTGGGACAAGTCATTGTCATCAAAGCCTTGACGTTCGCGAGGAAGGGGCGGGTGCTTCCGTCCACAGAATTAGCTGAGCGTGGGCCTCGATGAGGGTATATTGAAGTCGCCCCCCCTACATATATATGGGCATAGCCGGTCCAGCCTGGAATAATTATGCGGTTAAAAAAGAAGAGTATTATGAAATCTCGCCCAGAGCAGAAGAGTCTCTCATATCACTTGTACAGTCGATTCAAACATCTCTCATAGATCGTCTCTGGTTAGTGGCACCAGGTGACTCGCTGCCACGTGCGCTTTTGTACATGTCCTGTTTCGTGCCTGGGGCGACATCTTTCTCGACCCAGCCTCAGTCATATTTAGTAGAGCCCGTGGCCCGCGATGCAATTTTGACAGCGTCAAATAATTCGGAACCAAGCTGGTAGATCATGTATGAGGGGACGATGAGCCAGGCGCCGCTGTGAGTAGGCATCGGATCAGTGCTTGTTCTTCCGGACGATGCAAGGGAGGCCAGTTGCGACTCACTTTGGAATAATCCAGAGGAAGAGAAGGTCCCACGGTTTGTTGTGGCCAATGTTATCAAAGGCAGAGAAGTACTCGTTCAGCCAATAGAGCGCGGTTTTGCTGACGGTCATGACACTAGCAGAGAACCCCTTTGGTACACGTTAATCGGATGCTACGGGACCCAGAGTAGTAGATCCTAGGATCTTGCAAGGCACAGGGTACTTACGAGAAGAACAGCCAGCCCGGCCTGGCTTCCGGCGATCCTCCTCCGCTCCTTGGCGTCCCTCAGGCCGAGACTGCCGGCGGCGCGGTACCAGATGACGAAGTAGGCAATGTACATGAGGGTCTCGACGACGTTGAGGGTGCCCTGGGCGGCGGTGAAGCCATTGCCCAGGTTGAACTGCTTGGAACCATACATGTGGTCGACCTCGCCGTACAGGGCGTATGGGGTCCAGATTGGCGAGTGTGCCCACCCGCCGGGCATTGTGGCCGGGCGGCCGAGGACGTAGCCGGTGTCCCATATCACGAGCGGCAGGGAGATGAAGAGCCAGACGAGGGTGGTGGTAGTTGGCGCGTGGGACCAGGCGGCGGCGGGGGCGGCGGGTCGTGGGGCTCGCTGCTTGCGAGGCGAGACTCTCAGGTCCGGGGCATCCATGTCGAGGCCCGGAGTGAGGGCGCGTGAGGCGGAGCGCGTTGCGACCATGGTACTTGTTGTCTGCTGGCCACCAGGCCTAGGGAGCAGTCGTTTGGGTGAGTAGGTACACAGGCGTGGTGACGGAATGCCTGGGGGGGGCCTCGCGGGGGAAGAGGCTTGCTCTGGGACTCGGGAGTCGGGGCGGAGGAGGGCGGAGAGACGCGTGGGATCTGGATCAACAAGCAAAGGCGGAGGAAGACCTGGAGCGATGGGTTGAAACGGCGGGCCGGGCGGAACTCGCGCTCCCCACGCATTGATGCTGAGTAAACAGAATGGAGCTCCTTGATTGGCCATCATCTTGGTCTCCCCACAGACAAGGATCCCGTCGACTGGTGCGCCCCCCCCCCCNCCCCCCACCCCCGCGTCGATGCAACACCAGGACTGCTGTGCTTGTGAGGGGCTGTGGTGACAGTGTAGATGCTCCCGTTGTCCTTCCGCGACGAGTTGACGAGGTCAGTAACACCAATTCGCAGCCTCTGGCCTGGCGTCATACCGGCAGCCCAGCTACAAGCTTCCTCGGGTCGACAGTTGGTGAGAGTCTGTCTCCCTTCACCTTGACTAAAACCCACACACTGCCATGGCTGAAACTGTTCATGTCTGCCCGCAGCCGGCTACAGGCAATCAACCACCACATCATGACTTCTCATCCAGCTCCAAGCACAACAGACACCGGGCATCTTCCCGGCACCAGCCAGTCATGGCACGGCAGGGTCACTCCCGATGGACCCTTCAAGCCAGAGAAGGGCAGATATCGACTCTATATTGGTAGCTTGCCCTCAGGGTGCTCAACCGAAACGTGCCGTCTGCAGATACCATTCGTCTAAGCAACATCGCAGGTCTCTTTTGCCCTTTTGCCCACCGTGCCATCATCGCCCGCCATCTCAAGGGGCTCCAGGACATTATTCCCATCACAGTCGTCAAGCCATATCCCAAGGGCGACGACAAGGGCTGGCCGGGGTGGCAATTCCCATCCTCCGCCTCTGAGTACCCCGGGGCGGACCCTGATCCCCTCTTCGGCGCAAAATACCTGCACGAGCTTTATTTCAAGGCTGACCCAGAGTACAAGGGCCGTTACACGGTCCCTCTCCTGTGGGACACCAAGACTAACACCGCTGTCAATAATGAATCCACCGAGCTCCTGCGTGACTTGCAGACTGCTTTTGATTCCGTCCTGCCTGACGAGTACGCCAAGGTCACTCTCTATCCGGCCCACCTGCGTGCCGAGATTGACGCCATTTCCGTCTGGATGCAGCGCGATCTTAACATAGGAGTCTACGAGGCCGGCTTTGCCACCACTCAGGAGCACTACGACAAGAATGTCCCAGTTGTCTTCGCCGCGCTGAACAAGCTTGAGAAGATCATCGCGCAGCACGGCGGGCCATTCATCCTCGGGAAGGACCTGACTGAGGTGGATGTGAGGGCCTACGCGACAGTAGTCAGGTTAGCAAATTCTCCAGCCCTCCACACCGCAACGAGCGGCGCTGTCCCCTCAGATGGGCTAGACCTAGGGCTTAAGCAACAACCAGGTTCGACACTGTTTACTCGCAGCACTTCAAGTGTAACCTGGGAAGCATCCGGCATGATTATCCCCAGATAAACAACTGGCTCAAGAACCTGTACTGGAACGTTCCGGCGTTCAAGGACACTACCGATTTCAAGCACATCAAGGAGAATTATACAAAGAGCCACGGCGAAATCAACCCACGGGCAATCACACCTCTAGGGCCGTGGCCCGAGGTCGAGGAAGGCTATGAGGGAGACCCTAGCAAGGTGCCGACCGGGGGCGTCAACATGCCCCTGGTCCTGGAACTGGAGAAGCGGCTATGAGCTCTCGCGGATCCCAGTCACGCTGAGCACGGCTCTAGATGCGCTGCGGCCGTGGGACGCTATCGTTAACGTCGCCATCCATGCACGGCAGTACCTCTGGTCAATTTCATTCATTACCTATATGAGTATGCGACCATAATAAGCTCAGCTGCCTACCGCTGATGAGATTGTCCACCTGGTGTTTGGGCCCACAGGCCTTCTGCGCCGGAAGAAAGCAGCTGTTGTGCGCATCAAGTGATCATTCTTGGGGCGAGCAATACCTTAGAATATTGCGGGCCACCTGAGCAAGACTGGAAACATTATGCCCCGAGTCCGATGCCATCATCTATGTTACAACACAAGGTCGAACCGTCATTGACCAGACTCTCACGTAATCACAGCCGATGCTGAATCTGAACATGATCAGCCGCCCTGCAGGTTAGCCGAGGACCCATACTATTACTGTGTAGCTTTCCGCTGCAGGCACCAGCTTAAACTCGCCCGTCATTGGTGGCCGGCCTGCCATCCTGGTGTGCTAGTGCGCCATGTATGTCAAGCATCTCATGACTGGAGGCATTTCGCTGAAGCCTAACTAACTATCGACATGCAAGTTCATAGACCTACTGCCCCGTCCGGCCTGCGAAATTTGATCTCCTCTACTCCTGAAGGATTCCGATTCAAAACGCCGGGATCCCATACGAGGCTACAAGCGTCTAGCCCGTCTATTTTTGCCGCAAAAGCATCAATTGTACTTCAGGTCGTTGTCGTCACCCCTGGCCAGATCCTTCATCGCGGCCACAGCCCCTTTCCTGCCCAACCAACAGCACTCGTCATTGACCGGTTCGTGCAAACCTCGCCCCTTTTGTTAGTAGTGTATACCGGCTTCCCTTAGACACCCCGAGCCCCGCAACCTTAAGCTGGCCTCGACAGTCAGCCCTCCTACCGTGCAGTGCATGGCTGCTGCCAGGGCATCCGGGGACCGAGATGAACCAGGCTGCCAGGCAGTGCTCGCAGTGTGTTAATCTTCGGGTAGCGGCAGTAATTACCGTTACATTGGGTCGGGGTAAAACGCCACAGTCATGGTAACGACTGTGGCGTTCTGAAGGACTATAATACTCGCCAAGTGCGTCCTCGTGTGTAACCGACCACCATGTTGCTGTTACCCTGATCCGGAGCTGTTGAGAGCAACTTCTGTGGGCTAGCCGAGCGGATTCATCAGCTATTCTGTCGCCATGGTTTCCTCGTTACTTCTCGTCGCCGCTGGCGCAGCAACTGTCTCCGCGGCACCAAACCTGAAGCCAAGGGCCGAGCCGTCGGCATACTGCTCGTCCTCGGACAGCACTTACAAGCTTTCCCCGTTCGACGCGCCAGTCTCGGGATCCGGCAATGCCAACGGCATGTCAACATGGCAGCTCGCCATCGACGACACACCTGCGGGCCGCAAGCAGGAGATTACAGGCTTCGGTGCTGCCGTCACTGACGCCACCGTGTCGGTCTTCAACACCCTCAGCGACTCGGACCTATCACGTCTGCTGGACGAGCTGATGACCGGCAGTGGTGCCGACTTCAGCTTGATGAGGCACACAATCGCCTCCTCAGACCTGAGCGGCGACCCGACTTACAGTTACGATGACAACGGTGGAAACGTGGACACGAGCCTGGGCAGCTTCAACCTCGGTGACAGGGGCAACGCGATGGCTTCATTGCTCGCCAAGATGCGCCGCCTGAAGTCCGGTCTGACTATCCTAGGGTCGCCGTGGTCTGCGCCCGGCTGGATGAAGCTGAACGGGGTCATGTCCGGTACCACCGTCAACAACAACCTCAACCCGAACTACCGCCAGAACTACGCCCAGTACTTCGTCAAATATCTGCAGGCCTATGCTGCCGCAGGGGCCGAGGTCGACGCCATTACCATCCAGAATGAGCCGCTGAACAGCCAGTCTGGTTACCCGACCATGTACGTCTACGCGGATGAGAGCGGGGACATTATCAACCAGAATGTAGGACCGGCACTCTCTGCTGCTGGACTGAACACGAAAGTCTGGGCCTATGATCACAACACAGGTGAGGATACTCCTGATCCTTTTTTCTCTTCTTCTTCTTTTGCTCTCGTTTATCACACGTCATCCATACTAACATACCCCAGACGTACCCTCCTACCCCCAAACCGTCCTGGACACAGCATCCGCGTACGTGCCAGCCGTAGCATGGCACTGCTACGCCTCCAACACAGACTGGCACACCCTAACCGACTTCCACAACAAGAATCCCAACACCCTCCAATACATGACCGAGTGTTGGACCTCGCCCCAGACCAGCTGGTCAGCCGCCGCCGACTTCACCATGGGCCCCCTCCAGAACTGGGCCTCCGGCACGCTGGCGTGGACCCTCGGCTCCGACACCCAGTACGGCCCACACCTGTCGTCGGGCGGCTGCGACGCCTGCCGCGGGCTCGTCGTCGTCGACACCTCGGCCAGGACATACTCCTTCGCCATCGACTACTACATGATGGCCCAGTTCTCAAAGTTCATGCCCAAGGGCGCGACGGTGCTCAACGGCACCGGAAGCTACTCCTACAGCGACGGCTCCGGCATCCAGAGCGTGGCCACGGCGAACCCCGACGGAACCAGGACCGTCGTCATCACGAACAAGTTCGGCAACGACGTTTACGTCACGGTTTCGGCCAAGAGCGGTGACAAGTGGAGCGGCAGGGTGTACCAGAACTCCGTGGTCACTTGGGTGCTCCCGGCCTCGGCCTAGGAGTCCGGGGCTTCCGCGACGGCCTTTTGGTCATGTGCCGGCTGATGGAGGCTGTCGTTGTGGTGGGTAATCCTTTTTCATTCAGTGTAAATAGATACACAGAGATTCCATGTTAGTCTGGCGTCTGACATCAAGTATCCGAAAGGTGCTTTGGGGGCAGCCAATCGTTCTCCACCCCAGCGCTCACTGCTTGAACCCACACAATGAGTCACCAGCACTAGGTTTGTCACCTGTGTGTCAATATAGGCTTCCTCCCGAGCACCTAAGCCCGGGTATGGTTCTGGTCGCTGCTGGCCCGCACCGCTGTATGGCTTAATGAAGTCGACTATCTCCGTATACCACACCAACATCCGCCTAACCAGCTCTTACCTTCCACCCAACCAATATATGATATAATCAATACTCCTACCCTAACCCTCTCAGCCCTCACAGCCCTCTGCAACTCTATAGCATGAGGGGGACCTGTGGCATAGAGGGGCTCCATAGCGGGGTAATTCTGAGCTTTAAATAGAGGTGTATAAGGTTTTATAGCAGGCTGCACGCTTAATTGCTTATTCTGAGGTGGGTCAAAGTTAACCAAAGCTGGGTGGGCAGGCAAGACGTCCAGACTCTTGGATCTTGCACACCGTCAAGTCCCGAACAGCAGCTGTGTGCAGACTTGATACCCCACAAAGCTGGACTGGACCGAGTCGCTCTATAGCTCAAACCTACCGGGCAACATGAGGATTCACGCACTGTTCTTGTTGCTCACGGCCACGGCCGCGCAAGTGGCTGCTGCAGACATCACTCAGCCTGCGAACCCCCTCCCCTTCAACGGTTGGTACGCTGATCCCGAGATACGCGAGTACGACTCCGTGTTCTGGATATTCCCGACCACATCCATCGCCTTCGAAGACCAGAAGTGGTTCGATGCGTTCTCATCCCCGGACCTTGTCAGCTGGACCAAGCACCCAAGTATCTTGACGACCGCGGCTATCAGCTGGGCACAAGACAGTCTGTGGGCGCCAACCTCCATTCGCGGGGCTGACGGACGATATTACTTTTACTTCAGCGCCAATGGGCTGCGTACTCAAGACTCCACCGCCGGGTTGGGAGTCGCCGTCGCTGATTCGCCCAAGGTGAGTGACCTGGTGCTGTGGTGGCTACCGTTCAGGTGAAAGCTCCGGGACATCAGAAAAGGGGGGGGAGGGGGGGGGGTGGCCCGAGATGATGTGGATGCTCTTCTCTTTGCAACACACTCAACCGACTGACTTGCATGTAGGGACCTTACAATGACGCACTAGGCCATCGACTCTTAGACAGCGTCATCAATGGAGCTAATCCAATGGATCCAGACGTCTTCATCGACGACGATGGGGTGATATACTTCTACTTTGGCGGCAGCGCCGTCAATGTTGCGCTTCTCAACAACGACATGGTCAGCTTCCGGCCATTCCCGGGTTCCAACTCGACCTTCAAGGACATAACCCCGTCTCCCAGCTTCGTTGAGGGAACCAAGGTATTCAAGCGCGACGGCACTTATTATATGACAGTAAGCAGCTCCTGTGTACATCCTTTTCACCCTCTTGAGAATAAGCCTCTACTTCCTGGAGCTCGTGCCTCAGAAGCTATAGGCCCACGGCGGCGTGGTCTTCCTTTGCTTGAATAAGCCCTCCTTCTTTTTTTATTTTTTTTTTCCGGCAGCTGACCACCAACTCTGTAGTGGTCGGAAAATGGCTACGGAGATCCCACGTATCAGGTGGCGTATGGTACGTCTGCTTCGCCACTCGGTCCGTTCACGCCACGAGGCGTTATCCTTGCGCAGAATTCGAGTGTGGCAGTAGCAACTGGCCACAATGGTATTCTGAATCTTCCGGGGACAGACGAGTGGTATATAGTCTACCATCGCCGACCACTCAACGAGACAGATCCAAATCACAGGGTGGTTGCTATCGACAGGCTGTATTTTGCAGGAGACGGAGATATCCAGCCTGTCGTCATAACATGACTATAACTAGCTATAAAGATGTTCAGACCGCAGTCCAAAAAAAACAGCCGGTTCTTTCCATAAGCCAGCTGAGGATGATTTCACGAATATTTCCGCTGCACTGTATACATTTGCTCTTTGCAATTTGTGGACCTCTGAGTATCTACCTAGGTATTTCTCAGCACCGAGCATTGGTGTCACGGTGTAAGCGTCTGGCGTCCAAAAAAAAAAAATTACGTGAGAGAGAGAGATGGCTACCTCAAAAGAGGGCATCACTTGCAATACAGAAAAGAATGCTGTGGCTTACACTTATACACACACTTGTGACTAACAATTAGCGTGACAATAGTAGGCTTGTCCTTTAGTAATTAATACGCGCTACCCAGAGTACCCGCCCGCGTTAAAGAAATTCGGACAGAGAGAAACAAATATTCAAATGCCAGGTTGGGCCTCGGCTCCATATTGAGTTCGGCACCGGGAAAGGTCGAAGAAACGGTTGGTCACTAATGACCAAGACGTCTGGTCTCCGAAATGAAGGATACAGATATCCCGAAATTGCTGGTAACTTGGATACCTACTCTACGAGTTCGCTCAACCGGTCTCTGGTCGATGCCAAGATGATGCACCGCTAGCTGCGGAGGGACAGACAAGAATGGATATATGCGGACAGTGAGATGCAGCAACTATCCATCGGATCAAGTCACTGTAGCAGGAACTTTGTCCTGGAAATAGATTTCCTAGCGCACTAAAAACTGATACATGGTGGGATAATCTAAAATTGGAAACCGGCGTGGCCCTTGTCTAGAAAATTGAACCGGTCTTGTTTGATATGAATTTCAGTCGAGTCCAAACACCAACTATATATATAGTTAAACCATGCTTGGAGTTTCCCATATTGCACATGCAACCTCTCCTCCAAAGCGCCCAGGCCTCATGCTTCAGTGGGAACTGAGCGAAGAGGTGAGCAGTCCTAGCAAGCGAGTGATTCTATTGTAACCTGTCAGCTAATACACTTTACTGAAAGGCCTCGAGGCAGTGCAAGGAGAAATGAAGCCCCCTGAATGCAATGAGATGTCTTTGGCGGGTCCTGGACGATTGGGCGTGTTCAGTAGCATACCGGGAGTGTATTTGCAAGAGCCGTCATCGTTGAAGCTATAGTTGATGAAGCCACCGTCACCACTACGGTTAAAGGTGTTTCCCTTTTGCAGGTACATGCAGTCGTAGCTGAGATGGGGGTCAGCGGATGTCCGGGTAAAGTTTTATCCAACAGAAGCATCTCTGAAGGGATTACTTACTTGGTATGGAGGAGGCCGGACTTCAGCTCAACCTTGGTGGGCCGTGTGTGATTGTCATTCGCAAAGCTATAGTCCATGTTGTAGCAGATGGCGGCGGCGTAGGTGCCGGGAGAGGGGTTGTTGGCCCACATCTCAGTCGTAGTCTTCTTTGTGAAGGATTCACGGGCACTGGTCCCTATTTCACCGTTAGTCCTATTCCAATGCCGCTCTCCGAGCCCCAACCGGCACAAGGAGTGGTAAGTAGTATCCTTACAGTTGCTCAGGTCCTTGACGAGGGCAACGGCTTGGTCTATGGCCGCGACGGTTGCTTGCGCAGCAAGGACGGATAGGCGGTCGGCTGCCGCTGTGCTTGCGGCCGTGATGACAGCCTCTACAATGGCACGCTTTTCCAGAGCGGCCTCGTTGGTGTCGACTTGGTCAATGGCACGCGTTGCTAGAGCGGCGTCGTTGGTGTTGACTTGGTCCTTGACGACGCGTGCGGAGGGGATCGTCATTGCTGAGACGCCAGTCAAAGCAGCAGCGAAAACGGAGAAACGCATATTGGGTGGTTGTTCGAGGTGGGCTTTTATTTGGGTTCCGGGAGAGGTGTGGTGTTGACGAAATGATAGTCAAAAGGAAGGGAACAAGCTGGAATTGGGCTTCTTGTGTAAAGACTGTCGGTCTGGTACGGACTGGCTGGAAGCTTGAAGAGGGATGAGTGAGTTGATGATTGGGAATGTTTACTTTTACGAGATATGGCGGTGCTGTTTATATAAGAAGGCTCATGGTCGTCTCTGGGTCATTGTGGTGTTCCCCAAAGGAGGCGTACCTGAAGAGGTGCTCGTCTAACTATTCCTAGGCTCATCTCATCTCCCAGGTGCCCATCGCAGCAACTCAAGACTGGACATTGTGATTCTGCATTGTTAGATGTGCGGCTGAGCGTGCCATGGCGTCTCCTTTCCTTTCCAATCTGGCCGTTGATGCATCACATGACTGCCGGGGGATCTCGAACTAGTGGACGGGGTCGGGCCGCCGAGCTTAACTGTCTGCCCGGGGCTATAAATACCGCAAATAAGATTCACCACTGAATAATGTCACCAGAACGGGCATTGCCGGAGTGTGTTGCATTGAAAAGGTCAGCCCGTCCCAAGAAACTAGTACTGGTATATATTCAGTTCAACACGGCAATGCCTAGTATGGCGTAGAGCGGCAACTGCGTGGCCTATTTCCGACTCTTTGGTTAAATGGCTCTTCTGAGGTTCACATCAGTGAAGTTAGTTATGGGTGGCCTCTGGGGTATATAGGGCGTAGGCGTGTCGCTACTGCCCAGGTAGGTGATATCAGCACCAGGGAGTACAAGACATTATTTTTTTGGAACTTGGGCGTTCGTCCGTCTCGGAAGCACCGACTCCCAGCTGAAGTACTTATCCGGGCCCAACCCGGCAGGCTGATGACGATAGAGACGGTAATATCGCCAGCAGCAAGGCCTGTGTTGCCCTGTCCCCATCTGCTCGAGATGAGGAGTGGGCTTAGAGGATGGGACCTGCTGTTGAGGCTAGCCCTTGAGCTAGTGGTTCAGCGATTTCAAAGGGACTACCAGGCATAGAGCCGCGGCGATGTGAACGAAGCCACCCACTGGTGAACTCGGTTTTCGCCGTCGGCAAGGCAGAGGCCTGCGGGTTGAGAAGAACGGGCCGTTGTAGCACGAATCCGTCAGACTCAAATACACGAGGGCAATCTCAGAGCCCAGGGAGGCTGGCTACCTCTCCAGCCTGCGAATTCTGAGACACGGATCCTAGGCGCGTACCGCGTAGCCAGGGCTGCTTCCTCTTCCTCGTGCGGGCTTTAGGAAGAGCCACTGGGTCGGGGTCACACTGGCAGCATACAACTTCAGCTCAGCCAAAGCGGCCGAGATGTCTGGTTGAGATTGCTTGGCCGCATCTCCATCGCGTCCTGCCTGTGTGGTGTGCCCTCGAAGCCTGGAGTCACGGGTGTCAGGGCGAGCTTCAGCCAGCCTCGAGTCCTTCAAATGTAGGTGTCTCGGGTAAAATGGATCTCAGGTCCTGTTCTCGAGGGGGAAAGGCAAGCACAGACACGACCAACCACGGCTCCTGCCCCGCCGTCCTTGCGCGATATTCTTTTCCTCGCGCACCTCTGATGCCTGGGAACCTTGAATCAAACCTTGTCTGGCCACGACGCTGCACAGCCTGGCACTCGCTCCCAAGGTTGCCTCACACACTATCCAGGAGTGTGGCAGGGCCCCTCCTGCCCCTTGCTCGCCCAGCAAGGACAAAACCGCCAATTTCGAACCACGTGGGGGGCCCGTGAGGGCCCCGTGATCCGACCAAGATGCCAAAATAGCTCATCGAGCGTTGATGCTTGCATCCCGGCGTCGTCCCGCCTGCGAGGCGCACCCCGAGCAAGACTGCGTCCCGGGAAGACACACAGCTGGTCAGATGCAGATTGGGGTGTCCTCAGAACAGCACCGTTCGACGTCTGAGGTTGCTCGCTCATTCCCGCCTCTCCATGGCGCAGGCCAACGACCTTGGCTTGAAATCGTCGGCGACACGTCGCCAGAACCGCCGGCGCCCACCCGTTCTGATGCGCTTGTCATCCACGAAACACTGGCACCGGGGTTGACCCCCTCTTAGACGCAGTGGCGTCCGAAGACCATGACCAGACAAAATAGACGCGAGAACACTAGTCCAGCGCTGCCTGTACACACGTTCTTGCGCAACACACCTTGTGCCCGTCTGCCCTGCGCGGCCAGCAGCTGGCCCGAGGCCTGCAAGAGCTGTGTTCCGGACACCAGAGCGGCTTCGTGGAGACGCTGGTCCACCTTGGACGTTGGTCCACACTAACCTGTTCAGCAAGCCGAGCGTGCCTCATCCAATAATGTATTGGTTAGTAAAGCCCTGTCTGCTGGGTACCCAGGTAGCCATTGGCTCGGTACCAACCGATGACGGACGGGGAGATTTGGTTCGGGGCCTTGCCAGATGTAATAACAGCAGAAATATACTGGTGGTCACCGCGGACGGACCTCATCTGACCCCAGCTCAAGGCTCGCAGGTGGTGGCACCTGGGATGCTCACCTCATCGCACACACTACATGTTCCCACCGAAAAGGAGAGGGCACCACAGCCAAGGGAAACAGACGCCGCCAGCGGATGACGAGCACTCCGGCTTGGTGTCAGTGGAGCCCTACCATGATGGTTGGATCAGGAGTGGAGAGCCAAGGCCCGACATGCGCTACTCCCATTGCTCGTGTCTGATGTGCCGTGGCCCGTGTCGCAAGGGCTTAGAATAGGCCCTTGCTAAACCGGTTTCGGCCCAGCGACGCCGCTCCTGGCGCTGCACAGGGCTGTGTGCGCGTTTCACACAACCGAGGAGGCACCGTTGCATAGCGCCTGTGTGCTGTGCACGTGGCGTTCTTCCAGCAAAACAAAAAAAAAAAAAAAATCCCGAAAAAAGCCCACAGCCGCAGACCCAAGAATGCAGGAGCTCAACCTACTACAACACCAAGGCGGCAGCAGTCGGCGGCTACGGAGCAGAACATGGACATACATACACGCTGTGAGATGGGGGTCGATCGGGATATCCGAGGAGCAAAAGGCTAATGGCGGTGGGCTCAGAAGCCGCGCACTCTGCCCCGCAGCCGTCAAATCACTTGTCGAGGGCCGCGCGTACTCTCTCTCTCTCTCTCATGCACTACACTCACATGAAAGCCGGCCGAGCTGATATCACGGCGCAGGATGGTTGGCTGGGACGCCCGGGCACATGGACATAGTCGTGTATAACACGGCTGTCATGTCAGCAATGTCCACGTACACCAGATAGCGGCCAGTGTCCGCCAGGCACATCGGGGCCAGGGATGACTCGGTTACTTGACCAGGACCTGGACCACCACCCATGTCTGCCGTGGTCTCAAGTCCCTGGACAGCATGTTCGGAGTATTCCCTTTGGGCATCCCTAAACATGTCACGTCCTGGATTCCGAACTACCCTCGTCCCCGACACAGCCAAGACGGTCCTTGGTCTGCAACTCGAAGCGTGCCGCCTTAGCCACGAACCCCTCGTACATGTCGTCTAGTCCGTACTCTCTCTCTCTCTCTCTCTGCCGTGTCTGTCAGCTAGCCGCAGGCCCAGGCGACGTAACCCCCCCTGACAGCTCCCAGGTCCCCGGCCTGTGAGACTCCAAGACGCTTGGCACCAGATCGGCTCTGGAGCCATGCGTCTTGCACCGCACGCTTTGGTTCACATTTGATTCATGCTCCTGCGGGCCGGGACCTGTGGGTATGTGTGGGTATGTGTGTGTGTGTGTGTGTGTGTGTGTGTGTGTGTGTGTGTGTGTGTGTGTGTGTTGTGTGTTGGGTGTGTGTGATACTTGACCCTCTCCCGCCCCCCCCCCCAAAGGATATCGAAACCTTGATCCGCTCCTACTCGGCCTCATCTCGAACTGCTGTCTTCTGAAATATCTCTCCGGGGCGACATTGGAATCGGCAGGGCTGCAGTCTACACTAGGTCCTCGGGCCAGCCCAGACAAGGAGAACTGATCACCGCCACGCAGTCACTGGGGCCCCAGCGAATATCACCGGCCTTACGTACCCAGGCCACGAGTACTCTCTCCACCCTGACCCGCGCCACCTCTTGGGTGGCTCCCCAGGTAATAAATACAACACAGCAACAGCCACCCCAGATGATATAGCAGCCCGTGGCCGTGTCTCTTCCCCTCTCCCAGCCGCCCCCATCGGCATCTCGCACGGCTGGCTGTGTCGTTGTTGTACAAGAGAAACATCCCGGGTGGAGGCATCGCCGGCGACGACCCATGATGAGGTGCGCGACAGTACTGGCCCTCGCGGCCTCGATAATACCATCGGCGGAGGGCATCAGCCTGCGCAGGAGAGGCGACGGGGGCGAACCAAGGGTGCTGGGGCTGGCAACACAGAGGCGGACAGTAACGAGCCCGCACAGGCGAGACCAGCTGCGGAGGCGGGGGACGGTGACGGCCAGCCTCGACAACGAGGAGACGCTCTACTTTGTCAACGCCACGCTGGGGACGCCGCCACAGCCGCTCCGGCTGCACCTCGACACCGGCAGCAGCGACCTGTGGGTGAACACGCCGGGCTCGGCGCTGTGCGCGCAGGCGTCACAGCCGTGCGCGTTCGCGGGCACGTACACGGCCAACGCGTCGTCGACGTACGACTACGTGGGGTCGTGGTTCAACATCTCGTACGTGGACGGGTCCGGGGCGAGCGGCGACTACGTGACGGACACCATCTCGGTCGGCGGGGCGACGCTGGGCGGGCTCCAGTTCGGCATCGGCTACACCAGCAGCAGCGCGCAGGGCATCCTGGGCGTGGGCTACGCGGCCAACGAGGTGCAGGTGGGCCGCGCGGGCATGGCGCCGTACGACAACCTGCCGGCCAGGATGAAGGCCGCGGGCAGCATCGCGGCCAACGCCTTCAGCCTGTGGCTCAACGACCTCGACTCCAACCGCGGCCAGATCCTGTTTGGCGGCGTCGACACCGCCCGCTTCACCGGCACGCTGCAGACGCTGCCGGTGCAGGCCGAGGGCGGCACCCACGCCGAGTTCCTCATCACCATGACCGGCCTGGCGCTCGACGGCGAGGCCATCGCGAGCGGCCTGGCGCTGCCGGTGCTGCTCGACAGCGGCAGCAGCCTGACCTACCTGCCCAACGACGTCGTCGAGACCGTCTACGCCCGCGTCGGCGCCCGCTACGACAGCAGCGAGGGCGCCGCCTACATCGCCTGCAGCATGGCCCGCAGCAGCGCCACCCTCGCCTTCGCCTTCAGCGCCCCCGTCATCACCGTCGCCATGGACGAGCTGGTCCTGGACCTGGTCACCGCCTCGGGCCGCCGCCCGCGCTTCTCCGACGGCACCGAGGCCTGCCTCTTCGGCATCGCCCCGGCCGGCGACGGCACCGTCGTCCTGGGCGACACCTTCCTGCGCAGCGCCTACGTCGTCTACGACCTCGACAACAACGAGATCTCCATCGCCCAGACAAACTTCAACGCCACCGCCAGCAACGTCCTCGAGATCGTTTCCGCCGTCCCCAGCGCCGTCGCCGTCGCCAACCCCGTCGCAGCCACCGGCCTCGCAGACCCCACCACCATCGCCGGCGGCTTCGGCATCAGGAACGCCGCCCCGCCCCGGGCCTGTCTCTTATACACNCCCCCCCCCCCCTCATGAAGCGAAGGCATGATTTTGGATGATTTTTAATTTCTTATATTACATATATCCAGAACACTATACAGCACCCCCATGGGATTTGGGGGCCCCGGCATCACGGCATTGCATGGCGTTTATGGTCGATGACAGGCACTAGTCATCCTGCGCATGAGAAATCGAGGCGGGTGGCAGGGAGAGGTGGAACAGGAGAGGACAGGATATTTTGAATACCAATTAGTTGGTCACGCATGTGGCCCAGGTGCACACCGGTTTTCCCGCTTCTCTCTGCCTGCGCAAGCGAGTCTTGGTGACATGTATGGGTGAGCATGCTCTGTGCTGGGCTCCCCCCCCCCCAATGGTCGTCGTCGCGCCCGAGTAAACAAACGCTGCGGCTGCTTGCACAGGGCGGTGCGGCTCGCAGGTCACACGGACACGACGTGCGAGGTCATGTCCGCGGCCGGGTACCGGCACCAGAGTGACGGAGGAGTCGTCACCCCCTTTGTGAGACGTCCTGTGGGGTCTTGTACCAGAGGCGTGTCATTGGTCTGTGTTTGCTATCTGCCGTGGGTGGGACATACGAGCCTACCCCGTGCAGGAATATATCCCAATCTCTTAGCCGAGCACACATCGAGGGCCGTTAAAAGTAGTATACACCCCGAGCGAACCACAGCACACACTCCCGTCCTTGCCGCTTCGTATACTTAGTAACCTCATCTGAAGACGCAGGACGTCTCACCCCAACGTCCCCAAACCGAACCCAGCGATCTCCCGCCCTCGTCCCAACTTCGCCTCCCCCCCCCCAAGCCGTCACACACACCTCCACCTCCACCCTGCCGCCGCCGCCGCCGCCGCCGTCGTTGCCGAGCAGCTGCTCCACCTCCAGCACGAGGTCCTCGTACGCCCTGGGGACCCCCTCGTACGCGTCGAGGCGCGCCTTCTCGGCCGGCGAGGCGAGGCGGTAGAGCACAACGGTGGCGACTTCTTCGCCTCCGGACATGGTATCCTGCCAAGTTGGGTTGGTAGAGCGTGGGTAGACAGCCTGTTTGTGCCCAGCGGTGCAATGAGAATCAGTGAGCCTACCGAGAGGAACGAGAAGCGAGACCTGCTGGCCGCAACTCTATGCTCCAGATACTCCGCAGGGTGGGCAGTCACATGCTGTTATGGGTAAAGCAGTAGCTGTGGCAGTCAAGGTGATGAAGGAGTCCAAGGGCCTTCCTCCAAGGAACGACATTGTTAGTGGGTGGTGCTGTGCTGAGCTTCTGGTGGTGCTGGTCATGGTGAGATGAAGCTGCAGGTATGCGTGGTGGCGGGTGCCCAAAGAGATGGCCACATCAGATCTGCCCGCCATCCTGCCTACCCGCTCGCCCTGGATGCGCTGGGGGCTCGGCTGCTTGATGAACACACCTGAGCTCTTCTAGGTTGCAAAGCGAGGTGGCCCCATACGGCGGCCACGGTCTTCGTCGCCGAGCCATCACAGCCCGGGCCTGTCATTCACAGCGTCAAATAATCCGATATAGTAGCATCTTCCATATCATGCAGCGACTGGTCTTGTTCGAGCAAATCGGAGCAACCTGTGTCCAGACGAAATCCTCTCTCAATTTCCACATCGTACAGAGTCTCAAGATGAAATAGTACGAGTACACGGCCAACATCCGGCCTTTTGTCGCACCTGCCGGGGGAAGCCTCGCCCCCCCGGGTGTATATTACTCTGTCCTCAATATATGCCTCCTTGTTATCGTCTCACACGTCCACCTGTATACATATCCAGTAGGTATTCAGTAGATCGTCCGTCAGTCCGTCCGTCTTGTGATCGTGTCTCGTGATACCCGAACACGTAGTAAGTCTTGGTCTATCTATATACACATAGAAGAAGGGAAAGAAGAAGAAGAAAGTACCAAGTTCGCCGCATACCAAGCAAGGGCTTAGGTGATGGGGGCCAAGAAAGGGTGGACCATCAGCTCGTCGGCGCTGGGTCGCTTGTTATGATCGAGCTCAAAGGTCTGCGCGAGGAAGCCCTGGGCCTCCTCGCTGGCGTGCTCGGGGATCGTCGGCGCCGCCTTTGAACCGCCGATCTTGAAGATGGCCTGCAGTTGCGTGCAGTCTGGGAAGGGGTGTGTTCCAGTCATCATCTCCACGACCAGGCACCCTAGGGACCAAATGTCGGCCTTGCGCGTGTAGCTGGTCTGCTTGACGACCTCGGGTGCCATCCAGTAGACGGAGCCCTGCAGCGACGGCCGGTGCTTGTTGTTGTTCGCGCCGCTGAGGATGTTGGTGGCCTCGAGCTTCTTGGAGATACCGAAATCGGAGATCTTGATGGTGCCCTTGTTGTCAACCAGGATGTTGGCACCCTTGATGTCACGATGGATGATCTCTTTGCCGTGAAGGTAAGACAGACCCGTCAGGATCTGACGCACAAAGCTGCGGACCAGCGGCTCCGGTAGGGCACCGTACGAGTTCAGCATTGTCTGGACCGAACCACCCGGTACATATTCGAGGAAAATATTGAGGAAGTCGGAGGAGGAGCTGCAGCCCAGGTACTGTACAATGTTGGGGTGTCGGAGGTCTCGCAGCAGGCTGATTTCCCGCTTGAGCGCCTCGATCATGCTCTTCTTGCGCGAATCGTTCTGTGAGTTGGCACCCGGCGACGGAGACTCGACTTGCTTCACAGCAAGAAGCTCGCCAGTGACGGCATGCAGTGCAAGGTAGACACAGCCGAAGGAACCTTGGCCGATGAGGGCACCCTTCATCCACTTGTTGTCGTCCCAGGACTCGCCAGACAAGAAGCTCTGCAGCTCCTCGTCGGCGTCTTCGCCGTCGTCGTGGAGGGCCTGGTTGACGTCTCTTAGAGAGCTAGATCCCGAATCACCGGTGCTGCTCTCGCCATCGAAGTAGCTGTGCCGGACGACGTTGCCTTCAGGGTCCGTAACACTGACGGCGGCCGTATCAGACCCGCTGTCGGCAAAAGACACATATGACTTCCTGTTGGGCTCAACGGGACTCGATTCCTCTTGCAGGGTGTCGAGCACAGACGAGGACACCGAGTCCCTGAACATTGGCGTCATCCGGCCATGTATGCTCCTGGGCTGGACCTTGGCGAGCTGGGTATTGGCATTGAGCCAGCTATCGGCAATGGTGGGGATAGGAGGCGCGTCCTGCACGCTCGAGGCAAAGCTGAGGTTGCTAGCAACGCTGAGACGGCTGTTGTACTTGCTGAGGCGCTGAGACCTCCTCATGGACAGCCGAGCGGTGCGGTCGATGTCCTCCCGGGCATGATCAGGGAAGTAGGAAGTAAGGTCGGATGCGATAAGCTCACTGGGCGGCCGCAGTCCGCCGAACTGTCGCAGGACCTTGCGAGTCCTTGGATTAGGCGACTTGGCGTCGTTGGAGGCGGGTCTCTCAAGCTCCCGTGCGGCATTCTGTACGTTCCTCTCGCGGTCCTGGTACGTCACAGGCGACAGCGGTGGCTGGATGGCATCCCAGTTCTCGCCGAGTACCTTCTGGACCTTGGCCTGGCTCGAGTGGCTGATACTGCCAATCGCGCGATGATGGTTCTGCTGGTTCTCCTCCATGGCAATGGCAGCGGCCCTCTCGAGCTCGCCGCGGCCCGGCTCGCCAGCCGGTACCCTCCTGAGGATGAGACGGTTTCGCTCGGGCCTCTTCTCGTCCTTGATTATCTTCCATAATTCTGTATCACCAAGGCGGCGGCACATCTTCGGGTTGGCCTCGACACCAACCAGGATCCAGAAACAGTAATTCCTCTCGTGGTCCTCTCGGAGCGCAAACTTGCGCAGAGTCAGGCGCATTACTTCGGCACAGTTTCTGCAATCGGCGATCTTAACCACCTTTGTGACTCCACCAGTGGAGATGACACGGATGACATCCTGGTTGTGAGGCAGGGCGGCCATGAGAGACCCATCGGCGCTGGAGGCGTTCCTGTGGTGGGCTGCTGGACCGGTTCGCACCTGAGGAGGGGACGTGGGTGGGCGAGGCCCGGCAGGGAGGCCATGGCCCACTGTTCCCTGTGCATATGCCTGGCGAGCAGGCTTATAATCAGAGTTTGGGAGGGGGGACGTGGGCCTGGAGGAAGGCTTTGCAACGTCGTGGGAAACCGCCATGTCATATTGCCGCGAGTACCTCTTGTTCAACAAGGACGCAGGCTGAGAACGAGATGCCGAGTTTGGGGGACGAGGAGAGCCGGATGACGATGGTGTGTACTGCTGTAGGTCCAGGCCACCGAAAGAATCCTAGATTTCGCAGTCAGTGCCATGTTCACACATTTAGTCTCGGGGTCGGATTGACGTACCCTATTGCGTTTCTTCTGGTTGGCGTAGGCCTGGGTCCTGAGCTTTTTGATGCCCAGAAACAGACGGACCCTATCGCCAACCTTATCGATGCCCATCTCCTTCAGGACCTCCTTGTCCATTTCCAGAAGGTTCTCGCCATTGATGTGGTTCTTCCTGAACAGGTTCTCATAGTCACCACATTTGACGGTCCTCAGGTATTCGCAGACCCTATCTTCATCCCAGTACTTGACGGAGTCTGGGCCATCGCCCTCGGAGAACTCGGATTCGGTGGGGCTCGCGAAGGACTGGTTTGTCGTGGGGAGGGTGGCTGCCCTCCTGGGGGGCGGGTAGGAAGACTGGCTCGAGCTCGAGGGAACAAGCGTCGACTGGTTGGAGCTGAGGGACGCCTGGTAAGGCGACTTTGAGGCCAACATGGCCATTATGGACAGATTTGCAGGGTTGAGGACGTTGTCTGGGGTATGTAGGGCGTGAGACCGAGTCTGGGTAGACTGGTTCTGAGGCACGAGTGGCACGCTGGCCTGGACAGCCTGGGCCGTAGTGTCGCCGGTATGGGCGTGTGGGGTGGATGGTCTTGGGATAATTCAGGGTCCAATGATGTATGTGTGGTGCTGGACGAGGCGTGGAAAGCAGTCGTATTGTGTCTTGTCGCGTCGTAGTGTATGGAGCCGGCCAGGTGCACCACGTTGGGGAAATCAGGACGTTTGGGGGGAGGGGGGCAGGCCGGAGTGGTCAAGTACTCTCAAACCCGAGGCACAGAGAGGGCACACACAAGGCCTCAGCCGTCAAGGATTCGGATAACCGAGCGAGGAAGGGGTCGCGGGGTGGAGGTGGCAGGGTTTATCTGCTGACACGGTCGCGGCCGTATCTAGTAGTCGTGATGGACGGGGTGGGCGATGGGTCGATGATTTAAAAGGCTGGCAGATAAGAAATGGGCCCAGGCACAGCAAGGCGTTCGGCGTTCAGCGCTCAGCGTCACAAGTGATGGGATCCGATAATATTCGATGTGTATCCGATTTCGATTAGGTTGCCTGGGGAGAGGGCTGCCCAGGCGGCGTGCAGGGCCAAAAGGGAAAGAGACGAGTATATTCGAGGCGTCTGCCGTGTCACGTCCGACCTGTCAGAGCATTGCGTTCGGGGAGCGGGATCATTCTAGTCAAAGAAGAGCCGGGGCGGGATCTCTCTTTTACAAGAAGTGATCAATGCGAGCGTGGCGGGGTGCGAAGGAGGGATAAAAGGAGAAACAAAAGATGGAAGGGGGAAGAAACGTGTGGTGGTGTATGGGTCCTTTGGTGGAGGAGGAGAATCGAGGTTCAAGGTCCAGGGTAGGGGCAGCGGCAGTAGCAGCAGGAAAAGGCGGGTGAGGTGGAGGAGGAGTCGCAGGGACGGAGAGGCAGTGGCCAGTGACGGCAGGCAGGAGTAGCAGCCGAGCAGTTGGAGCAAGCAGTCGAGCAAGACGCCGGGCGAGGGCGAGAACGAGGGCGGAAGCGAGGGTCAGGGTGAGACAATGCACGAGGGCAAATAGTTAGCTGTGGTCTTGGGGGCCAACCCACCCGAGGATTACAGAAGCTGGCAGCAGGCAGGGCTTGATTGGATTGGCGCTGAGCAAAGATAGAGAGAAAGGTGGACACCAAAGTGGACACGACCAGAGAGCCTCAGCCAGCCCGACAGGTCTGCAGGAGTGAGCATACTGCTGCAGAGCCAGTGTGCAGGAGGACCCCCCTGCTGCAACGGGCGGCAGCTCGTCCAGTGGCGCCCAGCTTGAAACGTGGGCTAGTGGTGGGAGGGGGTTTGCGAGCAGGGGTGGGGCGGCCGAGCACGAGCCATGCCCCCCTATCTTTTTTTGCCCTCTCTGCAACAATATGAATGACTACAAACTCTCTCAGTATGTACTCCGTACTGTATATGCTCATACTACAATAGTAGGTAGATACATAGTAAACCAAACAAACAGAAGCCATCCACAACACAACCCTTGGCACTTGTGGAAAACACGGACGACAAAAGGTACCAACGCCAGGGCTGGCTGTCATGGAACAAAAATGGAATATACAAAATCGAAAATCGAAAATCGAAAATCGAAAACCGAGAATGGTTGCCCCCTGCCAAGTCGACAAGCACAACAGAGGAGACACAAATAACACATGATGGATGGACAGGTCAGAATGCACACCTCACCTCAAGCACCGTAAATAGTAAGCATCCTCAAACAGCTTACATACATATGTACCTATAGTAGGTAGGTGGTATCTGCCGCACTACCAGCTTGCAGCCCATGTGCATGCCGTGCGTGTGGGTCATGTCACCTTCACTTGATCATGTCATGACTTCACAACCATGGCCCGAAACATTCGAGTGCCGCAAGCAAAACCATGTGCCATCCATCGTCCCTCCCATCTCAACATTTTTCTCATTCCTCTGAAAGGCTCTTTGACCTCACACATCCGACGACCCGCAACCACGAGCTTGGCTCGGCTGTTTCCACGGACCACCTGTCGGCCGGTCAGACCTTGTTGTTCCCGACACTCCGTCGGGACTCACTTGTTCTTCTTCTGCCCTCGGAGTATCTGTGCCCGTCGCGGATGGATTGGGGGATTGAGAACCGTGCTATCTGTCGCCGGCTAGCACACCCAAACGATGGGCTGCTAGCTTGAACTATAAGCTCGAGACCAACGGCCAGCCAGCCAGCTTGGTCGAGTGGCTCAGCACGCCGTCGTTTTCGATGAGGCTCTGGCAGACAAGGTTACCACTGCCTGTCTACCCCGTATCCCACTCGCTGCTCGTGGTCTTCTGCTCCAGGGGGGTCTGCCAGTCAGAGGCCAGTCCATGCCAGCGCCTGGCAGGCGACGGCAGACTGACATCCTGACAGCCTGGCTGCCCTGGCTGCCTGGTCGCCAAGATGCGACCTCAGCTCCCAACTTGAAACCTGGGCCAGCGCCTGACGGCCACCACACTCTGGAGCCTGGCTGGTTGCGTCGGCACGCATTAGACCTGGAAACAGGGCCTGGCCACGCCGTATGTGGTAGACGCTGCTGGTAATCTGTACTCTGTTCCTCTCTTATTTCTGCCCTGTCAGCCTGTCCGGAGGCACTCACTCGCCACGCCACATTTGCCTCTGCTGGCCTTGTCCTCAAGTCCCACTGCCCCATTGACCAACAGCCCATCCTCTGGGCCGCATTAACCAACGGCCAGAGGGAAATGGAGATAGTCGCCGGGTGAAGTCATCCCCGAAGCGATCATTGACGGATCAGCATAACATATTTGTCCTACTATCCCAGCCATCGAGGTCATCCTGTCGTACCCGCATCCTCATCCTCCTGGCCAAAAGTTGAGCAGATTGGCAGATTGCCGACCAGCCGACGTGGGAAGATCCATCGACAACCAATGGAGGCTGGCGAGCATCGTAGCACTTTCGTCTCCTGGAGGTCCGTCCCCCTGGGCCGCAACCAGCATTCACGGCCTGCCCTGCCGCCCTGCCGCCCTGCCAGCCCTGGCCGATAGAGCCGGACTGGATGGTGATGCGCGTCACATCACCATCGCTTTGGGCCTTCTCTTTCGCGTCCCCCGGTCTCAGCCAGCGATGACGCCGCCGTCAGCTCTGCAAAATCTCGCGCCCGTGTGCCAGGAGAGCCTCTGCGTGGCCATCTGCCTTTGCTCCGATAAACAAACTTTAGAAAGGCTGTCCCCAATCCTGCGACAGCCTACCCCCAGGGGTTCGCGGCGGGGGGTTGGAGCCTTCCGCAGGCCGCGAGGTGCAATGTCCACCACGTGCACAGGTTGGTCGTTCCGTCGGGTTCCGGCGTGTGTGCATCGTCAAATGCGACCCGGGATGCCAGGAAGGCGGAGAGAAGCAACGCCGAGCCCGCGGGCACAGACGTGTGCTTGGACTGTAACGACCGGAGGAAACCTTTTTTTTCCCTTCCGCCGCACTTGTTGTCTCCCACTCGTTTTCACGGCTCCCACGGCTCCCCTCACTTGCCCCCCGTGGAAAGGTAGCGTTCATCGCGACCAGGGCGGAATGATTCGCGATGGGCGTTTTACGAACGCTTGGCGCCCTAGCGCCGGGGCGATCTACTTGAAACAATTGGGAGGTATAAAAATGCGGGACCGTGTTCATGCTTCTTCATTCAACCGATGGAAAACATGTGCATGTTCTGTGGGTCACATGGGGGTGGAGATTCCCCTGTAGCTTGCCCAGACTGTGTGAACCTCTTATCACGAGTCGCATAGCAACCGAGGGAAACAACACAGTTTCTTATGATTCCGAGGGCCGGCAAACGCAACCTTAAAGACAGGAGCAAAATCAATACACCCCAGCCTGGCAGTGGCAGGACATCATGAAACAAGCAGATCATTCGTCGGCCCTCGCTAGCCTTTAAGCTTGAGCTGATCTCTAACCTTGATCAATGCGGTGTGTGGTACAGTATCACACAGATTTGTTCCTTGTCAACTGGAGGCAAAAAAATGGTGAACTCTTCTTGTGTGTACCCGAAGGAAGCGTACGATACATAGTACGATGCACTCGCATAATACCCTTCGTGCAGGGACCGACATCTTGGCTTTCGTGGGGCCGGTCACACACATTCCCCATTGTGCACCGGCATCTCGGGTCAAGTGATACTGTCGTATCGACGGCCTGGGAACCTTAACAAGGAAATTGTCGACCCCCTGCGATTATCAAAGCCTACCTCGGTAGGTGACATCCTCCGGGGAGGGAGGAGCGGAGGCAACAGAAGATGCCGATACACATGGACAAACAAACAAACAAGAAGATGGTAACGTCGTTTCTGAAACACGCAGAGGAACAATTCAGTCTTATTCCGAGCATCGGCGGGCAGGAGGGAAGGTCGGGTTCCCGACGGAACGACCAAGCAATGTCGTGGACGAGGCAAGATGCATGCCCTGCACAACATGGAGCTCACCTTTCGCCACAACATTGTAGGACCCCCTTCCGGAAACTCGAGATCCCGTCACCATTCTCGCCCCGGCGGGGAGGGGGGGTGGGGCGCAAGCGAGGAATTGATGGCTGGACAAGGGCTGATTACATGGTGCCCACAAGTTAGGGATGCATGGGCTTTGGTCCCTCGTCTGTTTGGGCGTGCTCCTCCTTGATATCGGCCTCACACCGAGGGCTGCCGCGGTCCCTGCTGTATAGACATCTGGAGGTCACCAGCAGTAATCCGGACGTGGTACGGCAGACGGCGAGGTGCAATCTCTGTACGCGGGCACAGCAGAGCAAGCACGACAGATAGAGGGCCATGGATATACGGGAGCTGACCGCCTCTGACGATACGTGGTTTCACATTCTCCCCCCCCCCTCTCTCTCTCTTCCTTGCACAACAGAGAAACGTACACGCGCGTCCGAGTAGGATTTGCGGTGGCTGTCAGTCATTCAGCCACCGCAAGATGGCCGCACAGACGGATGAACAGTCAGCAGTCAGACCACACTCTCGAGGCAAGCCACACTCTTCCGCCTCTCAAACGCCACAACCACGTCAGCCACAGTCGAGATGTCAGATGTGGTATGCAGGTCGCTCGCTCTACAGAGTACCCCACACCCAGTTTCGCTCTGAGCCGTGTCATTGACTGACGGGGGCCGGGGCCATTCCGAGCGAGAGTTGGGCCGATTGTGCCTTTCTTTGCCGCCCCCAGCTGACGCGTTCTCCAATGGAACCACGGTACTGACATGGCGGCTGCACTTTCGTTCAAAGAAGTCTGACGACCCCAGGGCCGCGACAGAAAGCTCACATGTCGCCCAGCATCTCTCCCCCGCCCCCCCGTCAGAAGCTCCTTGGCTAGTCTGCCCGTCACGCCTTTGCCCGCACCGGATGCGGCCAAATGTTGCAGCACTTCTGTCTGATGGCTGGAGAGGCCAAGTTACGTACACCTGGAGCTAACCCCGGGAGGAGTCCCTGCCGGCGTCCTCATTTCCCTAGGCCTCCCGGCGCCAGGGCTAGCAGGCCAGCAGGGCTAACAACCGGCTCCTGGTTTTGAACTTTTGGCACTTGCAGAGTTGTCGCGTAATGGACGTACGCACTATACTCGAAGCAAAAGGATGGGGAGACAACCGCCGGCTAGCAGGAGGGTGCACCACGGTACACTACGGGTACAGTGTCTGTACCTGAGTTTGTCTCCTTGTGTCAGTGAGAAACCCTACGTACATATGCAGTAGAGGCCCGTGACGATCCTTCAGCTTGGGTGGGACTTCAGATTGCGCAGCAGCTTTGTCGCCGGCGACCGGCCTGTCGCACAGGGAAATCCATACCCGAATTATGGGGAACAATGTGGCAAGTTGATCGCTGGTGTCGTGGTTTGTGGTACCACGGTCAAGCCCAGATTATGTCTGCTGTCCGTCGCTGTAGCATCAGTATTCCGCATCTGCGGAACGTGGAGACGCGATATTGAAGAGAATTATTTTTATTGTTATTATTATTATTATTATTATTATTATTATTTGTACTCTGGCGCATTACCCTCGTGTCCTCCTCCTCCCGAGCACCCCGGCGCTGGGGGCCACGACGACGAGTGCAGGATCATAGGGAATTTGACACCATCGACGATAGCAAGAAGGGACAAGTAATACGCGACATGGTTGGTGGCGCAACACGACGTCGACAAGTCGCTACCTAGGTAGTAAGCAGGTAGGCAGGGGTGGCAGGGTGATAGGGTGCGGTAGATAAACGACACACTGCCGTCCAACATCACGGGGATGACGGTGCCGCAGGGGAAGAGATACGTACTAAAGACTGAAAAAGAAAAGCAAGCACATGTGCAATTCACCAAAATTGTATCGGGTCGTGCCTCGTAGGGAGATGTGCGACAGACATGTGTGCGTGCAGACTCGCAGGCTCATTACGACATGAATTCGTACGACAGGACAGCACAGGTGGCGTACAGTCAGAACATGCAGCCATACAGGACACGGGATGAGGCTCGTGGTGAGGACCAAGAAGAGGAGGATGGTGGCCTGGGCGGCCATGTCATTGGGCAATTACCCCCCATGCCAGCATGCGTCGACGGGCCCACAAACAGGATGATAGCCGTGGATAACATCATCGCGGCCGGGGCTGTCCCCTCGGGCTGCCGCGTCAGGCCACTGAGAGAGCGCACAGCTCCGCACCGCCCAGCAGCCATGGCCAGCCACCCCGGCTCCCTTGCTATCTGTTGCTTGTGCATGCTATGTGCATATGGTCGCATCCTTGCAACCAAGAAGGGCGAGCAAGGTAAAAAAAGAGAGAGAGAGAGAGAGGAGAGAGAGAAGCCCATGGACAATGGTCGCCCGATATGGCGAATTCCCAACTTTTCCATGTCTGCGCTGCAGTTTCTAATTAAGTTGTGGCAGAATTTGAGAGGCGACTGACTGGTTCTGACCGAGCCTCTCTCTCTTTCACTTCCACTCTTCGCTGCTGATGATCCATCCTTCCCGTCTGTTCTGCCTGTCTGTCTGTGTGTTTCTCCATCTGTCCATCCATCCGTGTGCTTCTTCCATCCATCCATCTGTCTGTCCGTCTGTCCGTCTTCCAGTCTGTTCTACAGTACCGCCAACCAGACCAGAACCGGCTCTTATTAACCTGCCTATGTACCTGATTGTACTTCCAAGTTACCTCTCCCGTCTCAAGTAGTGTGGCCATCCGCCCGTCCATCCCCTTCACCTCCTGCCCTCTAGTACATACGCCCGTCTCTTCGTGCATCTGCATCGGATTTACATGCGCATCCTCTAGCTGTTTCTGTCTCCACCCGCTACCATCCTGCACACCTTTGTCTTCCCATCATCGTCACTGCTGCCTCGCCGCGGTGAACAGGCAAGCACAGCCCGCCCCTGTTGTTGTTGGTGTTGTCGTTGCATCCAGACGAGGCCGGCGGATGTGGCCACCGCTACAGAATTAGATCCTGCTCCTGCTCAGCTCCTTCGAGATCCCTCCCCCTCTGCACGAGCACCAAGCACAACCAACCCCCCCTCTGGTGGAGAGCACGTCCCGCCCCATTCCTCATTTCTCGCGCGTGCTATCTCCGGATCGAGCTGGTGCGATTTTTGGCTACCGAGGTGAGCCGTCGTTATACCCAACCTGACTGCCGGTCCGAGGCCAACGGCGGCCCCACAGACATCTCTTGTCTCGCACCCTGATCGTCCTGATCGAAGCTGAGACCAGCAGATCACACCTTGAGAGCTGGTCTTATGGCCCGACTGCCACGCCTCTGATCCCGGTGCCCTCGACGGCCCGGAGTGTGTGTGTGTGTGCACGCGGGAGAGAGACAGAGAGAGAGAAAGAGAGAGAGAAAGGAACATAGAGCAAGGAGCGCCGTCGAGTCTCGACTCGCCTCTAGTCCGGCTCATCACGAGCTTGTATAGTGTTGGCGGAGGCGGCTCATCAGCACGAGTTGCCCCGTCTTGAATGCAGTGCCCCGGCCAACATCGCCTTCTTCCCTCGCACCACCCACACCTCGGCAGCTTCATCATTTCCGAGACGCATAGCTCCTTGCCGTGTGCAAAATCCCTTGACTCCCTCAGCGTTGAATTGTTTCTATATTCTCCTCCTCCTCCCGGGACCTTGGGATTCACCCTCTGCCTGTGCCGTGCCAGGTAGAGGTGCGAGCTCTCTCTGCCCCTGATATCTCGCTGGACTGGGGTGTCATTCCCGCCTCCTGGGCTGCGACGACATCATCCCACTCTCTCGTCTGGATATCCACACCCTCCCGCCTGTCATCCTAGCTTGGCACCTCAGATTACTTTAATTGTCCGCACTTCCTCGACCCACGACCCGCCCCGCGCGGGAACTTGTTCGAGAGGCCCGGGCCAGGAGGTGCGCCTTGTCGGGACCAGCCTGACGTCAAACCCACGAGAACCAATCTAGGTACGACTGTTATAGCACTGGACGGCCGCAGCCCTGCCCTCCATTCCGGTCGGCTGTTCGACGAGTGGCCGTCTGGATAAGACCTGGGTTTATTGTCTATTCCAGAAAGAAAGAAAGAAAATACCACCATGGATCTACTAAAGTGGAAGCGGCAGAGCTCAGCTCCTTCGCTACCCGGTCTGGCTACTATCGACCCGCCACCGACAACAAACTCCAGCCCCGCCGGCAGCTCACCAGCAAGCTCCATACTCGAGAACAGGAACAGCGGCTTCTTCACAACAGTAAGACGGAGTCTCAGCCGGGCATCCACGTCTCCCCTCCTGGAGCTGGAGGATGCCCCGACTTTGGGGTCACCAGGGCGGAGGGTCCTACACAAGCAGAGAGGGTCCTTCTCCTCCTTCGACAGCATGCAACGACGGAGCTCCATCACATCGTCGGCAGCCAGTCGGATATCCAGAACATACTCGTTATCTTTTTCGTCCTCACGGTCCTCGACCATTGGGATCGACTGGAAGACTGCCATCGACTGGAAGACGCAACAGGTCGAGGCCCACTGCGCCCTCGAGGCGGACCCCCAGGTCCTGCGCAGCAAGCCGACGTATCTGGTTGTCACACAAGACTACATCGTCAAGATGAAGACCAAAAACGAAGCCCTCGCCACATTTCCCCAGATAGGCTCCGGGCCAGCCAGGGAGAACACCGGCCTGGCGCCCCAACCGGAGCCGATGCTTGTCATCCCGGTCCACATGGTCGTGTCCGTCTTCCTCGCCGAGAGCTCACGGCCGTCCTTTGGGATCGAGATCTGGTGGAAGTCCAGCTCCGCGAGGGCCGCATACAACAGCACGCAGATCTTCTTTTGCCTCCCCAAGGAGCGCTCAGACCACATGATGAAGATCTCCCAACAGCTCAAGGCCAAGAACCAGGAGTTCCCCGAGGCGTCACTGGTCCCGCTCGAGGTGGAAGCACAGATCTTCAAGATCTTTGCCGAGGAGGAGCCCGGCTTCAAGACCTGCAGGCCAGAGATATTCCCCGTGGTCAGGAGGACGTCCGTCAGGGACGACGCCCACTCCAGCAAGCTGGACAAGACGCGCAAGGTCCAGGATGGCTCGTCTTGGTATCTGGCGGTGGGGAGGAACCTCTGCTATCTTATCGAGGCAGGGCCGGGCTCTGCGATGGATGTGAGGTACCAGTCGTTCGGACTGGTGAACCTGGAGGTCTTCCGGGCCAACTGGACTGTTCACGAGGAGCGGTTCGTCCTGGGTTTCCGGTAAGCCTGGAACCCTCCTGCGGCCCACCGACAAGCAAGCAACCCATTCTAACGTGTCACAGTGAACCCTTCAAGCCGGCAGTGACCCTGGAGCTGGCCAGCAGGTACTATCGACAGATCGTCATCACCTTTATGAAAGCAGACAGGTTTCTGAAGCCGTGCTGGCCAACGACCCTGCAAACCATGGAGGTCTTCCGGGTGACAGGACTGGCGGACCCCCAGCTTCTCATCCCCGGTGACAACTACGGGGGTCTCAGGCGGACCTTGGACGCATTTCTTGTCGCCTATCACTGCTCACCGGTCGAGTGGGAGATCAACTGGAAGACCGCACTCGCCCCTGAGTTCCGGCTGCTCCCGCCCAAGGCCGGGAACAGGTATACCAACCTGCAGCTCCTGGCAGTCATGAGGTCATTGAGATATAACGGATACTTCAACTCGATATCCTTCAATGGCGTCGATCTCACCGGCCTATGGGACAAGACGGACCTCCAAGGGAAGACGTCTGTCCCGTATATGAACCGCAGCTGTGAGTCCCTGCCCACGGGCTCGTCTGGCGACCTCGGAGCGCATGGCTGATTTGACAACAGGTATCGCCCTCACAGATGCCGAGCTCGGCCCAGTGCAATACGGCTCGCTCCTGCATCAGGAGCTGCACGGCCTTGCATTCTGCTCCGAGACTGTCCGCCAGATAGATTTCACCAGCTGCTTCCCGGAGAACTCTGTCCGCAGGGAGATGTCGGCCACTGGCAAATGGCCCGCCTTCCTGTTCCCCATACTGAACCTGCTGGAGCTAGGCCTGACAAGGTGCAACCGCCTGCTGCTGAGCGGGAACTACTTGCGCTCAGCAGACGTCGAGGCCTTGAGTAAGCAAGTCCTCATCTGCGCTGCCCGCGACTGTTGGCTGACCAGGTGACACAGTTGAGGCCTTGATGACGCAGTCGGTTGAGATACAAAGCCTTGACATCTCAAACTGCGGCCTGTCGGATCTTGCACTGCGGGATATCTTCGAGGTTCTGTTCCATCAGGGACACTCGCTGCAGTACTTGGATGTGTCTGGCAACCGCGGTCGGCTGCACGCTTCGGTACTGGCCAACCTGTTGCAGGTCATTTATGACCTCCGGAAGCTCAACGCCTCTGGCATCCTGATGGGTGAGATCCAAGGTCCATTGTTCTCGTTCGAGACGCTCTCGCGCTTTGAGAACCTCGAGGAGTTGGACCTGTCCAAATTCAAGGTATGTCACATCCCAGCAGACTGGCGTACGCCTTCGGACAGGGTTTGGCTGACCAGGTCAGATGAATGATGCAACCCTGCATGTCCTGGAGGCATTCCTCGCGCAGAAACCGCTCCCATGCGAACCGCGGCAGTACGACCGCGCCGACTCCCGCAACAGGAGCCCCGTCAACCCGGCCTGCACCATCCACAAGATCGCGCTCAACAACTGCAGCATCACCGGCCGGGAGGCGGCTCGCCTCATCCGCGCCCTGGGCGAGCACAGCAACGTGCACCTCCACATCAGCGGCAACCCGCTTGAGGACGGGATCGAGGACCTGTGTCGGGCCATCTACTCGACCCCGGGGCCGGCGGGCCTGCACATGGACATGGTTGAGTTCCGCGAGGAGGCGAGCTTCGTGGCGCTGATGAGGGCGCTGTCGATGAACCGGAACATCTCGTTCCTGAGCATGGCGGGGACGGCGCCGATACCGCCGGCCGACGCACCGTGTGGTGCCGACGTCTGCGAGGCACTCGAGGACTTCTTCGCCCTGAACCGCAGCGTCAAGTTCCTCGACCTGTCCGGGTACAGCGGCAAGCTCGACGAGGGCCAGCTGGGCAAGGGGTTCGCGCGGGCGCTGCGGGGCCTGTCGTCCAACACCACGCTGACGCACCTGCGGATCCGCAACCAGAACCTCCGCGACGACGTCGGCACGCTGGGCAGCGTGATCCGGCAAAACAGCACGCTGAGTATGGTGGACTGCCAGGACAACAGCTGGAACCTGACGAGCATCCAGTTCCTGGCCAAGAGCCTCAGGCTCAACCGGAGCATCGTCGAGTTCCCCTTTGCGCAGAGGGAGTACGACCGCGTGTGGCGGCGCGTCGCGGCCGACGTCAGGAGGCAGAGCGGCATCGGCAAGGCGGCGGTGGCAACGCAGAACGGCCAGGAGAACGCGCTGCGCGGCGCGCTCGACAAGCAGGTCCAGGAGATCAAGGACACGGTGCAGCGCAACCGCCTCGCCCTGGAGCTCAACTCGCCCTTCGTCATCGACCTCGACGAGTCGTCCCGCGCGGGCGGCGGCAGGGGCTGGCCGAGCCTCGAGCTCAAGATGCCCAGCACCAACCAGTCCCGCCTCGTGCCGCCGCACCTGACCGCCACCAACCGGCAGCTCCTACAGCCCGCCGTGCTGGTGGCAGCGGCCGCGACGCCGAGCCCCGCGCGTCTGCTGGACATGGACCTCGACGCCGACCTCATGAGGACGCCCGTCGACCCGCAGCAGCAGCAGGAGCAGGTCCGCAGGGCGATGCAGCTGCACACGGTGCCCGCGACGGTGCGCTACGACGCGGTCGAGGTCGATGTTGACCTCGCCGACCCCTACCACGTCGGCAGCGACGAGGGCATCCTCGAGACGCCGCCCGGCGGCCTAAGCCCCAACGAGGGCAGCGCCGGGGCCGCGAGCCCCGAGGCCCCCGTCAGCCCNACTTTGGAGGCCAGAACTTTGGAGGCCAGAACTTTGGAGGCCAGAACTTTGGAGGCCAGAACTTTGGAGGCCAGAACTTTGGAGGCCAGAACTTTGGAGGCCAGAACTTTGGAGGCCAGAACTTTGTGGGGAGTCGGTTCAAGGTGGTGGGTGGGCTCGAGGCCCACATGGAGGAGTAATGAGGGAAGGTTGATCTATGTGCCGGATGGCCTTGTGTGTGGCTGCTCTGGGAGAGTGTTGGTTGTAATGAGTGATTGGTTAATGTGACAAGGACGTACGGGGCATGGTTTTGGTCACGCATCATCATCATCTGGTGGGGACTTGACGGCTGGGCTGGCTGGCTTTACTACTTGGTGCATTGGCGTTTATGGGCGCAAAAAGTTGCCACTGGTTTGGTTGATTGCGCGGGATTTAGAGATACCCTTTAGATGCCATGATTGTTGAAGTTGGATCATCTCCATTCGATGCTGTCTTACTCTGTGACTACCTCGTACGCAAGACATCAACACATTACTGCAGGCATTGATTGTCCCATGATGTTTACCAATAAATAAGTATACCTAGCGGACCAAAGAGCCACAGAGGAAGTTTCTCTGGTTGAACCGTCCTCAACCACAGCCAGGACATACGGCAACACGTCCTCCAGGTCCTCATAGGCAGCCCATACAAGCACCCTTTCCCACTCCTTTCACCCCGTTCCCTTTCATCTCCTCTCCCTTAGCTACCTCCTTCTTCGCCTCCTCCGGCTTGACCACCCCGAGCTCCGCAATCCTCTCCCACCAGTACCCGTACGCCGCCCCGCCGGCGAGCTCGTCCACCACCCGCCAGTGGTCGTCCTGCTGGTCCTCTGGCCCCGCGGTGGCGGCGCCGCCGCCGGCTACTATGGGGTCGACGTCGAGGGTCGTGTATCTGCCTCCCTCCGGGCTGAGGCTCTCCTCGTCGTGGGTCTGCCCGTGGAGGCGCGCCCTGTCCAGGCCGGGGAAGCATGATATGATTACTGCGCACTTTTTGGTCGGTCGTCTTGGGTTTGGTTATCCAGGGGCAATCAGAAGAAGAAGTGATGTGATTGTTGGACGTGATGGTGTGGCCTTGTCATTGTTGGATTATCGGCACATGGGACGGCAGTTGAGGAATATTGTACTGTTTAAATGCTCGGGTGGAAAGGTTTTCTTGGATGGAAGCCACTAAGCTCAAGTGACAATCCAGAGGGCTATAGAAGCAGCTTGGATTTAGTCACAGCCGTTGTACGTGTTGGCTCATATCGAATACTCCAACGCTGCCAGTCATGCGACCATGAAGGGTCTAATAAGATGGTGAGTGGAGTAGACTCTGTGATTGCCCGTTCCTTTGCCTCGCTGCTTCGACACTTGGGAATTGACCATAAGTGCAACGAGTGAGGGGCAAGGCTGTGGTAGATGATTGTGCGTCTGCATTGACAGGCATGTCTTGGGAAATGGCAGCCTTATATTGTCACTTTCGAGTGGTAGGTGTCTGGGCAAGGCTTGAGTCACAAGGTGAAGGAACTTGCAAGTAGTTCTTGACGGCGCCAAACTATGGAGGGCTTCAGACTTGAAAGTTTGAGGTTGCGGAATGGTGGGATCAGGCTCAATACTGGTCTGCAGGGGTGGATGGAACGGCCATTGCTAATAAAGCCATACGGAGCGGCCTACAATCCATAACCAACAGTCTCTTGTTCCACTAGGAAAACATTGCCGTTCCAGCTTGGTAGCGGAGCTCGAAGAACACAATTAGCCCATTTCCCGGATCAGAGTCTTCTTGTAAGATAAATCCCAGCAAGGCAATCAGATTCCTCCCTTATTACTACTCGTCGCCTACCTCCTTCAGAGCGGATCAAGACTCAGCGGATACGACTACAATAGGCATAACCCCACGGTCCGGTGCTCTCTTGCTTCACATCATACCTCGCTCTTGAGATGATGAGAATACTGCGGCCAGCACGGCCAGGGCTGTAAAGAAGTCGCACAAAAGTTAGGCATCTACGCGGTCGTTGAGCCTACCAGGTCAAGGTGTCCAGTGCTCTCGAAGAATTAAGAGCCAGCTAGCCACATACCTAGGCAAGTTTCTCGTTTCTAGAAGTTGAAGTGCCCAAGACACAGCTGCTAGATGAATTATGAGATAGAAACAGTGCGTACGGCACACGAGACATGTGATATTGTCAGAAGCGAGTCAAGAGGCTTCCCCAGTGATGTTCAAGGTAACCTGCTGACAGGGATATGTCGTGCGGTAACGGTTCCCGGGGTGCTTAATATGGGGCCCCAACCAGGGGGTCTACACTATGACGCGGTGCAGGCGGCCAGCTCCGTCGACCTTGTACCCCGTACACTACCTAGGTACCTAGGTACCTACCTACTTCGGTACTTAAAGCAGGTACCTGGTAACTCTATCTGCCCCTCCTCTCTCCAGCCCGCCGGACCGACCCCCCCACGCAACACATACGCAGACCCAAGGGTTCACCCCATCGTCATCACCACCCAACCCATCCACACTCCCAGCCTCGCGACACAAACAAGACCAACCACAGACCCGGCACGGCCCACAACAGACCTCTCCAGACAGCCTGCCCGTCAGCCTCGTCGCGCTCGTGCGTCCCACCTGTTTTGTTCCCACCCCACGCCGCCGCTGCTTCCCCCCGCTTCTTCGTGAGCATGGAGAAGGTCGCGGAGCCAAAGATACCGCACGAGTTCATACTCGACGCCTTCGCCGACCCCACCTCGGTCCGAGATGTCGTTCGAGGTATGTCGCCCACCGCATCCCCCATGGTCCGCTTGCTCTCCTTGCCGTCTAGAGGCCCCGCCTGTTGC
The DNA here is from genome assembly GCA_002270565.1 of Stenocarpella maydis. Taxonomy (NCBI): domain Eukaryota; kingdom Fungi; phylum Ascomycota; class Sordariomycetes; order Diaporthales; family Diaporthaceae; genus Stenocarpella; species Stenocarpella maydis. The sequence goes on along the minus strand of NQMI01000003.1, from coordinate 372,436 downwards.
CCCCCCCCCTTCCCCCTGCTATACATACACGGATAGGTACACGCAGAGACTGACCCGCGCAAACAAACATGTAACCAGGCATCCTCCACACAATCTTCTTCCACAGATACTTCCCAACAATAACCCCGCAGACCCATGAGGTCCTGGACCTCACCCTCCCCTACGTAGCCGAGCCCGAGCTCGAGACCCTCATCGCCCAGCGCACCGCCACCCTCCTGCGTGAGCTCGACGCCGACAAGTCCCAGCAGCACCAGCAGCAGCGCTCCTCCTCGCCCGCCTCGCTGCTGCAGCAGCAGGCCCGCGCCGTCGTCGGCGGATTCCTGGGGTCGACGGGCGGCGTGGCAGGAGGAGGAGGAGGTGGTGGTGCAGGGGGCGGAGGAAACAACGGCGGTGGCCGCGGCCAGGTGTCGGTCCAGTTCATGGAGAAGACGCGGCGGCGCAAGATGTGGTACAAGGGCGACGAGGAGGTGTGCTGGGAGAGCTGGACCATCAGGGTCACGGTCGCCGAGCCCAGGACGGAGAATGGTGAGCCATACACACACACACACAAACACATGCGAGCGAGCAAGCACGCCGGGAAGAAGCGAGACACTTACAAAGACGCACAATAGAACGAGCAAAGGTGCGCAAGGCAATGGAGACGACCCTCCTTACCACCGTCATGAAGATCATCACCTCGGTCAACAGCTTCAAGGACCACATCCCACCCATCACCACCACCGAGACGAACCCATTCCCCTACACCATCACAGTCAACCAGAAAGACCCCGTCGGCGGCGGCTGGGGCGGCCGCTTCGGGGGGTTATATTGAAGGGGGTAGCATTCCTTGTAACCCTCTGCTCTTATAAGTTCTCCCCCCCCCCCTTCCCTCCCTCCCTCTCTCCCTCTTCCACTTGGGCCAGATATAGGGTACGGCTACTGGCGTTGATGGTGTTTGGCTATAGAACGAGGGCGGGGCCCTGCGCATATCGCCCGGGCATGGTATACATTTGAGCGAGATAGTGACCCGAGCCGTCTTACAGGCGGCGGCTCGGTTGATTGCTTAGTTGCTTGGTGCAATACGAGGCAAGCTGATGTAGATACCCGTCACAACCCAACATGATACTACTATCTAGGACTTGTGTCCCATGTGCCTTTTCTCGCGGCTTCCGATCGAACCTCGTCTAGTTTTCATGCCTTCAGCGGCCTTCTCCAAGGAACCGGATGAGGTAGACATTTATCCCACTGTAGACAACCCGGCACGGGTCGGGTTGCACTCAAAAAATGTCGTGTCAAAACGAAGCTCGATTGTCTCTGCAGGGCCTCAAAACAAGGCCATATCAAATCCGGTCCACGTACTATACTCAAGCAGCTCATGAGTTGGTGTGGTTGCCCAAGCCCTGTACCGCAAAAACAATATCCTTTCCATACCGATTTCGCGCCATGCTGTACCGTCCATTATCCTGTGTGCCGAAGGGAGGGTATAAGAACCTTCAAAATGTCCAGGACTCCGCGCAAAAGTGACACAAGAAGAGCACAAATCAGAACCGAACCATGACAAAATCAAGAAGTGAGGCTCGAGGCCACAATAAGCACAAGGCAATTTGCTCGCTCGCTGATACCCTATTTCCCTTTACCATGACCTGTGACTCAAGGACGCCAGAAGGACCCGTCCCTGGAAAATATTGGTTGTGTGCCTCACAACGTTCGTATAATTGCGGTAACTCGACTACAAAGCCACTGATGATTATTGCATAACCCAAGGCCTTGGGTACAACCCGCCTGAGTCTTTGGCTTCAAGTTGATAGAAGGCATCTGCAGACTTCTAGCCAAATCGATGAAGGGTGGCAGGACCGTAGGCCTCAGCACCGGCAGGAACTTCGCCAATGCTTCGGAAGGTCTGGGTAAGATCCAATGCGTTCGAATCATCGGACCCAAAGTTTTCAAGATCTATCTCGCTGTCCAGGCCGTTTACGTTCTCTGAGATGATCCAATTCTCAGAATCATATTCTGGAAGCTTGCTAGCCTCAGGCAAGTACTTGCTCGGAGACGACAAGAGCTTGCTGGGGGACGCAAGGTTCCATGCGGTGTTCTCGTCAATTGGAGGGAAGAGCGGGAAGGCCTTGAGAGGAGACGCGAACTTGAAAGGTGAGGCGACGGGTTTCCGGTTTCGCTTCTCGCTCATGATCTCATCGAGCATTCTTCCAGCTGAGTTGGCTAGAGGAGATTCTAATTCAGAAGCCGATACCTCATCTTCCCAGATAGCAAATGATGCCTTGCTCTGCCGACCAGGGAACTTCTTGTTGTAGTCGCGCACCTGCTGAGGAGTTTCTAGCATCTCTCGGATGTTCGCCCTCAGTTTGTCATGTTGACGGATGGGCGAGGTGTTGTACTTGGAGGTCGTCTTCGGAGGGGCAAGCGTAGTTGCACCCGTTAGACGTGCGACAGACTTTTTGCTGTTGGCTGGTGTCTTGACAACCGCGGGCTGCTTGGAGGGCGAGGTCCGGTAGTGGAGCGGAGAGCCCTTTCCAACAGGGGAGGAGGAGGGTGGGAGCATGCGAGACTTGGGCTTAGAAGGACTGACCGGCGAAGACGCGCGGATCTTTCTGATGGCATCCTCGGCACGTCCGCCACCTTGGAAGTGGTGGATGTCCGCCTCGGATGAGAATACAGGCGGTCTTTGTTGGCCGTATCGCAGGATGGAGGATTCAATACTGGTCATGTAGCCACTGTCAATCATTGAGAGGCGCTTGCGCTTCCCCGATGTTCGACCAGACGATCCCACAGCTCTGGCAGTGCGGGTCGGCGTGTCACTTGGGATAGACACATGCCCCGAGATTGAAGGGGGAGAGGAGCTCAACGTAGCGTCAAGAGGGTTGTACTCGTCCTGATGGTCGTTTCCAGCCCCAAGCTCCTCGAAGGCTCGGTCAGAGGCGGGAATAGTGGCATCTGAGGACAGCTCGGGCTGAACAGGTGCTGGCGGTTGCGACTTCGGCAGGGGTGGGAGTTGAAGCTGGAAGTTAGATGGCTGAGGCGGCAGCATTGGCTCTTGGGCAGGAGGAGGTAGAGCCGACGGCTCCAGCCGAGCGCTCGAAGGCACTGCCATGCCCTTGCCGAGCATAGGCACCTCAGGTCCAGACCTGTCCTTCAGGTATACCTCGAGCAATTCGCGCTCGTTCCCGGGAATGATGAGCCAGTAGTTGCCCTTGCCCGGGTCGTCCTTGGCCCGCGCCTGCTTCTCGAAGAATTTCTTGTGGAGACTGAGGTTGTGTCGAATGCTATTCTCCCATGTGTCGTCCTTGCGATAGTAGCACCATGTTGTCCTGATGAAGTCGTAAATCTGGGCCAAGGTGCGGCGTCGTGCAGGAGCTTTCCAGATGGCCAGCGCAATCATTTGGGCGTATGTGTACGGCGGCTTGTTGTTCTCCTCTCCGGGGTCGACAGCGGGGAACGACTCGGCATCGGGGATGGGAATCGGCGAGCGGTGGCGTCCAGGCTCATCGGTCTTGGATCTCTTGTGGGCTTTTCTAGGCGAAGTCGCTTCGAGGGTAGGCGAATCGGGTAGGTGGCGCTTGATAGCATTTGCGTTTGGTTCACGTTGGCCAAGGGCACGAGGTGGCGTCTTGACACTGGATGGGGCGGGCAGTAAGGGTTGGTTGCGCGATGCTGCCGCAACCGATTTCGACCTGACAATCTTCCGTGGAGTCTGTGGCGCGTTCTTGTCCATCGAATCCGTTGTCGCCGCCGGACGGCCGGATACCGGTGGAGCGAGGACCGGCCCATTCGAGGTAAAAGGTGAGCTTATCTTGGTGGAGCTCGGAGCGAGAGCCGGATGCGAGAAGGTCATTTCAGGAGCACTCATGGCAGCGAATTCTGTGCCTTCGTACGAGCCCGATGCTGGCTCGTATAATGGCAGGTCGTGAGAGAGGTACTGCTCGGCAGGAGTATCAAATGAACCTGGGAAGGTAGTCGCTGGCAGTCTGGATATGTCATAGGATGCTGACGGGTTCATAGGGTTAGAGTCCTGTTGCTGGTCGAAGGGCTGTGAAGGCATGTGATAACTAATGTCGCCGAAGAGAGAGGGCCCTGACATGAGATCGAACGATGGCTCCGGGAGAGGCGAGTACGTTTTCTTGTGAGAGTTAGAAGCAGGTTGAGATCGACGGCGCTGACTTGAGATGTTGGGCATCGGAGCGCTGTTCGGGTTTGACCCGGCTGTGAATGACTGCGAGTGACCCCTCGCAGCGGGCAAAGATGGTCGCGACAAAGTGGCGACGTCGTCGCCGTATCGCGTGTTGCGGACCATGTCGGTCGGCGGTGGTGATCCCTCTCGTCTCAGCCCAGGCCCGGGTGGTTGACGTCGACCCAGGTTGATAGGCGGCGACCGTGACAGCTGATAGCGACACGAGAGCGGGGAGAGATGGGAACTTGTGTTTCCAAAGTTAGAAAGTGGGATCAAACGAGTCGACAGGTAAGAAGCGAGAGGTCACGCTGCTCAGAGGGGAAATACTTTTGGTTGGCAGCTGGCAGTGGGGCGATTCAGGCAAGGGAGGATGAGCCAGCCTGTGGCATGGTCCGTGTGCACGGGCGAGTAGATAGCGGCAATGAGCAGAGGATTAGATGTCTCGGGCGGGGCGGTCGAATTCCGGGGCGACTGGAGCCGTTTTGGCAGCAACAATTCGTTATGATGGAGGCTGTTGGCGATGTGAGTAGGAGTCGAGTGCGAAGAGCAGGTAAGAGAGAGAGAGAGAGAGAGAGAGACAGAGAGACAGAGAGTAGCTATAACAGGCCGGCGTGGTGGTGGTGGCAGCGTATGGTGAAGCGACAAGATGGTTGATGGGGGTGGGATGGAGGAACAAGACGGGAATTGTGGGAAACGGACGGCACAGCGTGGTATGGGGTACTTGAGCCGTGCTGTAGAGACAAAGTGGACACCTGGGAATCCTGGGCTGTCGGTCCATTAGGTAGTACGATACATGCAAGTTGGGCCGTCCAAGGATACCTTTCCTATGCCCTGCCCAGGCAGGTACATAGGGTTGGTTGACATGGCTTAAGTGCCCAGGAAGGTAGTGTATGTGTAGTTAGTGTAATAAGGCAAGGTTGGCACTGACCTGGGCGGCAGGGAAGGGGAGACCTGGCCTGCCTTGAAGCCAAGCTTGGAAGGACCAGGGAGAGCGGAGGGGGAGGGAGATGGATACGGGAGGGAGCACGGGACAATGCAATGCGGGCAGATGAGATTGACGAGGGCACGGACTGGGATCTTGGTCTGGAGCATCGAGAAAAGAGAGTCATCAGGCACTCGACTCGAGTCGAGACTCGAGAGTCAGGCCAAGGCAGGCGAGGTGAGGACAAGTCAGAGTTGGGGCAAACGTGCATTGGGCTGCGGGAAAGAAAATCATGTAGTATGGGGGGTATGGGATGGCTCAGGCAATAATCTCTCAACTCCCTCTCTCTTGTCCTTCTCAATGACTGAGTGACTGTCTGTCTGTATGCATGTCCGTGTGTATGTCTGTCTTCTGCTCTTGACGGCCGATGACGAGAGATGACAAGGGGGCATGGGGAAACCTTCTTTTGGTGGAGCGAACAAGCCGACCAGGGCAGACTGGGGGGACAGGACGGACAATCTGACGATTCACGGTCGAATACATAGAGTGGACGGAGGTACTTACAAGAAGAGGACCCACTGTCAGCCAGCACATGCATTCCAACAGGTCCACACAGCCTGAGCAGTGAGCAATGAGCCTCGAGGTTTTTGCTGGGGCCACGGACTGACTGGTTGATTACTGGGGCTGAGTAGGTAGGTGTTCTATGGCTGTGGTCTGAGCGGCCGTCGCTCTGGTTGCACACGATGCTTTGCTAGGAGCAAGCAGAGAGTAATCCAAAAACCAATGGAGCAGTCGAGTCGTGAGAAACGTGTCGGGGGCGTGTGTGTGTCGAGAGGAAAGTTGTCTGCGGGACGGACGAAAGCAGGCAGCAGAAGTCGAGATATCTGACCAGACCACCAGCCCAGTCCAGGCCGGTCCAGTCGAAGCAAGGCGCAGGCTGAAATCCACCTTGCTGCAAATCTGGTCCCGCAGTCGGGGGAATGAAGCAGGGACAAATGACACCAGCGACAAGCAGACGAGATGGGTTGCTTGATGACTGGCGGATGATGTGAGCAGGGAAGGAGCTGATGGACGGGATGGATTGAGAGCGCTGAAAGTGCAAGCAGGCAAGGGCCAGGCAAACCAAGTGCAGGGTGCAGGGGTGCAAGGGCACTGGCCTGGCCTGGTGGGGAAGGAAGCTGCAATGCGTCAACCGACGATTGGCTGGAGAGAACCCACAGTGCGACGCGACAATGCGTGCCGTCCGTGACGGGGCTTTGGTGTGGGTGGGCGAATCAATTGATGTGACGAAACAGAAGAGACGAAGACACGACGGAGACATCAGCCACATGCAACTCCAAGACACTGCGCATGAATACAGCGCAGCCGGTTACCAAACCACAGGCGGCGAGGGCGAGGGCGAGGACGAGTCGAGTTTACTACGCTTCACAACAGCTGCTGCTCGTCTGCTGGAACCTGAGTCGCTTCACCGGGGGGCAGGCGCCTAGTGGTGCAAGTATCCTGGAGGTCTTGCACCTTTCTTTGTGCAACCTGCCAGAAAGGATGCCGTTACTGCTGCTGCTCTTCTCTGTGGTCGTACAAGCGCTTAGACAATACGATGAAGGGGGAGGGGGGCCGCCAAGGAGGGCAGGAGGGAAGGAGTCATGGGTAGGGGAGACCCAGACTTCCAGAGCACAATTAAACTCGTAAGTGCTTGCATATCGCTGCCGTTCAAATTTCCTGGCAGAACGAGGAAAGGCGGAGGAAGACAAAAAAAAGAGTCGTCCATGTAACCATCCGTCATCCATCACGACTCGCGAGTGCCTTCCTCCCGCCATCATCGCCGGCTAGGCCGCGGGAAAAGAGCACGGTAGAGAGCTAGACGAGCACTTTCACCTTACCCACGACTTTCCTCTCCTAAGCTCGCCCCGTCATCAGCCCGCCAGCCCGCCAGCCCGTCAGGTTACTTCCGAGAGACCCCCATCGTGTCACTCTTCCCGACCATCAACCCCACGAGCCATGCGACTCTCTGCCGACCGCCGCAGGTCCAGCCCATCCATCCATCCGCCATCCGGCCTGAAACATAGTAGATACGGTATAGCTTTGTTGCCAAGACGCCCCCCTCTGACTCTTTCTCCTTCTCTTGTCTTCCATATACGGCTCTTTCCATCTTCTCTTCTCGGGCTTTCTCGTACCAGCACATCGAGGGGCGAATATTTAGTCACACGTGGGAGCCCAGCAGTGGATAATTATATTGGTCGTCTACTGTGTAAAAGTCCAGGCCACCAAGGACACCCAGGGACACCCCCGGTGAAGGCCGGCCCCTCCAGACCGGCAGGACTGGCAGGACTGATCGGCTTACGAGTGCGCAAATCCGCATCATGGCCCCATGCCGTTTGCCGTGGGCCAGATTGAGATCTGTCAAGGTCGGTCCTCATTCAAATCCCATGCTTGACACCTGCCCGACCTGCCGACCTGCGCAGATCCCCCCGAGGCCGAGGCCCAAGGCGTGCTTGCCCATCGCCACCTTGGCTAAACCACCTAGCCGTATTAGCCTTATTAGCCTTGGTTGTACCGGCGGCATTTGCGAGAATGCTGTCCTCTGGCCTAGCACCCAATGGACGGACCATGGCTTCTGACCAACTCGGGCCATTTGTCCTAGTCGTTCTTCATGCGCTGGCAGGCTGAGCGGTGAATCCGAGTCTTGCTTCCTGGTCAGATCATTTTCTTCCTCGGCCTTGTTCTTCTTCTTTTCTTATCCCTCCCGTCGTCATTCTTCGGGAGTCCATGCGCCAGGAGCACGAGCTGCTAAAAACGAACCCCAGCTCCTGCACCCGCTCAAGCGTTCTGTTCGGTACCCACCGGATCGACGATCGCCCGCTCGGCTGTGCCGTTGTGAATCAAGCCCGAGCACCCACCAGCCGAAGCCCAAACATTCCAAGGTTCTGGAATTCTGTTGTACGCAGTCCTCACAATACACTTGCAGGGGGGAGGTGTCGCCAGGCTATTAGGCGATCCATATTATCAACATGGGAATCATGATGTCCTGATGTTCCCCGTTCTATTCAGTACAACCGAACATCGGTAGACCAAAGGACAACTTGAAACACAAACCAATGGTGATGAGAGGGTCATCTTGGCAGCGTGGTTGCATTATCAACTACACTTCCTGTCGCCCCCCCCCCCATCTCCGTCCCGCAAACTGGGGGCGATCAGAGCGCACATCGCACACGCACTCTTTTCGACTCGACATGTCCCGGGTTTATTCACCGCCCGTCCCTTGTCTTATTCTGCTATCACAGTCGCATCCGTGCCCAAAACTTTCGACTCTGATTGTCACTGCGCCCGCTGCACGCAATATAGTGTAGTGTGGCTGCGGGCCTTCGGACTTGCAATCCGCCAAAGTGTTTGCATCGTCCGTGACAAAAAGCACAGGGTGCGCCGCCCGTTTCATGCCGACAGGGCGGTGAAGTAGTCCGCACCCTCATCTTAATTGACTCTCGCGTAGCACAAACTGCCCGGCGGTAGCATCTGAGTCGGCGCGCAATCTCAGGCCCTGAATGGCTGGCCAATGCGCCTGGGAACCGTCGGATATCTAGTGTAGACAAGACAGATTCCGAGTCCAGCGAATCGGTCTTGGTATCTTCTTGTAGGCTCTGAAGCGTCTTTAAGGCGCAATTGGCCAGCTCGCATCTCTGATATTCCCAATGTTTACTCTAAACCTGGGGGCTGAGACGCGTCAACCTGACGGCTTTCCGGGCCCCGTACAGCCATGATAAAGCTCATGATCTCTGGCCCTGAGGGTCCCGGATCGTTTCAGAGGCCCATGCGACCACCTCACCACGCACGTCTGACCTCGCTGCCGACCACTGCCGGAGAACTGTAACGTCGGACCCCGCAGACAAAGGTTGAGACGATGTCGCGCGTCGCGCCGCAGAAGTCGCGTCGCGTTTTCTTGGCGCGAGCGGGGACGGGCGCCAGGGCAAGGGCGTATCCCTGCTAGCGTGCCAACATCCAGGAACACCCCCTGTTCAGTTGCCAATAATCAGGCCATGCAAGCACTTTACCCAAAATCCACGTGTGGGAACGACATGGCGACATCTCTCTTTCTAGATTACCCCCCTGTGGGATAATAGGATAGATAGATAGCCTGTCATGGGAAGACCATGACCTCCCGTGATGAACTGGGACAAGCTACTGTAGCTAACCTGCTTCCTGGATATCATCATCCAATATGCACCCGCCTATTCCTCATCGGACCCCCTTTTTGCCCGCCTGGCAAAGGAAATATATATATATATATATATATAAGCCAAAAGTGACGATGGATCCTCTCCTGCTTACCCGCGCTGCATATCAAATTTCACAACCGACCAACAGGCAGACTGCGGGGTATCGTTCAACACGCGAGCGTGCACGCACGCACGCCACCATCTATTTATAAACCCAACGAGGAGTCGATCGCCAAACAGTTTTATTTACTACTACTACATGACTGAAAACGGAGAAGGAAGGATTCTTTTTTTTTTTTAAAAAAAAAAAAAAAAGATTCAGATATCACCCGGCAGCAAAACCCCGGCCCAACAAATAAGCACGTGCAATTCCACCTGCATGCGCGCCATACAGTAAGCTGAGCAGCTGGGGGGTGGGGGAAGGCGTCGTATCAAACTAGGAGGAGGAACCAGTTTGACACAATTGACACGCAATCTATCAGCTACGACTACACAAGTCTGCAAGGCGCCAGTTTGGCACCGAAAACCCAGGTCTGAGATGACTTCAAAAGACACACAGCCCTGGGACGACAGTGCAAATGCTTTGCACGTCAACTCCCTACCAGCCCCAGTCACCCTCGTCAGGATACTGCAGCGTGGTATCACATCCTCCAGATGTCAACCCAGTGGAAATTGTGCGAAATAGAAACGTGCACAGTTAGCTGCGGATCGTGGAGATTACGTAGAATAGAATGCCTTCACCGGTATTCATATTGTTTCCACGCAACCCAAAGATAACGAGCCGCGGTGGGCTTTCATGAGCCAGAGTCATGTTAATCTGTATAGACTTCATGTATTGATGCTATATACACACAACTAGCGGGGCGGCGGTAACAAGCACAACGGCAACAATAAAAACACATCAAACGCAGAAACGACAGTCTGGCTACCTCCTACTGCCTGATTCGCCCTCTATTCCTGCGCCTCTCAGCCCAGCCTCTCGATCCCATGTTTGCCACAGAACCTGAGCAGGGCCGTGCTGAGGGCTTCTCCTGCCGACAACAGGCATGGTCTCTCTTCTTGAGCATCATCTTGGGTTTCCTCGCACGTGCCGTCGACGGGGGTTTCCGCATCGTCAACACAGCTCAGGTATCTCCCAACATCAACAATCTCTTCGCTGTCTCCAGACAGTCTCCTCGCCTCACGAACACAGTCAAGGTAATCTTCAACCTCAACAACCCCACCACCGCCCCTGTCCTCGCTGTATTCTGAGCTCTCGAAGGCCACCTTCTTCTTGTTCTTCTTCCGGCTGCTGGGTGGTGCCAAATCCCACTTCTAATCTAGTACACGTCCGGCAACAGCCGCAGCACTCTTGTCCTTTGTCTGGGTCTTCCTCAGGGCCTTGCCAGCCTGAATCTCACCCAAGAATCCAGCTGGTCGCCCACCTGAGGGAGCTGGTGGTGGAGCACCACCCGCTGGTGGTGGTGGAGGAGGAGGAGGGGCCATGCCTGGTATCGGCGGCGGCGGAGGGCCAGGAGGTGGCGGCGGGGCACCACCTGCCGCTGGCATCGGGGGCGGAGGTGGAGGAGGGGCAGGCGGGGCTCCGCTTGGTTCGGGGCTTGCGACCTCGGGCATCGGCGGTGGTGGCGGCGGCGGCGCGGCTGGTGCGGGCGAGTCGCTCGTCTCCGGAGCCAGCTCGGGGGCAGCTGGCGGAGGAGGCGGCGGAGCGATCGGAGAGCTTTGGGCTGGGGAGGTACCAGACTTGTTATCCATGGCAGACAACGGCCGAGGAGGGCCCATGGTGCCGAAAAGGATCGAGGCCAGTGCTGCAGCACCCTGACCTGGTCTGTCATCATCATCCGAGTCATCGTCGTCCTTGTCGTTGTCGCTTCCCCAGTCGTCGCTATCGGCACGTGTGCGAATAAAGGGCTTGGGTGGCTCAGCAGGCGCGGTAGACTTGGCCTCCTGGGTCATGCGGTGGAAAGGGTTAGTAGACTCCACGGGTGCGGATGGGGCCTCAGGCTGGGGCGGCGGTGGAGGCGGCGGGGCGGCAGGAGACGCCGCAGGTGAGTCTGACGGCTGGGACATCATCTTGAAGAAGGGGTTGCGGCTCTCTGAGTCCGTGGGAGGGCTGACCACAGGAGCAGCAGTAGGCGGTGTGGGCTTGGACTCAAGCTCTTGGCTGGCTACGGTGGGAGTCGACGCTTGGGGTGTGACCTGCTGAGGGTTTTCATCGTCATCAGAGGAGCTGTCGTCCTCGTCCATGGCCTGGAGTTGGCGCTGAAGTTCTTCTTCGCGCTTGCGGGCTGCCTCGATCTCGGCACGTCTTGCCGCCAGCTGGGCCTCCTTCTCCTTCTGCTCAGCGAGAGCAGCCTTCTTCTTGCGCTTCTCTTCGTCCTTCTTGAGCTTGCCCTGGCGGACTTGCTCCTCGAGAGCTTTGAGACGGGCATCCGCAGCCGCCCTCTCCCGAGCAAGTTCGTCTTCTTGTTCCGCTGCTTGTTGTCTGCTTTTGTTAGTTCAGATATTCCAATTGGGGCGGCGATGCACATACTCAAGCTCTTCCCTCTCTCTCTCCTCCTGCCGGCGTTCCTGCTCAAGACGTTCCTCTTCAGCCTTTCTGCTAGCAGCCTCTTCCTCAGCCCGCTTCCCGGCACTGTCGTCCTGCTTGGGTGCAGCCTTCCTGCTGGGAGGTGCTGGCGGGGCCTTCTTGCCCTCGGGCTTTGGAGTTGACACTCCCATCTCCTGCTCAAGTCGAGCCTGGCGCTCCGCTTCTCTGCGGGCATCCTCCTCCTCAGCCTGCCGGAGCTTCGCGGCCCGTTCGGCGCGCTCACGCTCTATCCGCTGGGCGGCCGTTTCGCCGGGCTTCGTCGGGGCCTTGATTCCAAGGGCTGCGAGACGCTCGGCCATACGTTGCTCAGCTTGTTGTCTAATGAACGCTGCCCGCTCCTCCGGCGTCTTGTAGGCCGAGTACGACCCTCCAGCAGTCGGTGTAGCGTTTCTAGAGGCCGCGGAAGGGCTCTCAACGGGGCTCGCTGTATCAGCGGCCCGACTGGGCTGAGGGGTAGAAGCGGGTGCTTCCCTTCGGCGGTCCTGGTTGCGCACACGTGCTGCCCTGCTCTCCCTCTGGAGATCAAAGATGAAGTCTCTGACCTCGTCCTCCACACCAAGAGCGTCTTCCCATCTCCGCTTCTCGTGTTCGTTCGAAGCACTTGGTACACCATCCTTGAGAGCGTCCTCGAGGCCCTTCGCAAAGTCGCGGACACTGTCTTCAACATCGCGGACCATGCGCTCATTGTTCTCTTTCTCGGTCCGGATTTTGAGGTTCTCCGCTTCCAGGCGCTTGGGTGCATCCTCATCATCGACACTAGTCTCGATCTTCCTGCCCGTGAGCGCTGCCGTGCGTTGCTGCATCATGGCCTTGGCTCGGGCCTTAAGCCTGTCAGACTCGGTGATGGCACCGCCAGGGCCGGTGCCAACTATATTGCTGGCACTGCCTGGGTGCGCTTTGGCGTCTCTCAGGCGGAACAGCTCAAGACGGGCGTCGGCGATGGCCTTCTCCGTCTTCCTGACCTGTGATGCGAGGTCGGGGATCTTGTCAGTAAAATTCTGGAGCTGTCGCTTGAGAGCCCGCCTTTCCGCTTCCGAATCTCCGCCAGTCACCTGGGCATCAGGGTGTGCGTCAACGTCCTCTTGCGTCCTGCGAATACGGCGGTACAGTTCTTCAGCCTCTCGGCGGTCTCGGCGGTCCAGTACATCATCTTCTTCCATATTCTTCTCGTCCTTGAAGTCCAACGAGTCCAGGATGACCTGCTTCTCTCGGATCTTCTTGCGAAGCTGATCCAGTGACAATTCCTCGTTGGATCCTACAGATGCGGGTGATTCCGGCCGAGGGGACGAGCCGCCGCCCATTCTACGGCGGGCACTGGACCGATAGCCAATGGCTTCATCATTGTTCTTGAAGACGGTGGCATCCTTGCGCCCGCCGCCAAAACCAGCACCGGCGCCGCGGAATGAGTGGGTCTTGAGATAGCTAACACCAGTTTTTTGTGGGAGCAGTGCAGCACCAGAGTTCTTTCGTTGTTCGGACTCGTCGTTCAACATGTTTTTGAGTGTGCCGATAGCCTGGCCAAAGTTCCTGGTGGACGGTGGCACAAGCTCGGGAGGCAGCTGGTTCGGCAGGGGGTATCCGTTGAGCTTGCGGTAGATCAAGTGCATGGCAACCGCGAATTCATCCAAATTCAGCCTGCCCTTGTTACCGTGGTCAGCGAGGGTCCAGACACGCTCCAGGTCAGGCTTCTCAAGACCACTCTGGCCAAAGATCTCAATAGCCGCGTCACCACTAATAAATCCCTTGTGAAGGCCATCCCAGGCGTTGAACAACTGGTCGTATCTCTTCTTTTCTTCCTTGGTGATAGCCCATGGGATCACCGCATTGCCTTGCAGACCCGCAGTTGTGAAGTTTTGCTGCTCGCGTCCTTGCTGTGGCATCATCCTGGCCTGTAGGGCGTCGATGTTCGGGAGGCCAGAAGCTGGAGCATTCACAAGGCCCCATTGGCCGGGCATCCCCGTGGGCTGTGCATTCAGGGGCGCCGCCATGCCGCCGGGTGACAAGTTCGACCCGTATCCGGTAGGCATAGGGGGCATTGGCGGCCTCGGTCCGTTGTATCCGGTGGCCTGAGGAGCACCGGGGAAACCGGTCTGCTGGGGCTGGAGGCCTGTGGGCTGCGGCGCAAACCCAGTTTGCTGAGCCTGCTGTTGTTGAGGGAAGCCTGTCATCTGATTCTGTAATAGCTGGGAGTTGGATGCTTGTGGCTGAGGGGCCTGAATCGTGGGCGGCGTCGCGGTGTTCTGTCGCGGGGCGCTGTTTGCCGCCTCCTCGGCTGTGTTAAAGTTGATTATATCGACCATGCTAGAGACCTCATTCTTAATAACATCGGGGAGCTGAGCAGGCAGTTGCCGGCCAGTCATCTTGAGATTGCAGAGGTACATAGCCAGAGCGAACTCGGGAAAGTGAAGCTGCCCGGAACGTGTAGTATCCGCCAAAGTCCTATTGTGGCATGATTAGCCCCGCGCATCCTTTGGGGAAGCTTTCCCTCCATCGACATACCAGATATGTGACAGTGCATCTCCGTCGAGCCTCGACCGCATCAGCAGGTCCCTCGCCTTCTCGCCTGACATGGTGGTGTCGTTGTCGCCCACCGCAGACTTGAACAGAGTCTCGAACTTGACCTGATCAGCCGCCGTGATGAAGCTCAGCCGGATATTAGGGATCTTGTTGGATTTGGGTGCCGGGGCGCTGCTGGGAGCGGCTGCCGGGGCACCGCCCGTGCGGAAGGACGCTGCCATTTGGCTGAAGCCAGTTGGCTGGGGCTTCATCGGGGGCGGCGGCGGCTGCTGAGAGGCAGGTTGCTGCTGTTGGGTCTGCGTGGGAGTGGCATTGAAGGAGCCCTGAGGCTGCTGCTGCTGCTGCTGTTGAAACTGTTGCTGAAACTGCTGGGGGATCGCAGGCATTGGCGGCGGAGCGCCGGTCTGGAAAGGCTGCTGCTGCTGAGCAGCCTGGCCGGGGAAGCCGGTGAACTGAGGCTGAAGCTGGCCGGGTGCTTGAGGCTGCGGTTGCTGCAGGCCCGGGTATCCGGTGAACTGCTGTTGAAGAGGAGCCTGTGGTTGACCGTAGCCGGTGGGCTGAGGAGCGAACGGACTTGGCTGCTGTCCGGGCTGGCCGAAGGAGTTGCCATATTGCTGCTGCTGCTGCTGCTGCTGTGGCTGCGATCCAGGGCGGAAGCTGTTGCCTCCGCCGAGGAAGGAATTGGACTGGGAGTACATGATGCCGCCGTCTCCCAGGGGAAGGGGGAGTGGCCGGGATGGACGAGCGAGGCTGTCGCAAGAGAGAGTGGCTGGTGGCGGATCTGTGCCAGATGACGATGGCGAGGGGGGCCTCAGGGAACAGACAGGGTACTGAAAGTCAAAAAAAAGTAACGACGCTCTATGGAAGAGCTCTATTGCGGGTGGCTCCCACCAAAATCACAAGGCGCCACGCGATGCGAAGGCACGATAGCACCGAGAGGTTGAAGAGGAGAGGAAGCAAATAGGAGATGGAGGTTGGGCGTGATTGGCAGGCCAGGGCAAGGCAGAGCGAACTGGACAGCTTCTGGAGGTTGCGTAGCCTAGCGAGATGGCTGCTGCGTCGGTTGTCCCCCTTTGGCCTTAGCATGTGCCCGGCTGGGCCATCCCGTGGGGCTGGGGCTGGGGCTGCGACTGCCCAACCCGAGGCTCCACTCGCCTCCGTGACTGCCACTTAGACGACGACCAACTACCTGCCTACCTTAAGTAGGCAGCCTACCTAGGCTATAGGTAGGTAGTGCGTCCAGAATAAGGAGGGAGATGTAATGCAAAATCATTGTTATCTCGCCCGTCGAGTTATAATTCTCCCCGAGTGAGACCAACACACTGGAGAGGTCAGGCACCTTGTCAGTAAATCTTCATCCTCTCCTCGTGTAATGTACCCGCCGCCATCGCCTCGTCGAAATCGTCCCAGTCCATCAGACCCGAAATGTCTGCAAAGCCCACCATGCGGTAGCCATCACGAAATGGCCTCAAGACATACATCATCGTCATGCCCGCTATGAGGGCGATGACATCGCCAGCCTCCACATATTTTGTACCTACGCCTAGGAACCCACAACGAGTTGTGAAGACCCTTTTTTGGTCCAGTTTCCTCCTGATAGCCCTGAGAAGAGGTTCCAGGACTGCTGCCTCTAGCATAGGTAAATCGTTCCGCAGCTCGGGGGAACAAGCCATCTTCCAATCTTCGGGGATGTCCTGCCGACCCAGAAGAATCTCCCACAGCTTTGGCTTACTTCTTGGCATTCCCGGTAACCATCCATCGCCCTCCCAGTCCTCGAGCCGAGCACGCCGACGGGCAGCCCGGTCATGGTCGAAACAACCATCATCCTCTTCCCAGGCCGTCAATGCGCTAAAAATGGGCAACTCGTCCCGCATGAATAGAAAAGGCGCCAGACGACCTGAAGCAGGGATAGGGATGCTGAATCCTCTTTGTGCCATGGCTTCTATCTTCTGGAGAGGCTCGATATCCACCTCGACTTCGGGCGTCTTTCCGCGCCGGAACGGGGCTCCCCATCCGTGGTTGAAATCCACGTACAAAGTCTCTGCGATGTTGTCAAACTGGATGGCACTTATGGTTAAGATGCTCCCTTCAACGCGGATGCCTGCTTGTGTCTCGGGCCGCCACTCCCAAGGTATCAACTCTTCCAAGGGTTGGAAGCTTCCGATCCACTCCCAATGAGCACGCCGCGTTTCTGTCTTGTTTAGCACGTCAGGCACCCATGACGGCACTTTCGACTTGTCATGTGTCCAGCCGGCAGAGAGAAGACGGGGTATAATTTGGCCGATCAGCCCGGGTGTGCCTGAAGTCCATATCGCAGCCGTAGTGGCTGTAAATAGTCGTTCGGGGGGGACTTCGTAGTCAACATGTACCAAAGCCCTCTCGTGATGTGGGACCAGACCCAGGACACCGTAGATAAGATCCCGGGGGTCGGTAGCACCAAGGTAGATACTTTGGCCCAGTGCCAAGGCTAGTGAGACTGAACCATTTTCCTGGTAGTATTCTCGTATCCCACGATGTCTCTGGGTGCTGACCATGGGCCCTCGATGATTATGACGCATCGCGTCCTGCACGATTGCACGCCAGTTAAATGCCACCGGGGGGAACGACATCTGGTTTGCCCACAAGTTTCTGAAGCTGGCGCATTGTTGGTACCACGACCAAAGCATCACCGTGGAGCCACAGAGTACGACTGGATCTTGAGTCGCAAGCACGAATTCTTGCAAGGTCCAAGCTCTCGTCCAATACGGCCTGTATTCGAGGTCGTAACGAGTAATGGTGCTGATTCTGACCTCTTCCGCAGTAGGTGCTCTTGAGGCGGTTTTGATCTCCTCTAAAGAAGCTGGAAATGCCGGATCATTGATCCAGTCCATCGCAGCATCAGAGAACTCGTCCCCTCCGCCAATCCAGACCAGAACACGGGAAGCCTGGCCATAAATCCTCTGCATGAGACGAACCTGCTGGGCCCGCTCCCCAATATCAGCCTGGTTGATGCAGATCGCATCGATCCATAACGGTATCGAATGGAGCTCTAGATGGTCGTAATGGTGGTGGCGGAGGTGCAGCAATACTGTGGCTAAACGTGGTGCAACTAAAAGTTTGTTACCGCTGATGTCGAGATGGTCCTTCGCGGGTTCAGTACCCCAGACGTAGGAGAGAGCATGAAATTCAGGTTGGTCATCCAGTGAAACAGTCTCCAGCGTGCATCTTAGATCCTCATAACCAGAGCCTTGTTGTAGTCTTATCACTCGGATTTCTGAGACGGTTGAATCCAGGGTTTGGTAAATTGGTTGCGCCGTATGTGTAGGATTCATCATGTATGGTGGCTCGGAAGCATCCTTGGTTTGGTGCCTTGTTTGGTTGTAAATGCATGTGGTGAGCAGCACATTTTCAATGACTGTTTATGTCAACGACCCTGGTCTGTGAATGTATTGATTGGCTCGCTTATGTTTTCAACAGAGTCCCAAATGCCCGTGATGGTCGCCAAGAAAATTGACTCCTTAGAAACACTGGGTCTCCCAAAATGCTCCTTGCTGCACACAAGGATTCTCTCACCCTAGGCCCGAGACCATGAGAGTATTTCCGAGAGAAAAAAAGGGAAAACGAAAACGAAAAGGAAGGAAAAATACAAACACTCCGTCCCGGGTAGAAACCTCTTAAAGCTGTTATTACGGATTAATATACCTCCAACTCGTTCGTTCTTGTAATAAACCT
This sequence comes from Stenocarpella maydis, assembly GCA_002270565.1. NCBI lineage: Eukaryota > Fungi > Ascomycota > Sordariomycetes > Diaporthales > Diaporthaceae > Stenocarpella > Stenocarpella maydis. The sequence goes on along the minus strand of NQMI01000003.1, from coordinate 354,326 downwards.
GGCACCTATGGAAATAAAAGCCATGCGGTAAGACCAAGCGTGGAGGCCTTGTTCTGCGAGCCAGGATGACGGAACCAGGACGCTGAGATCAGCAACGCCGAGATCAGCAACGCCCCGGCGAGGCTCCAGCACGTGGCGAGGATACCTCAGGGCCTTCCCACTGCCTCCCCCCTCCCCCCTCCCCCCCCCAAGGCGAGGGCAGGGCCCCCGAGGCCCGCGGATCTGTTGCGTCCCGCCGGCATATGAAGAGACGCCTCGTCGTCGGTCGCGTCCGTGGTGCTAAAGTGAGGCGCGACCTTGGGGCTGTNTTGGGGGGGGGGGGGTTGGTTAACATTAGCTCGGTTTCCGGCTATCTTGAAAGAAATATAATGATGGAACCGCCCAAGACACAAGAGGTCCATTATGAAGAAAGGATGGTACGGCCCCACAACTGCGATTTTGTGGCAGCAGGGAGGTATATGTGGCTGCTGCTTAGCGGACAGGATGAACAAACGAGGAAGGATATACGCACCCGTGAATTAATTTGAGATGGTGACTCGATCAAGGTAGATGTATATGCTGAGAACTGCACATCGCGATATTTGTACAATATCTGCTAAGGGCTGAGCCTTTCAGTATAAGCTGTACGCTGCAAGACTCCTCCAAGCTTGGGTTAACACGCTCGCCAAGTCCGCGATCTCCCCGTTTGGTGTAAAGCTGCCGTCTCATCTGTGATGGTCGCATTTATATCAAGAACTGGGTCCATGCTAACAAAGGGGCAAGACAACGGGGGAAGGGGTAGACAAAAATGTAGCATATACTTGGCGGGTCCGGGCTTCGACTTTGATACCGGTCGGCGATTGTGGGGGCGTGAGCATAATCCATTTTCAGTCATATATCCTTTCTCAGTCATTAGACTAAATGACGAACCGCCCGCTGCATTACACACTCTAATGATGCCTTTTAAGAACCTCATCATCATCATCATGTCGTCTAAATCCATAACCTACATGGCCGAGTCGACCTGTTCATCACAGCGAACAGCCAGAGCGTCCGTGTCCTCGCCGGATGGCGTACAAGGCTTTGCTTGATACAAGCACCATCCAGTGAGAACACTAAGCCCTCGTCCACATGGGGTCATCCTCAGACCCGGAGAAACTTGTTGTCAGTTAGAGCTGTATCCACGTCCACCAGTCTTTCCTACTGGTCAGGGGTAGAGGCCTGTGGGAACAGGGTGGCGTTTGCCTCTTGCCAGGCCTTGAGGTCGAACTTTGCCGCGGCTAGGGCGCCGGCCAGGCCGTATTGTGTGTTGATACCCTCGACACGATGGGTAGAATTGATGTTCTTGACCAGAGTGATCTGGTAGCACGTGGCGCTGCCCTGTCGGGAGATGATGGTCGAATATGCAAGGAAGTACTCCCAGATCTGGGAAAGGGTATCAGTATATGCCCAGGAGCAATAGGCGGAAGCAAATTCCTTGAGTTGCTTACCCGGAACCACCTGCTCCCATACTTGGCCTCGACCTTATCCTTGTTCGCCATCCAGTTTCTGTACCACCTCCAGAGCGTGGCAGAGTAGTGCACGCCGATAGTATCGATGTGCTTGATCTCAAATCCAGCACCCTCCAGCTTGTCGACGAACCATCCCAGGGGAGTGGAAGCATCGGCACCCGGGAAAATGTACTTGTTCATGAATAGACCCCAGATAAGGTCCTCATATTGCCAGGACTTTCGGAGACCAGCAATCTGAAGGAAGAAGACGCCATCGTCGTCCAGCATGTCGTGAACCTGCTTCAGGAACTTGGAGAAGTGACGCACACCGACGTGTTCGGCCATCTCCAGACAGGTGATCTTGTTGTAGCCGCCCTCGGGGACCGGAATATCTCGGTAGTCCATGCACAGGATGTTGCTCTGTTCCTCAGGAACGCCGACCTTGCGCAAAGCATTGTTGCCCCAAGCCGTCTGATTGCGACCAAGCGTGATGCCGGTAGCCCTGGCGCCGTAGTTGGCACTGGCAAAGCGGGCAAGAGTGCCCCAGCCACAGCCGATATCCAGGAGTCGCTCGCCCTGCTCGAGACCGATCTTTTCACACACAATGGCCAGCTTATTATCCTGGAGCTGCTCGAGGCTCTCCTCAGCATTTACATCAGAGATGATCCCAGAGGTGTAGATCATACGGGGCCCTAAGAACCAGGCGTAGAAGTCGTCGCCACGGTCGTAGTGGTCGCGAACCTGCTCCTCGTCTGTTTGCGATGTCGTGTCAGCACAGCCGCCGGAGAGGGGCGGACGTCGGGAATGGGCAGGAGTCACCTTGGGACCTCGTGTGCATGAGCATCTCGGGAATCATGCCGGTGAGGAAGAACTTGATCAGGCTGATGGTGAAGCGGAAGGTGGCCCAGTCGTGTCTGTACTCCATGATCTCGAGGCAGTCGCCGTTGAAGTCGACGTCTCCGTCAAAGTACATTTCGTGGAATGTCTCCATGGGGATCTTGTTCTTGCCATGGTACTTTGCCTGGTCGGCGGGCTTCTTGAAGGCGAGGTAGTGCTCGACGGGGCGGCCGGGATAGCGGGCCTTCTCGTTCTTGCGAGGGCTAATGGAGGAGACGACCAGCCAGAAGGCGGCGAGCAGGGGGATGGTGGTGAAGAGGGCAAAGAACAGAGCGGTCTTGTTGCCACCGCCGACCTTCCATGACAGCCAGAAAGGAGGAACGCCGAGGACAAAGGCCAGGGCTGTCAGGGAGAAGCTATCGTTGCCGGCGGCATCGGCTGGCAAGGGGGCGTTCTTGATTGCTGGATACTGTGGAGGTGCCGGTCAGAGGCCAGGGCGTGGGCGAGGGCGAGCTTGTGGAGAGGACATACCGAGGTGGTTCTCACGCCACACTCCTCGAACTTCTCGAAGGAGGGACTTGGAGCCTTGGGAGTCCCGATGAACTCGAACTCGGACTCTGAGCCGTTGGTGCTCTGTGGTTTCGACATGGTGCCGGCAGATGCTCCTCGCGCCGTTTGCAGCAGAGGACCACCAGCCAGGCCAGGTGGAAGAGGAAGAGGAAGAGATTGGGGTGAAACCCGAGGAAGTGACAAGAAAGGAAAACGCGAATCAAGCAAACAAGCAGACTGATGACAACTCGCCTGACCGCTGCTTGAGATATGCCGGGTGGGAGCAGAGGGAGGAACAAAAAAGAAAGAAGAAAAAATAAGTGGGCGAGGGGGCTATTTGGTGGTGCTATCTGGCGTGGTCTGTCTTGTCTCGAGGAGGGCCGAAGGCAGGGGGAGCTCAGGGTCCTACCTGGCGTGGGGAGCTCGATTGGGGCCAGGGATTGGCCCTAGCTCCTCAGGCCCACTCCGGGTAGGACCAGTTGACGTGAAGCACCGTCCGAAGCTACCTAGGTACTTAAGTATGTATACCTGAGTGGAGGTATAAAAACCCAAGGCTAGACGAATATTGTAACACAGACATCCTATTGAGTACATATACCTGCCTAGGTGGGTAGGTAGGTATGCAGTGGTAGACAGAGATAGCTATAGCTGGCTGATATCTTTCTCATACCTTGCTAAAGACGGACCTACTACATAGTATGTACGACTCGGCCCCAACTAATAAATGTAATCAGATAGTGCTTACACTACGTACCTGGCACTCGCTGCAGGTTGCAAGGATGCCTCCTCTCGAGGCTGAAAGAGTCCCAGAGGAACAGCTCATATAAATACAATACTCCGCCCGATTAAATAAAGACTAAAAGACGGGGGGGAGCAAATGTATAAAAATTGGGTCAACGGCGCCGCAACCTGACATGATTGTGGTCAAACACAAACTAATGTAGCCTCGGCCGACCAGCCCCTCTCCACCTCAACATTAACAACCACCACAACAACAACGATCACCCCGTAACATCACCAGGAGGACATGACACCATGAGGCCAATCCACCCCCTGCGCCCACTATGGCGCCACAGGCTCCCAACAGCGACAGCAACGTGCAGCATAACCACCTTCCCAGGGACCTTCGCAAACCTGCGCTACGAGCTCCTCTCGCGCCCGCCGAGGTGCTACTACGACTACCTCACCCCGACCAACTCGCACCTCCTCGCCGTCACCCTGGCCGACCAGATCCTCTCCTCGTCCTCGTCGTCCCCAACCAGCAGCAGCACCCGCCCCTACCCACCGCCAGCCTCCTCCGACGTAGACCACTGGACCCTCCCCAAGATCCACCGCGGCGCCGGCTCCCTCCCCGCCTCCCCTTTGCCCCAGGGCCACCACCTCGTCTACTTCCCGCCGACGCACCCCTCCTCGGCCCTCCTCCCCGACGGCACCGACGCGGACCACTGGCCCGGCCCGCCCTTCACCCGCCGCCTGTGGGCGGGCGGGTCCGTCTCCTTCGCCGAGGGCTGGGGCCGCCAGCTCCTCCTCGACAAGCGCCGCGCCGCGTGCGTCGAGCGCATCGAGGACGTGAGGCTGCACTGGGCCAGGCAGGCCGGTGAGGGTGGTGGTGGTGACGATGGCGGCGCGGCTGCTTCTGGCGACGGTGGCGGGATCCATCCCATGGGCGACAAAGTCTTCGTCGACATCGTCCGGCGCTACGGCCCCGTCGGCACCCCGCCGTGGACGGACGAGGACGCCGTCGACGGCGACGAGCTCGTGCGGAGGGTCGAGGCGAGCCCTGCCATCGTCGAGCGGCGAACGCTGGTCTTCCTGACCGCCGCAGGGGGCGGCAGCAGCCAGAGGCCGAGGGGTATCAAGAAGCCACCAAAGCGTGAGTTTTCGTTATCCGCCCCCCCCCCAAAAAAAAACCTCGTTAATTTATTCGTTTACGTTTCTGTCCCTACCCCATGTATCTACCCATCGACCAGAAGAAAGATCCCTAACCACTCCAGAATGGGCGGGTGGTCCCCCAAAAAAAAGTCTACCAAGACCCATCCCACGTGACCCCCTTCACGGCCACCCAGCTCATCCTCTTCCGCTTCTCCGCCCTCAGCTTCAACGCCCACGCCATCCACCTGGACCGGGCCGCCGCCCGCGGCATCGAGGGCGGACACGCCGAGAACCCGCTCCTCGTCCACGGGCCCCTCTTGCTGGTCCTCATGCTCTCTGCCCTTCGGTCCGCCGCCCTCGAGGCGGGGTGTCCCGGGCCCGCCGCCGCCAGCACCATCGAGTACATGAATCTGCAGCCCGTGTACGAGGGGGAGCAGATGAGGGTGTGCGTCCGGCCGGGCAGGGCGGCCAGGTGGCACGTCTGGGTCGAGGGCGAGGACGGGAGGCTGTGCGTCAAGGGCGCGGCCGAGCTTGCGTGAGAGGCAAGCATGTGTGCGGGTAGGTAGTTGCTGGATTAAAAGACCGGAGGCGCAATGTAGCTTGAGCCGCATTCCTGGCCCGTCACTGATACCTCTTGGGTTTCGGACCGGGAATCCCGCCACAGTAGTCGCCTTCGGGAAAATGGATGAACAATATATCCCGCCCCCAGCTTCTCTGCAAAGGGGGGGGGGGGTATCGCGAGCCAAAGTACTTTTATACTCGCCTGTTATATAGAGCGACCACTTTTCCTTGGATTCCAATATGCTATCTCGCCACTAAATTGCACCAGACAGGCTGTCACCACGGGCAATTATAGCATCACCTTCCAAATAGCTATCCATGCGGCCGTGGTGGCACCTGACGCGGTGACGCTCATGGTTGAACCAGAGTTCAAAACGCCCGCCCCAGCCAGCAAGGTAGGCAGGCATGCAAACATACGCCCACCCTATTCAGTCGGCACGGGCTAGTGTGCTCGAACAACAACATCCATCACCCACCGCTCACAGCGCCCACTCAGCCAAGTCATCATCTGTCTTGACAAACGGCTCGTCAATCCTCTTGATTGCAAATTCGCTGCACAGAATGCTATTTGGAGTTGTCAGTCAAGACTGTTCATGGCGTAGGATGGGAGAGGAGAGAAGTCGGCAAGAATAATAGGAAGTGGAGGGGGAATAGAGAGAGAAAGGGGTGGGCGGGGGGGAGGACGAAACCCACCAAGCAGATGCAATCAGCCCGTCCAGCTCCTGGATGACCTGCTCCCTCCGCTCGCCCTGCACCATGCCCCTGGTGATCTGCAGTTGGCACTCCCTGATCCTGCGGCCCCTGCCCACGCCGGCCTGCTTGATGACCTCCTTGCCCAGGCAGTCGGAGTGGAAGGCGTGCTGGCAGGGGAAGACGAAGAACTGCCTGCTGAGCAGCGGGAGGCCGCATGCGTAGCACTTCTCTCCGGGCTCCACGATGGCGTAGCGGTGGTCCAGCCCCGCGATGTCGAGCTTAATGTTGGCCGCCGTCTGCGACGACTCGTCCATCTCCCGCTTGAGCCCGTCGATGTTGCGCGAGTAGTCCTCGAGCGCCGCGCAAATCTCCTCCTTGAAGTCGTCGATCACCACAAAGTCCGGGAAGAAGGGGATCAGGTCCTCGATCTTGAGGAGGTCGCTGCACTTGCGCAGGAACTCGATCGCCCCCTTGATCCCGTCCGACTGGCTGATCACCTTCTTGGCCACCGCCAGCCACAGCCTCTTGCGCAGCTGCGGGTTGCTCATTGGCCGGTCCGCGATCAGGCTCGCCAGCTCGATCTCGTCGTGCGACAGCGCCAGCTCGACCCCCTGCAGGTACTGCCCCATGGTCGTGTAGATGTGGACGCACGACAGCACCCGCCGGTGCTGAATGCAGAGCCGCAGGGCAAAGTCACGGTCAAAGTGAGGCTCATCACCCTGAGACTCGAGGTACGCCAGCAGGGCGCTTTCATCCTTGGATGAATGTGAGGCATAAATGGAGACAAGCGTGTTGTGCACAGCTGAGTCGACCGAGTTGAGCTGGTTCACCACATATAGAAGATACCGTACCGCTTGGTTCTGGGACAGGGGGCCTTTAAAGGTACGGTCGTATTCGAGGAGTGCCGGTATTAGGTTTCGGGGCTTCAGGTTCGACTGCCTCATCAGGATGTCGACCAACTCCTGTGCCGTGTGCGTCATGAGCACGCTGCTAAATCGGTAGAAGACATCGGGGTCCGTCTGCCTCTTAAGAACGGCGAGGACCTCTGGCCACCTCTCCCGTTGCACCCAGTAAGACAAAACATAGTTGTAGTCGTTGACGGCGTTCGCGAAGAAGAGTAATTCATCCTCCCTGCCGTGGCTGCTAACAATCTCGTAGACTGTCTTCTTATCAAGGTCCGTCTTGTGCCTGGTCACAAAGTCCTGGTATTCGCTCCGGACGGAGTCCAGCTGTTCCTTCGACTGAGTGGTGTTTAGGTTCTCTGCGAGTTCAGCCTTGGTGATAATGGTGTCGTCGAGTGTGTTGAGCTTGGCCATGAAGATCTCAACCAGCCAGGTCGCAATCATGACGCGCTGCATAACTGCCGATTTCTTAAACGTGCCGAGCTTGGTGAGAAGATACTTGCGCAGCGCATCGTGTTCGCTGTTATCCAGGAATGTAAGAGCCACCTCTTCAAATGGCTTAGTACTCTTGCCATAGACGCCAGCGGCGTCGCCAAAAAGCCCCTTGCTGATGAGATAGTCGCCAGAGGCCTTGGCCACGGCGTCCTTTTGTGCCGGGGAGTGCGCGTACTGTAGCGCGGCATCGAACTGCTGCAGATCGAGCATGATCTTCCAGATATCGCGGTCCTCATCCCTCACAACAATCTCAAAGATCTCCTGGGCCGAGAATAGGAAGAAGGTATTCTTCTGCATGTCAGCGCACAGGCCGATAGCCCGCTGCCCAGGGTCTAGAACGACCTGGTCATAAACCACATTACCAGTTAGCCGGTTCGCAGCGACCACCCTGCTTCCTATGAGGCTGATGACATGCCACTGCGTCAGCGCGATGGTCTCGATGTTGTCCACCGTGCTCCTCCTTCTGATATCCGGGTTCGAGCTGGCTGCAAGCTGGGCCTTGGGCAGGAGCTTCGAGTCGGCAAAGACCTTGGCGCCCAGGCCAGCGCCCCCCTGGGGCGAATTCAGGAGCAGCTTACCATGGAAGACGCCTTGGGAGTTGAGCCACGCGAAGACCCTGTCGGCCACGACGGCGTCGTAAGGGTCCTGCGGCGGGTCCGGGCTCACCACGAGGCTCGAGTTCGTCCCGCCGGCGGTCGTCCTGCTCAGCTCGTGGATAACAGGCTGCTCGGCCTCGAACAGCCGCGTGTATATGGACCCGCTGCCGTCCGGGCCCTTGCCGACCTTCCCAGCCAGGTGGAAGAGCCTTGTCTGCGTTGCCACCATGACCCTCCGTGATTCGGTCCTGCCGGGCAGGGCGTCTACCCACAGGCCCGTGACGGGCCCGTCGGGCAGCTTCTGCAGCACCTTCAGGAACTTCTCCTCCTTGCGGTAGAACTCATTCGCAGTCTCGATATACGCCTCGTAGATGTTGCCGTCGCTCGCGCCGATCAGGATCTCCCTCGTGGACGCGGTGGGCAGCGCTGGGTTCCAGGCTACACATTCTATAGAGACGCCGCGCAGGCGGGCTAGAGGGCGGGGCTGGCGGGACTGGGAGTGCAGGTAGTAGTTGTCGCCGAGCGATGTGCATATAATCAGGTGAGAGGCAGTCGGGTCGAGGAACATGCGGCGGATGACGCCGATCTCTGAGGGTTTCTTGGGGAGGTCGATGTCTACGGCCAGGCGACGAGGTCAGCTCTTGGTCGTGGGCTTAGCGATAGGGCCCACTGGGGCTGTGACCCGGAAGACTAGGTGAGACTGGTACCATCTATATCCTCAGGCCGCTCAAGGTCTATGCGCAATATCCTGCCATTCGACAGGGCCAGGATGAGGACATCGTTGGCGACCTGGGAGGCGACAAAGTCGGCAGCTATCGAGAACTGCAGCTGGACATGCTGGACGTCAAAGATGGGCAGCTGCGCCGTGTCGGCCAGTTCGCTGGCGACAAAGCCGTTTGATGTCATCCTTTTCCGGTGGTTATAATCCGTGAGCCTTCATAGTTAGAGCCGGTAGTGACGCCTGGTCTGGACTGTGTCTGCCGTCGACAACAACGACGACGACGACGACAACGATGCAGGTTCGGAGGTGAGGAAGGGTAGCTGCTGCCGGTGGTGCTGCTGCCACCGACAACGAATCGATGGCGTTGAGGATCCAGGCTAGGTCCCCAAGTACCTAGGCAGGTATCAACTAATCGGTCAATCAATTCATTGGTTGAGCTGGGAGCTCTCCAGCCTGCAGACGTCAGTCAGCGTCGGTTGGCCCCTGACCGAGCCTGGTGCTTGCAGCTGCTTGGCGGCGGGGTTCAGGGGTGGGTGTCAACTTGCCAGCGGTTGGTCTCGAGACAGCGCAATAGCCCGGTATAGCACGGCACACAGTGAGACACAGCTCACAAGGGCACAGATTCTTTCCTTCTGCTATCACCGTATTCGCTCGCATTTATTCAAGTCTCCAACGCCCTGCCTATAGGTCAAATAGTCTAATTGATTGATTGATTGTTCCACTTGTAGCAGGGACGCAGACTTCTTTCTCCTGTAGGACTGTCTGCCACAGGGCATGCGGCTTGCCATCCATCTCCAACATTTAACAATCGCCGCCCTTGGCCTTGCCCGCTGGCCCCTTCGGCCCATTCAGATACAACACCCGTGTGATGTGATGACGTTGACGCCCGCAAAAGGTATAATGCACGCGTGGGTCGCAATAACAAGAACGCCTTCCAGATACAACGCGCAACCAACTTTTGTCCCTGCCAAGGGAGCGTAATCGTCAGATCCAAACACTAGCCCCCCAAGACAAATGCGCAGGACGAGACGTTCCTCTTGAGACCGTGTGACCACTTCTAAGAATCTGTTGCCCCTACAGCCCCTCTCGTCGGCCGAGGACACCTCGTGTCACAGCACCGGCCCCTCCCTCCTCTTGCGCCTCCTCCATTATCTCGTCACTATGACGGCTCTCGGGCTCTGACATCACCGGTGCTTTATTTGGCGTTCCTCTTGAAAGCGAGCAGCTCGGCCAGGCTACCCGTTGCGCAGCCGTGCTTCAGGAAATCGTGCTCCAGCAGCTCTCTCGCCGACGCCCGCGATTTGACGTCGACGCACAGGCACACAGACAGGAAAGCCTTAAGCTCCTTGCTGAGCTTCTCTGGCTTCTTGAGGCGCGGGGTTCCGTTCGTCGCGATGAGGTACAGTGCCTTCAGGGGCTCCTCGTTCAGATATGGTGGCTCCGACTCGATCATCTCGATGGCCATGATGCCGAGCGACCAGATGTCGACCTTGGGGCCGTATTCCTTCTGCTTGACAACCTCTGGCGCCATCCAGTATGGTGTGCCCACCATGGTGGCGCGCTTTGACTTGGTCTCGGTAAGCTTGGCGCAGAAACCAAAATCGGCTGCGGGAAGTTGTTAGCCACCGAACGTCACTTGGTCATGATTTCCTCCTCAGTGCTTGGTGGACTCACTAATCTTGACGTTGCCGCGGGCGTCCAGGAGAACGTTGTCACTCTTGATGTCACGGTGAATAATGTTCTGGGAGTGGAGATGTTGCAATCCTTGGCAGGTCTGAAGGTTGCGTGGGTCAGCCATGTGTTCCCAAACCACGGCCAGGGGCCGGAGTAACTTACCTCGAGGCAAATCGTCGAGATCTGATCCTCGGTGATGACAGGGTTATTGTCGATCACGTCAGTCAGTGCACCACCCTCCATGTACTCCATGACCACCCACAACTCGGCGTTGTTGTTACGCAGGAAGGCATCCAAGAAGTTGACAATGTTCTTGTGCCTGCTGTCCTTCATGACCATGATCTCGTTGACAATCAGCTCCTTCCGGGGCTGGTGAGCAAGATCCATCTGCTTGATGGCAACCTGAGCCCGGATTCCTTGTGCGCGGAGCAGGTCGCGGGCGACGGGCGACGTGGCCGTGTCCTTGACCTTGGCGACATACACTGAGCCAGAGGCACCCTGTCCGATCTTCTTCTGCTTCGAGTAGGACAGGTTGGGGTCTTCCTTTGAGACCGCCTCCTTGAGCTTCTGCATGACCTCAGACTCGGACATGGTGGACATGCGCACTTCCTGCTTCTTCTTCTCCTCTTGTGGTGGGGGCTTGGCCGAGAGCGCAGCCTCGGCGGCCTTGACGGCATCGCTCTGCGCATTGTTTTTGTTGCCAACATTAAGAGGTTGAGGCTTAACAGGCGCTGGCAACCGCGATGGCGGCTGACCCTGGGCACCATTCGCACGGGGCTGCGACGAGGCGCCAATACCGTTTGGGTACTTGGGACCTGCCGGCGACTGGGGGCTTTGCTGATCTTGACGTTGTGACCGCTGCTGCTGCTGCTGCTGCTGCTGCTGGATCTGGGTCTGGCTCTGGATGGAGGACGAGCTCTGCTGGGTCTGCATGGGCGGTCGCTGCACATTGGAAGCACTGGACGGAGGGGCGGGGGCGGGTCTCTGTGCACGAAGGGCACCCGGATTTTGTGCGGCCTTGGGCGCAGAGGGCGCCGGCCGGCTGGGGTTGTTGTAAGGGGAGGAGAAGCCACCGCCGATCTCCTGCTGGGCGATGGGGGTTTTCTTTGTAGGGATATCGTAAGGCTCGTCAGCCCGGCCTTCAACGCCGTACCCGGATGACGAGTCCTGCCGCTGATCCGTGATGGGGGGTCTCTGGGGCTGTTGGTTGACGCTTGCCTCGGAAGGAGATGTCGGGTATGGAGGGCGCGGCTGCTGAGGCTGCGGTGCCTGGCGGGGGGGTGCGATGGACGAGCCAGCGTAGCCAAGCTGCTTGTTTTGCATGTTGGCCGCAGGAGGGGTGGGGGTGAGGCTGGGGTATTGGTTGGGGTTCTCGGCCCGCTTGGTGAGGTCGGAGTAGAAGTCGAGGACTTCGAAGACAGCCTGGGGGTTTCGCTCGTAGTCCTCCTTGGTGATGGCGGACGAGTTCAACAGCTTGGACCACTCGGGCGGCAGGCCGACGAACTCGCCGGTCTGCGGGTCAAAGCCAACGTGGACGGCATGTGAGAAGTTTGTAGGGTTGCTGACGCCGCCCATGCCTGGGCAGCGGGCATAGATGAAGTCTATCCACTCGTAGAGGTCATCGTCGCTCTTTACCCTGATCTGAAGCGTCTTTGTCGTGCCGTCGTCGTCTCCGGGGCTCGTCGAGGACCCGTTGGACTGTCGTTTGACCTCGAATATGGTACCGGCAGCCTCGACCCGGCCGACATTGATGACGTCCTTGAGCAACAAGGTGTAGGCCACCTTGCCGCCATCATACTTGTGGAAGTCCAGCGCCTCCTTGCGCAAGACGAGGAACCTCTGTCTCCACGGCTGGAACAAGTTCTTGTTCTCCTTGACGTGCGCCAAACCCTCCTTGATGACAGCAACGCCGCCCATGCCGTCAGAGTTGCCCCCTGGCCGGCTGAGGGGTAAGGATATCGTAGAGCCGCTGTACTGTGATGGGTTGCGTGGGATGGGGGACAGTGACATCTGGGCCATGCTTCCTGGGAGGTTCTGGGGGGTCGGAGCCTGGTTGGCACGAGGCTGCTGGCTGACGGGCGGTCGTGGTGCTGGGCCAGGGTTCATAAACTGACCCGACGAGTACATGGCTCTGCAGGGCGAAGGGGGCCGGTTAGCGGATGGGACAGATTTTAAGAGGGATGCGCACAAGAGGCGGTGAAGTACAGGAATAAACGGGCCGCGATCAGGGAATAGGGGGGGCACTGGTCAGGGCAGAGGACAGAGTGCTTGTCAGTCGCGGGATTGAGAGGTGGTCGCAATTAGGGTAAACGGCAGCACCGACCGACCGCGGCTACAGAGGGTACGTTGGGGCGTTGGAACGGTGCGGGCGGCGGCCTAAGCTGGTGCAGCAGCGGCGGCGGCGGCGGCGGCGGCAGTAGTAGTAGTAGTGGTGGTGGTGGTGGTGGTGGTGGTGGTGATGGGCGGGCAAGAGGCACTGTGAGGAAAACTATCATCATACCCGTTCTGAGTGGCCATGTTTTTGCCTTGCCGTGCTGTGGAGCGACGAGACCTGGAGGATTAGGCAATGGGGTCTGGTCGGCACAGGCGATGATGTTGGCCGCTCGCCACAGCAATTAGGACGAAACAAGGCGAGACTCGGTCCAGACTGGGGCACTAGGTGGTGACACGGCAACCCAATCGCTGAGTGGGAGCGCGAAGGACTCGATGTGTGTGCGTGCGTGTGTGCGTGCGTGCGTGGTTTGTGAGCCCTTTGCAGAATATTGTATGGGCTCCCGTGATTTGCAAGAGCGAGGGTTTTCAATCGTCCAGAAAGAGTGGCACCATTGAAGAGGGCCAGCACACCTGGAGTCTGGCGGAGTGGTTGACCGTGTGGGGTGGGAGGAGGAGTAGGAGTAGGAAAGTGATTAGGAGGGGCCTGGTCGGGGGGGTGTGTCGCAGGGGGGCTCGGTTCGGTAAGAGTCCTTGGTGGGACCTGGACCTGTGATCTGGGACCGGGTGTGTGGCGCTCAGGGACAGGCGTGGGTTGGGTATGTGCGTGCGTCTTGGTCTCTTAAGTGGGATATCGAGAAATGCAGGGTCGTGATTCTTTGCTGCTGCTGCTGCTGCTGCTGGGGTTGAGGGGATTTGGGCTGGAGAGGCAGAGACGGTGGCTGTTTTCGAGTGGCTTGCCGTCTCGCCCTTTGTGCGCGAGGGGAGTAGCGGTTGGTTCGCTGGTTGGTTGTTGGTGCAAGAGTCTTGGACGTCGAGGGAGCGAGGGCGACGAGGAGCGCGAGTGATTGATTTGTTTCAAAGGCCGGGCTGGGGCTCCCTCGGAGTAGGCTAGGTGCACTAGTAATCAGGGCAGGCCAGGGCAGGGGAATAAACAGCGGGCTTTGCTGGACTCGGTCAAACAAGCGACCCCTCGACCTCTCTCTTATTTATCACACGGAAGTCTAGGTACGTTTGGCCGCTTTGGGCTTCTCATGCCAACCAGGCGGCTCATCAGGATGGGATATAAAGACAGGGGAGAAATGTTGCCTCGTTGGAAGAGGGGTTTTGTTTATTACTGGTATAGATGCAGGGAAGGGCAGGGAAGGGAAGGGCAGGGCAGAGCTGATTAGACCAGGTCAAGGACAGATAGGAGGAGGACAGCGCAGGAGGTGGTTGGTTTGATTTGGCCTGGACTGGTCTGGCCTGGCTGATTGTCGGTCCAGTCAAGTCGCAGGTGTGGTCAGAAGGACTGGATCTGGATGCCCAAGGGGGGGAAGGGGGGAGGGGGTTGTTTGGTGCTGGTGTCAACGGTAAGATCTATTGTTTACAGGGTTATTGCTCTAATGAGTTCCAGCTAGTACGTACACATAGCACTCCGTACTCCATAAGTCCACTGGCCAGACAGAGGGCGTGCAATAGCTGTCCGTGCCTGTGATGAGCAGAGGGGTAGTGAGTGTACTTCAATCTCCGCCCAACTTGCCCCACCAGCCGTTGTACACCATCCAACTTTTGGCCCGGCTTTTTTTGGCTTTGGAACTTACCGGGTCCATGGTTGGGACTTTTGTTCGGCAGACCATCATTCCTCATGTCATGTCCTCAAATCCAGAACTTCTGCGCACGGCAGTCGTGTGCTCTGGCCGTGTCCGTGAGGCAGTCTTACTTACATACTTAGGAACTACTTAAGCACCTAGGTAGGTATGTCATATACTGCCAACTTCAACATCGGCCAAGACTGCACGCCTGCCCCTCACCCCCCCCCAAAAAAAAACATATCGGCCAACTAACTCACCTTCAGCTGAATCAGGCGGCACCTTTTCCGGCATTGCAACATTTCAGTCGGCCCTCGGTAGACCGAGCAAATCAGCTCTGTCAGCACCCTCCATTACAGTCCCCTCAAAGGCCCCTTTCTCAGACGCATCTGTCCGTCAGGTCTGCGTAGCATAATGTAAATAAATGTACAGCTTTGCTAGATTTCCGTCTTTGAAGAGCCTCCTGTCGTCTGTCTTCGGTGGCGACGACGATACAAAACCTATCCCGCCTCGCCACCTCTCAATGACAAGCCGCGGCACAATTGCGGCCAGGGTTCGCCAGGCAGGCTCGTCATTGAGAGACTAAACCAGTGCAGCCGGGGGCCTCGTCGATCGTCAGCAGTGCTGTTTCATGTCTTGGCCCAGACGCAGCAGACGTGGCCGCTACCGAGGCAGCTAGCTGCATTGCTCTCTGTTAGGTACCCAACAACATGGCCAGATATGCAGTGTAGTGTACGACACCCACAAGCGGCTGATTCAGGCGACCGTCTGTGAGCTCGACGGGGATTTTAAGCTTTGGGCCCAGCCAAGGAATTTGCCATTGAGCGACAAAAAGTCTCCAGGCTGCCCGGCGCACCACCCACCGGTCCCAGGCCGAACAGAGGGCGGCGAGGCCCCATATGGGCCCTTTGGTTATTATTCATGCCCGGTCACGAGGGCTGTTTCATCCGATTCAACGCCTCCATACCCTGCTGGTGTTCAGGGCTGCCGTTCTCGTACGCGCATACGTTCCTGATTGAACCCGTAACCAAATCTCGTCGATCCGCCCGGCAAAAACCGCCGAGAAGGCCTCCTGCAACTACAGCCGTGGTTGGCGTCATGCTGCTGCAAGATGGATGGCCAGGCCATCACAGAGCTTCCGCCACTCGGGAGAACCCCCACGCCGGCGTGCTTGGTCTTTGCCGGTTGCTTGTCTGTACCTGCAGCAGTCCATCCGCCCTCATAGAGTGTAGATTGCCACATGGATGGCATCTGAGATGCTGCTGCGGCTTACTGCTCCGTACAGCCAGGCTAACAAGGCCCGTCACTCCTCCGAGCCCTGCACAAGACCATGCATGATATATCGGATCGGAGCCTCACACGGGCGGCGGGTACCACCCTTTCCGAGCCTCCACCGCGGGAAAACGTCTAGAAGAGACAAAGATAACCGGGGTAGGGGTGCCGGGCTTCTCGAAGGAACAAGGGCAACGGACCTCCATCTTCATTGAAACCAGGTGTGGAGGAGCGAGAACGAACAGGCTGGGCCGCCTGCTTTAGCCTTCCTTTGTTTCCAATCTGTCACAGGACTCAATCAACAACACCTCTTGCCAGCAGTATCCGTCACGACACACACACCCGCACTCCCCCCCCCCCAAACGCCACAACAACCCCCCTTTTTTTTATTTTTATTTATCTTCTGTCTTCCAGTTCCTCCTCGTCCTGCTGGAATGGAACCCCCACCACAACCCGCATTTCCCGGTCCGGTCCATTGTACCAGTACGCCATGTAGCCTACAAGGTGTGAGCAAGTGCGCACACGAGTTTATCATATATCCCCGGTCATATGTTTCGTGACCACTTCCCTGCTGCACATGCACGCCGTCTATCTACAGCGGCTTCGACATCACCCATACCTAACTTGCTAGCATTCCTCACGGGAGCCCTCGGCGGCCCCGGCGGCTAGGTGACAATGCATCCCGTCCAGTGTGTAAGTAATTTTGAACTTCGAAACATTACGCAACAGCCAGGTTTTCTCATGGAGCAGCCCTGTACGGCTTTATGCTGGGGCCGCAGACTTGAGGCTGCGCAGCTCGTACCGCGTCTTCGCGTCGTCCCACTCGTGCATCTTGCCCAGCTCCTGCATCGCGCGCTGCTCGGAGGTCGGCGGTAGGGCGCCCGAGCTCCCGCCAGACGGCTGATCCTGGCTGCCATCCCCCGATCCGGAAGACGAGGACGAGCTTGACATGTGTGTGCGTAGTATGGCCGTCGCTGTCGGTGCTACCAGACCAGTCACCAGACCCGTGGTCGTCGCCGTGACGGTCCGCGGATCCGTCGACAGAGTCGTCTGCTGGGCCTCAATGATTGAGTCCCAGTGAGCCATCGGGACATGCGTCATTACTAGGTGCCGCAGGATCTTCCCGACGGAAAAGATGTCCTCCCATTCAAAGATATGTCTCACGTTGTCCGGGCGGGCCCCATCCGGCTCCTTAGAGATGGCTACTGGCAGTTTCGCCTCGTTGTCGCCTCGGATTCCCGAGTACCCAAAGTCCCCGACCACCATCTCCGGCAACGCGTTGCTTTCGAGGCCCGCCTTCGCGACGCGGCCCGTCCCCCCTGGGAGGGTAGTTTATAAATACGTTGTTGGGGTGCTGCGTCTTGGTCTCAGAACTGCGCGCTGACAACAACCACGGCACAGCTACTTGGCACCTACAAGGTCGCGGTGATATATACGCGCCCACCTATGACCTCCAGTACCTGGCCCCATCTGTTGAAGTAGGTCTGATTTGGCAGTATCCCCTTCCGCCGGTCACCACCGACACCTGGCGCACCTACAGGGAGGACTATCGTCAGGTCGCCGACGTCATGTTCGTACGTGGACACCCGCAGCTCCAGCGGCGGGCCCGACTGGGTATCGGCAATGTCAGGATCCCTCTCGAGGAGCTCCTGGACGAGCAGCTCGCCCATCCTCACGGACTGGACTACGAGGACGCTTCCTGACGCCACTCGAGTCGTACTTCCCGACCCTTCCCGTCTTGGTCGGGTGACGAAGAGGAACCCGTCGTCTATGAATGAAGTTGTCCCCGGCGCGCAATTCGGCCTCCTTCAAGGCCCACTGCTTTTCCACTTCTCGCTCGGTCGGCAGCAGGACCCCTATCTGCCTGTAGCTCCTTCGCGACATGGTGGCCTGTCGAGAACGGGACTCGGACCGCCCAGTAGAGGGACCTTGCAACATGAACAGTAGGACACACACAACTTCTGGATTTCTTCAACTCTATGCGATTTCCATTGTCTAGGCGGGCTTCCTCGATTGCTTTTGTGGATTCTAACGAGAGTCCCTTTCTGAGAGACTAGGAAGCCCACCGAATGCGTTCAAGTTTCTTGTCATGTCATTGTTCACCCTGTCCTGATGTTCAGTTCGAAGGCGGCAATTTAGTCGGTTCACTCCCTAGGTAAATACGATTTACGGATCTAGATCCGGCAACACGTCTTTTGCTTTGTTTGCGCCCCTGCCGTACAATTCCCCTCTGGCAAATCGGCTCAGCCAACCTGGGTACTTGTTTAGTAAGTATTGTCTGCCAATACGGAGGACACTCGGCTCATAGTACAATTGTGACGAATCTGTACTGTGAGTGTAGAGAGGGTATCTGGGATTCTGTGTAAGGGGAAATAGTCGAATTGGACGATGGAAGCCTCCCAGATCATTGCATGGAGTCTACATACAGTAGATGAAAGGACCCAAAAGGCACCGAAATAAAAGGTTACACACATGCTCAGGATACTTCTCAACCACTACGATATCTTTTTCAGGATAAATACTATGCCCGCGTTGAGTCATATAAGGCGGAGAGTCCTCCGTTGGGACGTCCGTCTTGCATAGCATGGGCGTCTCAAGCAGAGCCAGTCCAAACTGCATGAACAACAACGAACTCATTTCCCTCACCTATCTCAATGTCTGTTGATATTGCAATATCATGCGTCGAATCATCGTACTCTAAATACTCATTCGGTGAATTGCCGCGTTGATGAACGGGATACTCAACGCTGCCAGGCAAGTGACAGGTCGAGAGTAGGTATCAACGAGCTGTAGCGATTGTTGTGAAATATTATGAGAGGGGAAATTGCATTGACGTGGAATACATGTCATTGGACTCGGAACTCAGATGCTGGTATCACTTACACTCCAAAGATTGACGCTCTTGCTGAGACAAACCCATGCCTATAGGAGCCTCCCGAGTCTTGCATGCCACCGTACCATACCAAGAAACTCTTGTCTACAGCCACCTGCATCTTTTTGAGCAGGGTGAAGTCCTACGTTACATTGCAATCCCTGAAATGTCCCGCTCTCCTATGCATTGCGAGTTTGAAGAGGCACTGTTGGCGCTAAAGAGAGTGGATCGACGCACCAATCATGGTTTCTCTCCTCGAGAGCGACTGGAAGTATGGACTCGTTCCTAGGCATTACAGTCTTTCCGTGGATTGAGTTTGAAGTGGTCACATTCTGTACCCGAACGCACCTCATAGGTCCCAGCCTTCTGAGCACCGGCGAAACAACCTGCAAAAGCCCCCACCATGGCAAGAGGAAACGAATAGGGTCAAACTGAACATCAGCGTGGCTGGGAACACATCCCAAGCAATGACAGTGACGAAGTTATGTCACCGGTCTCCTACCTCTCTCCGGCAAGCACGGCCTGCGATCCGTCTCAGTTCCAACGAATATCCGAGGCAGAGCCACATAATTCTGGTGATGCGGCTGCGCTACCCGACAAAAGACCCAAAGGCCCATCCGAGGAGGGAATACCCAACACCGCTCTCCGACTGAAGAGGAGAAGATTCCTCAGCGAATGGTGGCAGGAGATGGTCAGCGCCGTGTTGAGCATGCTCTGTGTGGTGGCCATTGTTGTCATACTATACAAGGTCAATGGGAAGCCGCTGGAAGACTGGGATGAGCCGGTATCCCTCAACGCTGTTGTCTCGGT
Source organism: Stenocarpella maydis (assembly GCA_002270565.1). Taxonomy (NCBI): domain Eukaryota; kingdom Fungi; phylum Ascomycota; class Sordariomycetes; order Diaporthales; family Diaporthaceae; genus Stenocarpella; species Stenocarpella maydis. The sequence goes on along the minus strand of NQMI01000003.1, from coordinate 335,002 downwards.
CCTCTCCACGGCTGTCAAGGCAGGCTTAATCCTGCCAGTAGCGGAGTGTATTAGCCAGCTTAAATGGATATACCTACGGAGCAGCAAGTCGCAGTAAGAAGCCCAGAATCGCCGTGATGATGAGTCCAAGCCCAGCTAATCGAAAACAGCAGTCTCGAGCAGCTACAAGTATTCGACAGCGCTAGCAGAGGGCCCGCAGGTTCTTGCCAGTTCTTCTTGCAAGCGAGGAAAGCCCCTCTGGTGTCATACTTTGCATGCCTCGTTGTCATTCTGGCAGTTGCCCTTGATCCCTTCACACAGCAGATTGTCCGTTACCAAGCGTTCGAGATGCCTATTCCCCATCTGAACTCAACCGTCCCCCACCTTCAGGTTTGTGACAAGGGGGCATCGTATGGTACAACTTATGAGAGTAAGTCGAGATCTCTTCCTCTGGCCTCAAGCCGTCATCAGAAACCCGTTCTTACAGTTCATACTGTCGACAAAAAGCTCGTCGCAACGACAATATCACCATGTTCGGCATGATGTCAGGGCTCTACGGAAGCTTGCCTCTTCCCCCATTTTCATGCCCAGGAGCAAACTGCACATACCCCGTGGTGAACACACTTGGGATGTGTAGCTCTTGTCAAGATGTAACAGAGCCCACAAAAACGATTGTGTGGATTGGCCTCAGGCAACCCTTTACTGGAGCGATAGGGAAAGCAGATGCAACTACACTCTTCCCGGGGGTTCCAGTTTAACTGCATCCGAGCACACAACATCTTACGGATTGAATTACCCGACCCTCAATACGAGCACAAGCAAGGAACCAAACCTATACCCGCTGTCGACTAAGACCAACCTCATTGTTAACAGTAAGCAGCTTCTGGTGCTATTTTTAACAGGCATTGGAATGAGGAATTCCCTCCCGGAGCCCATATCTCAAATGCCATGGCCACACTATGGCCCGATCCACGCGGTGTTCAAATGACACTTCCTCCATGGTTCTTTAAAAGCTGACTCTAAATGCTGCAGTGTCCAACATACCGGCGCTGTACGACATGAACATCATCCGCTTTGACAGCGCGGAAGACCTCGGCGGGGTTGATAAAAGCAAGAATGGGACAGACTGGATGGAGACCATGGCGGCGTACGAATGTGCTTTCGAACTATGCGCGTGGTCGTTCACAAACTGGTCGCACGTGGATGGGACGCTACAGGAAGGCTCCGTCGCCCAGTCTAAACTCAGGCCCCGGGATGAGCTGGCGGAGTTTTCCTTCAGCCAGGAAACACACCAGTACCCGGCCTTTGTCCTCGAGACAACAGACGCCAACTTCCCCGGGAATCATACCTACACAATTGGGAACGAGGAGCGGAGTGCAATTGTCCAGACGTTCAACACAATGTGGAACAGGGCAGCGGGCAGCGGCTCGGTGCAGTACCTCGCGCCGGCAGAGTACCTTGCGAACAGCCTTTACCTGGCCGACCGCGACATGCCGCGCACGCTTGACGCCATGGCCAGGGGGATCACGTACAAAATGATGAGCGTGCAAAGCGCGACGCTGTCACTGGGACAGGTGTTCAAGACGCAGACGTTCATCATCGTCCGTTGGGAGTGGCTGACCCTGTCGATCATCACGGTTCTGAGCTCGGTGGCACTCCTGGCGGTTACCATCGCGAAGACGTGCAAGGCGCACCAGCGGGCCTGGAAGTCATCGTTAGTCCCCTTGTTGTATGCGGACTTGACAATGGTGCCGGCTAAGAATGCGAAGAGGGAATGGCATGAGGAGGATAAGGCCCAGCGCAAGACGGTTATAAGTAACAGTCTCTTGGCTACGTCAGCGGTTGGAGCTGCTTCTGCATTGTCATGATCATATGGATCTGTTTGGGAAGTTGACGGAATTTTACGCAAATGTTATTCCCGTTCACAAAATCTCTAGGTACTGGGAGCCGGTGATTCTCATGGTGGCTCGCAGGCACGTCTCCAGATGAAACAGACGAGTTCAACTGACATATGTCTTGATAATACCACTGCCTCTCTATGCATTTATACGCCAGCAGGGTTGACATGGGATTTAGAGATTTTTAGATTGAGAAATGGAGGGCACGCACCCACTCCCATAATTCTACTACTAAAATACCTACTCCCATAATACGAGGTCCTAGAGTCCAATGCCTAACACCAAATAACAGCAATCCTACGCACCCAACCCGGGCCTATACACCCATGACGATTATTCTCAGAAAGCCCATCCCCAGAATATATATATACCCATAACCAATCTCCTCAACTACAGGTATATAAATTAGCTAGTTACTGGTATGCGACTGGGGAATATTTATAGGTTAGGTGGCTTTATGTCACCCTGTACCCTCCATTTTATAGTTCCCAAATCTCTCTCTTCTTGAAATATAGCCGACAATGGGTAGCCAGTGGGCGGGATAGAATCATATTCTCAACTAAGGGGACTTGTTCATGATACTTGTACAATGCGTCTAGTGTATTAGCGTCGGGGGACACTGGCTTTTTCAGAGCCCAATGGGTCTTCATGATTTCGCGCAAGCGAGTGTGTGGTGATATTTACAGTACTAAAAGTAAATAACCCAGACAGCTCGACAAATAACCTTGTGGCTGTCGGTTGGGTATATTTGCACCAGAAAAGAGCCAGCAATTTGTTGACCACCCCGAATGCAGGACGAACCCCACTCGTCACCCAAGAGAGAAGATAGAAATGATACCGACAGGCTACACCGGAGAGATCGTAACAAGCCGCACAATATAAATAAAACCGCCGGCTCCGCGCTCACGGGCTTCGAGAGAGTCGGCCGCGCCGCTCGAGTCGCCCCATGGAGAAGGAAACCTTTTCCGCCCAGTGGTACGGGGACGAACAGGATCAGTGGCCTGCTGGGAAGAGAATATTATGAGGACGAGAGCTTTTCACAAAGGGCTTCCGGACATTTCGGTGGTAGGCGGGCTGTGAAAGGGGGTGCCCTTGATAGAAACCGAGTCTGCTCACCTTGCTAGGAAGCAGACGACAGGCCGCCAACAGTGATGGTTAGCAGCTGCGGGTTTGGGTCGAACAGGCTCCCGCTCTGGTCTGGCCCGTTGCTGGGCCCCACGTCGTCGTAGGGGAAGGCGTAGCCCTTGCCGTCCAGGTTGGCGGCGTGCACGATGCGCGCGTAGTGGTTGGTTAGGGGGTCGGCGTAGTAGGTCGACACGTCCTCGCCCTCGGGCTGGTTGCTGTCGACCAGAAGGGTGGACCGGTTGAAGGCCGCGGCGAGCCGCGCGGCGATGTTGGCCGCCTCGGGCGCGCTGACGGCGAAGGGACCCGTCGAGCACGAGAAGATGTCGGCCGCCGAGGGCTGCGAGAAGGAGCCCGCATCGCCAAAGTCGAGCTTCGACGACGAGTCGACGCTGCCCGTGACGACGCCATAGCTGGCCTGGGTGTCGACCTGGAGATCGGTGGTGGTGTATTTGGCCCAGACCTTGTCGATGTATGGCTGGTAGTACCCCTCGAACAGGGAGTTGTCCAAAACGTAGCCGGAGTTGGGGCTGAGAGCACGCAGGTTCGCCCCGGTGGAGTCCTTGATGATGAGGTCCTTCCAGCCAGCGCCGTCTGCGTTGCTCTGCGCGATGAGGGCAGAGCAGACGGTATCGAGTCCGTTGGAAGGGATCCCGCTGACCGTGGTCTTCAGACCTGACGTGTTTTCGAGCTGCAGAGCAACTGGCAGGCAGACAAAGTCCACATAGGTGATGTTGACGAATAGTTGGGAGCTATTGTACGTAAACTCGCAGAAGTCCCAGCGGACGTTGTAGTTCGGATCGGTCACGCTGGTATACATTAACGACCTGCTATGGCCCCCAAGGTGATGTGATATATTCTGGAATCTTTCGTGGTACAAACATCAAGCAACTTTAGTAAACGAGTGGTACTCACTTAGTCACCGATGGCTCGACCAGGGCAGGTCCTGGGTTCAGCAGGAAGGTCAGGTTCCCGTTCTGGGAGAACCAGATTCGACCGCCAGCAGTCTGCGGGATGGTTATAGTCGTGGTACTTCCCGGCTGGTACGTGGACGTTAATCACCTACTACCGGTCCCAAAGCGGTACATTCTAGAACATCCCAAGGCATAAAACGATCGGGGACTGTAGCAAGAGGGAAACGGCCGTAACTTACAGCGCCCAGCTTGATAGCAGTGTTGGCTGCTAGTGCCTTGCCAGTGGTCTCGGGTGAGTTTGGGAAATATATGGTGGACCCGTCGCTGAGAATCTTGTAAGTGCGATAGCCCGACAAGCGTAGATATGATAACGCAAGGCTCGAAGCCATATACCCACCTTTCCAACATGAACACCGAATTGTTGTTTTGTATGGCAAGCCCAGACACGTAGACGTACATGTCGGACGAGCCGGTAGTGTTGACAATTGCGAAGTTCATAGTCGGCTCGGTCTGAGCGGATAAGGGTTTCTGAGCGTTTGAGGACGGCGCTGCTGGAGCACGAAGGATATTGGTGTCCTTTTGGACCCGGAGGGCCTCCTCAAGGTTGGACATTCTGAGATGGATCCCTGGTTGAGCTGGGTGCGCGCGCGCGCGTGTGTGGTGTTCACTTGGAGACTATAAATATATGAACGGAAATAATCTGGAAAGAAATATGCTGCAAGGCACAATATCAGACTGTGAGGGCCGGGACAGGAGTGTATTTATTGGAAAGTTTCCCCAGTACTGGCCAAAAGAACGACGGGATGGAGTAGCATAGAATATTGGTGACGTTGAAAGCCCCTGCCCACAATGCTGACCTGGGCATGTGGTTTTCAACTCGTCAAGAGACATACCGCCTGACCCAAGTAAGTCGGAGGGCGGGCAGTCGGGCGTTGAATCCCAGCGGCAAACCGGGAGCACATCTTTGCAACAACCTACCTAAACCTGGCGGCAGCAGGTCGAGTTAACGCCGGAGGATACTCCAATCCGGACGCCGCCAGATAGCAATGTGACGACTACTGAGTCAAGGCCGAGGGTGAGGCTCAGATGGGCGGGTGCGTGTGGCTGCGATCCTTGTCCGCCTCTCGTCTTGGGGGTAATGCACGTGTGGGCACGAGTAGGCATAAGGGGAGTGGGCGTTATGAGCGTGCGTGTTGTGGGGGGTTTAGAAGCGGGTACCAGGGTAGCGTGGGTATGGTGTTGTGGGTGTGTAAGAGGACAAACGACGACCAAGCTGACGCTTGGTGTCGTGGGTGGACATGGGAGTTGCCCATGCTCTGTCTTCGAGACTCGTGATATCAGTGGGGCATCAAGGTTGACGGGCGGGTTGGAATTCATCAAAGGCAATGACGGGACAGCTGGAAAACATGCGCTCGGCCAAAGATGACCTCACTCCCAGGGGTTGACTTGCTAGCAACGCATAGCGTACCGGCCCTTGAGGCCTCAAATCTTGCCTGTATACCCTGGCTCTGGGGTTGCCCCTGAGGGCGGCCGAGAGATGTTGATGCGTCTGAATCAGCCCCAGGACATGATCTGGGGCGCAGGGCGGGACCCGCCGTCACAAGCCTTGGACATGCTTGGATCTCACCCGGCCTCACGGCGTCCAAGTATCCCTAGCCCGACAGGCTGTCGTCGGCTGGAGCACCCCAGCGTTCCTTGCCCATGTGCGCTGGGAGACGGGGTGACGTGCGTATTCTCGAGACCAAGGACGGTGAAGGGCTTGTCCTATCCGCGGAAGCAGTGCCGGACGGACAGCCACCGATCGTTACATCGAGCCATCCGCAGCTGGGGCTGGCGCATGTCAGTGTCCGTGGCCTCGTGGCCGCGAGAGCGAATGGTGGTGGCGGGATGGCCAAATCCGAGTCTCGCTGAGACGATGTGCGTGAGAGCAGCGTCCGGCAAAGACAGAGAGCGGCTGGAGGCGTGGTTGTTGTTTCTCCCCGCCATCGCCCTCCAGGCATCAGATACAGGTCGGCGTCGTTGGCCTTCATGACCTCCCCCGTCCACACCAAGTGGGGACCCCCGCATCGTCGTCTTCATTCGTCTGCCCGACCAGACCGGGCCGCCGCGACTGGACCAACGGCATGGCGTCAGTGTCGTCGGGTCTCCTCCCCTCGCTGGACAAGCGAGGTGCCGAGGCTCAGTGGCCCCGTCACATAAACAAGCCGGCGCCCGGCCAGCCTGGGCGGCCAATGAGCCCCGCGACGCCTGGTCAGCTTCGAAAAGGAGGTTGCCAGGATCAGCGATCACAAGCCTCGGCATCCCTGCTGCGGATCCGCGCCGTCTCTGACCACTCACGCAGTAGTCTAAGCAGTACCCGGCCATCTTCGACGTGTGTGTCTTGTGCCTTCGCGACGCGACTCGTGGGGAGACCACTGATCAGAAGAAGCAATAAGTACTAAAGCCACCGGGGGGCCCCGACCTCCCGGACTCTACTCAATAGCACGCGGTTTCAGAACGCCATGTGAGTGAGCCTGACAGCCAGGGCGAGATGACAGGGTGTGTCTTGACAAGGCCGTTGTCCCCCCTGCAATGGCTTTCTCTATTGAAGCTTATAGCGGCAGCCCAACAAAGATGCGGTTTGCGGTTCGGCCCGTACGCTACTGTATGATCACTACGACGACACTCTCCTGACCGTGAATCCATCATATCGAGAGCATCATGATTCCCCACCTACCCGCTTCCATCCTCAAGGTCCAAGGTCCGCCGTGTCCAAGGGGTCCTTGGGGCCATGTGACCAGATGAACCGGCACCTGGATCAGAGAGAAACCCTCTAAAGCTTGACGTGTGCCAGAAACCAGTCTTGTTAATATGCCGTGGCCAATTCGAGGATGAGACGCGCTCGGAATCATGCCCAAATGGCCACAAAAAGCGGTAAGCCAATCCACATCCACATCTCACCTTGTACGCCACGCACATCAGCAGCCGCGCTTCTATCCCCTCCGCTCACACCATTATCAGAAGACACAGTCTGGTTGCCCGTCATGTTCTTCTGCCCCGTGAAGAAGAACCCAGCCGCGCCACCATCCCCTTCCGTTACAGCCGGGATATCGCAGACCGCGCCCGCTGCCGCGGGGTCCACACACCGTGCCTCGAAGTCGCCCCGTCTCGCCCCGTCGGTGCTATTGAAATAGGCCTTGAAATATCGCACCTCCATGGCCGCGTCCCGCGCGGGCGGGCCCCCGGACCACAGCGCATTCCCGTTGCTCCACTGGCTCAGGGCGACGTGGCCGGCCGAGGACGCCGCGGGCACGGAGCCCGGGCCGTCCAGGGCCGCCAGCACCGCGCCGTCGGCGTAGAAGACGACGCGGCCGGGGACGAAGTCGATGCGGTACTCGTGGAAGCCGGCGCGGGGGTCGAAGGGGAGGTTGGCCACAGCGCTCCCCGGGGTCCTGGAGGCGTCGAAGCCTGCGCGGGCCGAGGCCTGGGACTGGAGGACCAGGTGGACCGGGTAGCTGGCGTTTTCGGTGTGGAAGTCTTTGGAGAGGAACTCCATATCAATCTCTTGGGTGTCGTTGAAATACTGGCGAGACAGGTGTTAGCACTTGGCACTTGGCTCCTGGTCTTCTGCAGAACGAGGACAGGGGGTAGGTAGTATGAGGATGGTCTTGCTTCACTGCACGACTCCACTGCCTCGCGGTTCTGCGACCCAAGAGAAGAAGACAGTTGTCCTCTGCCTGCTAAGACTTCCCCTTCCCCGTCTTTCACGCGAACCCCTCTCGCCTATGGCTTACCCAAAAGAAAGCAGAGCACTAGTAAAAGTCCATCAGTAACTGTACGAAATCCCCGAGTGGGTACTGTCAGGGCATAGACCTACCGNTAACGATCGTGGTGGAAGGTGCCACTACACCATAGATCAAAAGATCAGCTAAGATTCGAACTCTCTGTTTGAATATTCCTTCCAACCACCTTATATAGTGCGAACCGTAACACTAGTGTTATGAACTAACACGATGGCACCCCGGAACCCAGGGTAGTCAAAACCAACTGCCACAACGCAACCCCACAGATACAAGATAACGAGATGCGCCAGGCCAGGGTTAGGGTCTGGCTTATAACGCTTGGTTGCAAGCCCTATAAGCCGCTTAATAAAGGATCCTTTAAGCCTTATATTACAACTTAATAGCTCGCCCTATAAGCTAGCGAGCTACTAAAGAGTTGGAATATATATACAGATATGGTTATCACTATAATAGATAGCTCTTATAGAATAGACTCTTTAGTTATTAATCTACGTAGTTAGTCTTACTAACTAGATAGCCTTATAGCTTCTAATTATACCCTATTTGTGATAGTATCTTCGTATACTGCATCTTAGTCATGTGCTGCCTCTGCGCCGCTCTGCTAACATAAACCCTACAGGTTACCTACTGAATCCCATAAAGGTTTGATGTGATTATAATAATTTACTATCTCATAAGATGCTACTATAATATAACTTTGTTCCTCCTATGAGGTATAGGGTATTAAGTCTTGTGAAGTTTTGGAGAAGGTTTCTAATTGTTACATTGAGTGTGTTTAGCAATAGTAGTTAAAGTATGATATTCTGGAACTAAATAACTTAAAGGATCTCTTATATATCTTAGCCTAGTACTAAAAACTAGAAGATAAGATTAAGGAGTTAGAGGAGAAGCTCCTTTATTTATATAAGTAGAAGTATATATAGTATAAGAAGATATTATAGGCTATTTATTATGGTTTGTTGAATTTGGATAAATTGGATTGTATAGAAAAGGTAGAGGCTGAGATTAAGTATGTGCGGATTGCTAGCAATTTGTTAAGGTTGTACGTTATAGTTCTATAGAGGAGGCTGGTAGAATGGTAGTATAGGAGGTATAGTTGCATTCTAAGGGTGAGGTAGGGGTTTTCGGTGTGGAAGTCTTTGGAGAGGAACTCCATATCAATCTCTTGGGTGTCGTTGAAATACTGGCGAGACAGGTGTTAGCACTTGGCACTTGGCTCCTGGTCTTCTGCAGAACGAGGACAGGGGGTAGGTAGTATGAGGATGGTCTTGCTTCACTGCACGACTCCACTGCCTCGCGGTTCTGCGACCCAAGAGAAGAAGACAGTTGTCCTCTGCCTGCTAAGACTTCCCCTTCCCCGTCTTTCACGCGAACCCCTCTCGCCTATGGCTTACCCAAAAGAAAGCAGAGCACTAGTAAAAGTCCATCAGTAACTGTACGAAATCCCCGAGTGGGTACTGTCAGGGCATAGACCTACCGTCCCGGCCACATCAGTAAGCCTCAAGCTGCTCCTAAACGTCCCGTACGACACGTCCAGCCGCGCCGAATCGATCTCGCCCCCGCTCAACATCCCCCCGACCACACCGCTCCTGACCGTGACCCTCAGGCCGGCGCCCTCGCCCTCGCCCTCGCCCTCACGGGGCCCTTTCCGAGTCGTCTGGACGTTTTCCACCGCGCACATCTGGCCGTAGGGCCCGCGCGCCTGGGCCGCAGTGACGTTGAACTCCTGCCGCACCCAGTCCGTGTTCTTGGAGATGTCGGTGATGTTGGGGAAGTTGGCCTCTATGAGGTCGGTGAAGACGAAGGCCTCTTCATGTTGCTGATGCTGCTGGGCGTTGTTGCCGGAGCTGCTCCTGACGTTGGCCGAGTAGCCACACTCGCAGTCGGCGGCGGCATGCTGGGCCCGGAGGAGGATATTCGTGAGCACCAGGAGGGCTGTGCTCATCCTGCTGGTGCTGATATGTATGACTGATGGCCACATGCTGGTCTGTCTTTGGTCGCCTGGAAAATAAATGTTTTTTTTTTTGCCTGTCCCTACTTGCATCCAAGACGTGTTGGTGTCTCAGTGTTGACGACTCCAATAAAGCTGCTTGTCTGATGTTGCTAGTAGCGCCAAAATTTTAAGACAAGGCTATGGAGTGGTGCAAGATGAGCCCCTCCTGTTGATTATTAGTGAATTGTCACTCCCTGAGGGTTGCAGGTGCAAGGTGAGCCGGTTTGTCTGATGTGAGGACACAGTCAGTCACTGGACAAGCGTTAGCCAAGAGAAGGAAAAAAGCAAAGAGACCAAGGATAAGCGGGTGGTGGCAGCAAGAACCCGCCACGAGTTCTGTTATATGTCGAGTCGCACAAGTGTCACCTCGCTGGCGTCCCTGAAAGGCAAACTGTGTTGTGATGCACATGATCGCTGCCTCCTCCCTCCGACGTATGGTTGCAGGCCTCGAAGGTCCAGATGAGTCAAAGCAACACTGTGTGCTTGAGCTCCAGGTCTTTCTTTCTTTCTTTCTTAATGGACTGTGGACCACTCTCGTGGTACCAATCATGGGCATCATCACCTACACCCCGGGCAAAGAGCTATTGCATATGGCAGCATGTGCAGTGAAGAGAAGTGATATTCTTTGGAGCCCTACACTGAGCTGCCTGCCTTTGTACAATTCAACTCGAATGACTGCTGAGAAATCCTTCATTAAAGCAAACTCGTCACGAATCCCAGCCTTGAGATTGCCCCGGCTGGCCCCCAGCTTACACCCGGCCCGGCCTGTCCCCTTCTGTGTTCATCATCAAAGCTTCCATGTCCATTTCTAGTACACCTTATGAAAGAAAAATGTAAAGCATCACAAGCTGGACAACTGAAACAAGCCATGGGTTGAACGAGGTATCAGGCGCAAGGAAATAAAACAAAAACAAGAGCGTCAAAGACAGCAAGGAAAAAAGCAGGCGACGGAATTAAAGTGGCTGCTAGGGGTGACGTAGCTAAAAAAAAGACAAGGAAAAAAAAGTTCCCCCGATTGGGACCAGCCAACGATCCGTGTGCGCAGCAGCATATTACCCCAGGTAGGTTTCGTATGTGAGGCCCGAAGCTCATCGTGGCCCTCCCCTTTCCCACCGATTTGAAAAGGGACCAGGACCAAACGCGCAACCAGGCTTTTGCCAAAACCTGCCCCACTCCCTGATTATGCCAGAGTCCATTCTTGAGACGCAAACGCAATTGCAGAGAACATGACCGGGAAATTCAGAGAAGGAGACCTTGACCCCACGCCAGAAACCAGACCATGAAAGCAGAAAGCAGAAAGCAGAAAACCAAAAACCGTAGGAGGTATATGCCGGAGAAGAAGCCCTCGAATGAAACACAGAAAGAAAAAAAAGAAAAAAGCAATCAGTCAAACATCATTATTCATCGCCAAAATTAGTACACGCTGTCCTCGTCACCGCCTTGAGACATCGATGGCGTCGAGACATTGTCTGACATTTCAACATCGTCAACCCAGCCGATCAGCGCCTGAGCGTGGAAGCGGAAGGATTCACCCATCAGTCGGGTAATTCTAGTCCATAGTTAGTAACAAAAGACAAGCGAGTGGACTTCGGGACTGCACTTACCCCCACACAACCACCTCGTCGAGCATGGAGCCCCACAGGCGGGCCACGATGGTGCCGAGTTCGGAGATATATTGCTGGTCGAGGTCCTTCTCAAACAGCTTACGGATTTTGTTGTACATGGCCATCTCTTCCTCGGTTGCCGGCTCGTCGTCATGTTCCAGACGGTAGAGCCAGAGGCTGAGGATGATCATCAAATCCATTCCGCAGAGGGGGTGCTCGATGCTCCAGTTGGTTGGCGAGGTGCGCGCAACCCAGCGCACACCCTGGACCACCGCCGTCTCAATGCAGTTGTAGCACTCTTGGATAACCTTGATCATCTCCGAAGAGCGCTTGACCTTGTCCCGCGCCCCTGACATCGCCGCATGGACTTCGTACGGGTCATGGTAACGAAGAGCTTCCTGGACGGTCTTGAGGTCGACTTCAAGTCGAGCTCGGGCATTGCGGAACATGGCCGTGGCATTGAAGATGAGAGGGTGGCCCTTGTGGGGTGAGATGACTGGCACGGTAGCAGTCTCAGGCTCGCAGAGGTCGACGGATTTCTCCCAAGTCTCCAGAGCGAGCCTGAGTTTATACTCGGTGACTACATCTTGCAGTGCTTCTGGGCTGCGCTTGTGGTACCACACTTCAAGGAAGAGAGCGTTGATCATCACACGAGTCGCAAACGCACTGTACGTGATTGTCTCGCCCTGGAACAGCTTGTCGTGGGCCTCCATGAACGTCACCCCGGTGGAGGCTGTGAGGTGCTCCTCCCAGGCCAGCTCGTCGGCCACCTGCAGATTCCAGAGAGCCTCGGTTGACGGCAGCAGCAGGTCCTCGAACTCGTTGAAGCTGATGGCAGGCGTGTGGTTGTAGGAGAGGGTGAGGAGACCAAAGAAGATGTATACCGCGTAGTAGGTGCGACGGCACTCCTCGTCCTCTACCCACTCGGCCCGCGTTGGAGATCGGTTCTCGCGCGCTTCCTGGCGAAGCTTCAGCTCGTAGCGATTACCAGCAACCATGTTTGCCAAAAGACTCTTGATTGAACAAGCCCACTCAAGCCCCTTAGGATCACCGCTCCAAGTGGCGAAAATCATGTTCAGCAGAGAACTTTGCATGGCCCACAGAGGGCATTTGCGGGAACTGAAGTTTTCCTTGTTCTGCAGGAACTCATTGATGAGGACCTTGCTACCCACGTGCATCATGAATGCCTGCTCTTGGTCAAAGGCATAGAGGGCACCGATGGAAAGGACTGACAGGAGCAGGGGTGAGGAGACCGTGGTGGGGTCAAAGGACGCCGGATGCAGGAAGGGCAAGTGATGGTGGAACATGCCGAAGTAGGTTGACAAGTAGCGGTTCAGGCGCTCAAGGTTGGGCATCTTGAAACCATCAGGTATCGCGCGCTCGGTATCGCTGCCATGAACGTTGTCCAAAATCATGTTGCGCTCCACATCGCTGATCACCTGAGGGGGCTTGAAGCCAGCCGAGGTCTGGTGGGCCTCTGCGTGGTTCTGAGTGCCGTGCGACGGGTAGGGCGACTGAGAAGTGGGCGTGCCAGTAGCAGACGTGTGAACGGAGTTGCCGAGCGACTGAGACGAGATGGACTCGGACCCATTCTCCATCCGTGCAGACGTAGAGGGCTGGGTCGTGCTGGAGCTTGCAAAGGACGGCTGTGAAGCGAGGGAGCCGGAAGCCGGGGGCAGCGAGTTGTTCTTGGGCTCGCCGTGGACAAACGAGTCCCACTGAGGCAGGCCGATCGTGCCGTTCGGGTAGGTCACGGTCGGAGGATCCATCAAGGAGCTACCGCTCTGCGCAAAGGGCGCAGCTGGGCTGCTAGCCTCGAAAGGACTACCGTTGGACTGCATCACAGCAGTGGCCTTGTGGTGGAGGTCAGCAACGAGCATGGCCGCGGTCTCGACATCGAAAATGCCCTCTCCGCTAGCCTCGAGCTGTTCCAATGCGGGACCATCAAGGGCGAGTGAAGGCTTCGCAGGACCGGTGACGGCTGTCTTGGGCTTCGGGCCACCACGACGCTTGCCATCGCTGTGGAGAGGGACACCACCGTCCTTGGCGTGGACGGTCCGGTCATGTCGCAGTAGTAGATCGCGGCGGACGAAGGTGCTGCGACACTTCATGCACTTGAAGGGTCGCTCTTTTGTGTCTGTTTGCCCGGGTCAGCATAAGGGTTGCTTGGGAGGACCAGGAAACTTGGTGTCCTTTTTTGTGTAACGCTGACTCGAGGTTTTTTCTTTATACGTTTTTTCCCTCTGACTTCCCGAGTCCACCGGGGGGTTGCCTCAACACGAGAGGGAGCGTGATTGAGACGTGCAAGTGGGGAGGGGACTGTGACATACGTGACCGCTCATGTCTGCTTCTGTGCTCGCTTCTGCTGAAGGCTCGGTTGCAGAACTGGCACTTGTACTTCTTCTCTGGTGCGAGGGAGGTTTTTCGCGAGGCCGAGGCTGGGGATTCAGCGGCGGGTGCAGGCACAGTGGCTACGCTTGCACCTGGCATCGTGGAAGATGGTCTGTCGCGTGGGTGCGTGTCGGCCAGTGTGTGCGAAGCGAGAACTGGCGATGGCGAGCTCAAGCAACGGCAACAAGGAGGGCAGCGACGACAACGGCGGCGTTGTGGGCGTTGACAGCGACAGGTGGGCAACGATGGGTGGGCACTCGGGAAAAGGGATTGGCAGCCTCCTAGAAGAATAGTTGAAAGCGCCGAGACTCCTTGCTCGCTCGCACGCGCTCCCGTGGGGTTTAAAGTGTGTCGACTTGACTGTGAGGGGCGGTGCAGTTCATTGGGGTCGATGTGCAGGTCATGGAATAGACCAGGTGGTGCTGGGGATAAGATGGCTGCAGGAGCCAAATAGGTTCTGGAGGGGCTGAGGGATGGTCCTGCCTGGAGATGCAGGACTGTGCCGTGACGGTGACGGGCTGGGGCGGGTGAAGCGTGGTCGCTGGTGATGAGGGCGGTGGTGATGTGGGAGGGAGCGAGAATGGAGTGGGAGGAGAGAGAGGGGTGAAAATCGTCGTGGGAGATCGCAAGAGAAAAAAGGAGGGCGGTTTGGCAGCCCTTGCCGGGCTGGGGAGGGGAGGGCAGAGCCAGTCCACCCAGCCCCAGCCCCAGCACACCAGCCCAGCAAGCAGCAGGACAGTGTGGCATCCTCCAAGAGGGCTAGTGCAGGATGGTAGAGATTAGGCGGGGTTGGTACGGGCGGGAGACATGGCCGCCAGGCGAGTGGGTGCGGGGGCCAGCAGGTACCGACAGGGTAGCCCAGAGTTCACAATCCCACCTACGAGGAGAGAAGTGGGGTCTCTTAAGCTCCAGATGGGCAGATGTCAAGGGCAGAGGGGTCGCAGTGCTCCTAAGTCCACGAGGGGGTGGGGGTATGTCCATGCCATGTCCATGTGCTACTACCAATGCCACCTCGCTCTCCTCCTCGCTCTCCTCCTCACTCCCCCTCCTCCCCCTCTCAATTATCATTTCATTATTATTGCAAAGAAGCCAACCTATGAACTGCCACTCTACTACCTTAGGTACCAAACCAGGGCCACTCACCGTCAGACGCATGCACTTCCTCCATCTCTTCCTCAATAACCTTTGGAAAGAGGCATCACCGTCATCACTATCATCATCATCATCAGCTGAGGATTGTTCTATACGTGAGCCGACACAATTGATATCTCGCACTCTTGTCTCGAAATCAAGACAACCCCATCGTGCTCTGGGAGATTTCTCGATAGGAAACAACTAGTGTAATGAGGAACAAGAAGTTCCTGACAGGGGGACACAGAGAGGCCGCACACTCCCCCTCCCACCGGAAAGTAGGCTGCAGCACTGCGTACACACTACTATGTTACACTAAATGTCTTTGGTACGTAGCCTGGTGTTTTTAACAACGTCACCCTCTCAGGTGAGCACCGAACACGAGGACAAGCCGGACAGGAGCACAGTGCCAATGTGGACACGGTTTGCTCATCCAGTCCAGCCCTGGCCAAGCAGCCAACCCCTCCATCTTCTCCGCGCCCGCCCTTTTGTCGTGTCGTGCCCGGGCGGGAGGGGGGAATGCAGGTGTCCAAGCATGCAGGCGTTCAGGCGTGCAGGCGTGCAGGCGTGCATGCGTGTGGGCCTGTTGAGGAGCTTCCCTCGGTGCCGCTCCTGTGTCCGATCCTGCCTGCCCCTGCTCGTGCCTCCTGTTGGTGTGACTCTGCTCATTCATCATTGATTGACAGTGATGAGCGTACAGGCTGCCCGTCCAGCGTGAACACGTTTTTGTTCACCATCCCAGCTGGCAACCAACCTCCAAAGTGGATTCAATATGCCCGACTGGCTGCGTTGCTGGCTGCTCGCTCGGCCAGGTCAACACCATGGCTAGCCGGCTGTTCATTGAAATTTGATCCTCATCCGCGCGTCATGACACCAGGCAAAAAGCACGACATCTTGGCGAACGGGCCAGGAGAACGAGCCACGTTGCGATGGGATGTCATTGTCACAGTTGCAGCTCCCAGCTCCCAGCTCCCAGAACCCGCCAGCATTTGGTACTCCTCCCTCAGTCTGCGTCGGCACCCGCGACGCGACGCTACGCTACTTGATAGACTAGAGGGCACGAAGCTCTCACTGCCCGAGGTGCGCAGTTGGTCCTGCTTGCTGCTGACCATATCAGATCAGCTACTGCGGTGCTGATGGAATACACTCAGACAAAGCTTCTTGTCAGCCACGGCTAGGTGAAGCCCGCGTCTTCTCATCCCCCCTCAAGGGCTCCGGAAATAGCGGACGGGTGTGGGGGTGATACCTCGACAGGAAGCTTGGAAGCAAGAGAGGAACATCGCTGGCTGACCTGCATGTGAAGTCAATCGCTACTGCAGCTCAAAGTGAGGCTGGGACTGCTCGGCATGTCGGCCTGCCTGGCCCAGTCATGACGAGCCGACCATTGCAATGTACCCCACGTATTATGCAGCCGACTCCAATCCAGCCCTTCTTCAACCTACCGTCGTCTCCTATCTCCTGCCTCCTCATGTCTTCCATCTCTGGAGGCCAGGTGGATTGCATGGCCTCTTGGAGGAGCCATTGACCCCCGGCAAACCTAGGACGACGAATGGCCTTTCCTCTCTTTCCTGATTCTTCGGCGGTGCTCTAGACTGTCCCCGGCCCAAGGAAGACGGCACTCCATACCTTGGTAGTCAGTGTGCGGCGAACGTCGCGCACAGTAATGACTACTGCGGGGCGGAAAGATCAAGCACCTGATGAGCATGAGTGCGAGTGAGGGGTTCCAAGTTCCAGCAGCTTGGAAACTGCACAGCCGTTACACCGATCGGAGCTCATTAGCATTCCCGCTCAGCCCATCTGACGGGCTGGCTGGCGGGGGAGGGGAGACTTGTTCCAAGAGCTGGCCGAGCTAATAACGGCCGCCTCTGCTTGAAGCCTTCTCTCTGGGGCACCCGGAAAGCCTTGTGGGGGGAGGAGGGGGCCCAGCGTGCCGCATCACGAAATAAACCCGGATCGCTCGCTTATGACCGATTGTGACGGTCAGTGGTCAGTCAGCGCGGGCACAGTGAGGTTAAATGAGTCCAACGTCATGAGAAGTCTCTGCTCCTTGCTGTTTGCAACGGGTCCCGGGCTTCCAGGCCGGCTAGCAACACTCGTTATTTCAGGAATCACCTCCCTGACACCCGTCCTCTGACAACCTTGGCAATATTGATTGACTTATCGCTTATTGCAAATGACTTGCAACTCCAGGCACCGTGTTCCTGAAGAAGACGGCGAGCCACCTGACGTCCGGCCGCCGTAACAACTTCGGAGCAGCTACGCGCACCAAGGTTTCCAGGAACCTCGGTGCTTCGAGCGGGCGCTTTCTTGTTGCCAGAGACTTCGTTTGCATCCACACGTGTGGTTTTGCTTGACGTCTTTGTGCGCATTTAGGATCGCACAGAGCTCGCAGGGCTAGGCACCCCGTGAAATTGCGTGTCTCGGGAGGCCCGCCAAATTACGGGCATGTCTGTCAGACCCAGCAAGTGGATCCCTCCATTCTGGTGGTGGTGGACCCGAACGCGGCAGCTGCTAGCGCTAGCGAAATGTTGTGGGAATCTTCGGTGCGCATGAAGTGCCTGGCGGGGTTGTGAAGGCGATGATGAATGGCCTATAAGCCTCGTGGCTCTCGACTCTTGGGTATTCTATTCGACGGAGCAGCTGGGAATACAACTCGGCCTGTCCATTGGCCACAGCGCAACATAACCAGTCTCCCAAAGCTTTGCAGCATCGCCAACACCTCGCCTGAGAATGCCTGCTGCACAGGCCAAAATTCTGGCCGGCCATGGGCCACAACTCTTACTTGGTACGTCTGAGGAACCAAGAAATGACGACTCTACTGTCAGCCAGCAATACCTCTGCTGCGAACAGAGATTTGTTTTTTCACCAGCTCTCGCACAGACAAGTTGCTGCCTCGTTCGATAGTTGGTCTTGGTGCCCCGGTTTCTCTAACTGCTGTTTGAACTTTTTCCATCCTGGACAGAACTACCAGGCCCATTGGCAGCCCCTTTTCTCGATCTTACCCTTTGTTTCAGCGGGGATGCTACGGGAGGACTGAAGCACAACCACAGGCCGTACTTTGTCCCAACAGCCCTTGGCCTCCGCATCTGCAAAGCCCAGGCGTGTCTTGCAAGTGGGTGAGGCAACTTACGATGATAATGGCGGTCTGCTTATCAGCGTGTCAGGTGCTCACCGATGCGCGTCCAGGACCGCGGGTTGTGCAGTTGCATCGCGTCCGAACGGTGGGGCCACTATAGTGATGAGTCGGTACAGTGCATTGTCCGCTTGAGCAAGTGGTTCCCCATGGTTTTCGCACGGCCAGCCCACCAGGCCCGCCCCGCGAACCAGCAGGGACCAGCTCGTCCGCGGAAGCCCTGCCGCATGGACTTGCCCACGCTTCCGGACCCCTTCCCCGAGCAATTGACACATGGCCGCCAGAAACGACACCCTTGCTCGTTCAATTTCATCCTGCAGCACCCAACTCCATGCAAGTTGCTGGGTGGGTTGCGAACCCTTGTCCCACTGGACCACGACGGCCAACGAACAAACGAGTAAAGTTCGGTTGCCAAACGACGAAACTGCTGACCGTCTTTTGCTCCGTGAACTGGGAATAGAAAACAGCAGCACCGACTGGTCGTGGCCTTTTCCCAAGGCCTTCACCGTTCGTCCTGTGCAATAGTACGCGGGACCTGGAGTGGCCTGGCCAGCTGTGTGTCGATAGTTGCCTCACTAAGCCCGGATGACGCCTCCCACCATTATTCGCCTGCAGCTCAGCTCCCCTGACGATCAGCGAAATACCCCACGACATCCCGTTCTCATTTCAGCCTCGTTCCTTGGCCTAGCTCGAAAATCTGGCTTAGGTTCGTCACGCCAGCACTAAACCATACGTGATGACGTCCCCAAGATAACCGCGACGAAGGTCGGAGGCCTTGGTCACGCCCCTTTGATCGTCGCCAGATGGCGATGGGGAGAGACGATCAACGGGGCCCATCCTGAGAACGAAGTTCATCCGGGGAACGGAGTCAGGGGACCAATGCGTCCCGGTGCCGACGGTCGCACTCCTCGACTGCTAGGGATTCTTTGGACGCGGGTGTGGCTGTGGTTGTTTCCTGTCATTCATGACCTTGACAGGGGTCGTGGTTGTTCCCCCTGATTCCAGAACACAGTCGTTCCAGTTAAGTGAACCAGCTATATTACTAATTTATTAGGGTCTGGACTTCTTGTGTTACTTTTTTTATTCATCCGCCCTAAATTGTGGTTACTCTACATGTATCTGCCTTTTTTTTTTTGCGATCAGTTTGTGATCGCGTTCTGACTCGAATGATTAATCCTTCCATAGAAGGGGCACCATCCCTCACGCTAGAGGTGTGTACCTTGGGTCATCCCCATGGGCAACGATAACGAGGATTTGTAGCTTGTGTTGGTGAGTGGCGATAATATCAGCATAATAAGTATTATGCTGCTAGCGGACTGGACTCTGGTAATATGGCATTCTCCTGTTAGTCAGTCGCTGCTTTTTAAGCATACTCCCTATTCTTCCTGTTCTGCGAGTTGTGTATACAGAACTCATGTATTTGCATAGCAGGTTTGCCCGGCCATCTCATTCATATGGATAAGTCCTCGACACCGCCAGCGACCGTCCGGGAAATCTTTTGGGACTCCTGGATATGGTGCTCAATGCCGGGACGCAGTCACGGAACCCCTTGTCGTGAGCCATCTGTCTTGTTATCAGGATTCATTCAGCACGCGCTGCAGACATGGGGGAGACGATCTGGGTTTTCGCCAGCGGGTGAGGAGATTCAGCAGTGACCTAGAATGTTGGTTATCAAAAGACTCCACTGGTCACCGCTCTCGTCCTGTTTGCCCGTGGCCCGGTGTCCGAACGTCGGTCGACGTCGCCTTCACCGATGGGCGAGCCCTTGCGGAGCGTTGCTGAGTGCCACTGCTTTCTGGCGGAAGAGGAGTATCGATGTGATAATTGAGACTGGGCTCTATTCAGGAACGCCAACATGGGAAGGCACAGATGCGGAGTATACATTGTGCGCAAGGCAAGCCTGTTGGGTATTTCGAAACACACATGGCGTCTTCCTGGGTCGGTGACTTGGGAGCACGCTGGCTTCTGTGTCTGGAGATACTGGTGGTGTCGTCAAGGCCAGGGACGATGAGGGTAGCGAGGGTGTCCCGAATTAAGAGCGTGACGATCCGTCAGAGGCTCTGGCGGCCGAGCCAGAGCGCTGTCGGTGGCGAGACTCAGATGGCCATTGGCCACGAGACGAGAAAGGCGCGTTTGTAGGGCGGCTGTGCTCTGCAGCCAACATGGTGGGATCACCAAGTGGTTGTTTTATTTGGGCGCCATGCTTCTTCGCTGAACGCGCAGGCTCTCGTGGGTTATCACTCTCTGCCTGGGAATCATGCACGCCTCACGGGAGCATCTGGAAATGTGGTCTTGGTTTGTGTGTTCCCGCAAAATGATTTTGAAGGCCAGTTTGGTCACTGGAAGCAGCACCTTCCTGGCCTCATGATGCAGGGGGAAGGAAGCAAGGTTGGGACAAGCCAAAAAGACCCTCCGAAGAGTCAGAAAATACCTCCGTCTTTTGCAGACCATCGCTGATATTTTACTGGTTGTCGGCGGGGTTTGAACTTGGGATCATTGGCACCATACGGCCGAAACCTGACGCCTACCCAAATCGGCCACCCTGCCGGAGGTGACTTGCTGTAAAGTTGGTTGTTTATATGGCCGGCTGCCGTGGATGGTGGTAGCAGTGAATGAACGTTTGGCATCCTCTCCTGGGGGGTCATAGGGAATTACTGATACCACTCCCACCAGTTATCAGTATGTACTCATGGCAGCACGGTTCTCATAGCTCGCAGTTGTATTCCCGAGTTGTACTCTGCGCCTCACAAGCCAAAGGGAGATGATACCGGCTCGCCTCATTTAGTCATGTGCCACCGGCCAAAACGTCAATAAGGACAGGAAGTCTGGCCTTGAATGTTGTAGTCCAGAGCCTGCGAGCGACGAGCCATCTCCCACAATGCTAAGAGGAGACAAGGCCAGCCAGCAGCCCATAGGCTTTTGGGTCGAGTTCTTCCCTCCAAAGCTGCCTTTGGCCCAGCCGTGTCCCCACCGGTCTCCTCGCGTGTAGTATCCTGCCCTCCCCCTTCTCGTTCCGGGAGAGAACTCGTATTGTGACCGTCCACCGGGGTCGCACCAGAAGTGACATATCGCAGATGATCCTGAGCAAGATCTTCAATGCCTGAAGCGGCCGTCCCAGCCGTCAAACAGGTCGCCGGGGTGAGGGAGAAGGGTAGCACTGACAGAGACTCTTTCTACTAATTTTTCCTCGTTCTGGTCTACATGATGAGCGTAAAGGATATGGAGCACTGTTGCTATACGAACGCAAGGCCGTGGTATTGGCAAAGCATGTTATCTACAACCTGTGACCGGCGGGGCGTTGAGGGAACATTTGTGGGTATATGTCATTACTTATTACGACTGGCAAAACCAACCTGGATGGGATTAACGGCACAAATTCACATTTCCAAGCCTGGTGGCCCATCACTGGGGCCCGAGACGTCAGGCTGGTGGCTGTTTCGGTCTCGACTACCATGATATATTCAGGGGCATCAGCAGTCCCTTGTAGGGGACCTGGCGACCTACTTCTTGTGCTTCACAGATCTACACCGAGGACCTCGAGGGAGCGTCATTGTTGGAAGAGCAAGTTTGCATAAAACGATAACATAAAGAAATGAATCAGTTCCCTCTCCAAGACAGCAAAGTTTCGCAGTATAGCCATGGGACCGGCCAGTATGAGGCTCCTCCGCACGCACGGGAGCTTCACACGCGGATGGACCTCGCCCAGGTGGGCCACATCCCCATTGTAAATAATGCCCTGCTTTCCGTATTCCGTCCTTGGTAATGCCAACAGTTCTGAATGCATGGACCCTCGACCTTCCTTTCTGGGACACTCGCGACGACCATGACTTCGGCTACGCATCCCCTTCCTGAGTTAGCAACGCAGGGTCTGGGTCCCTGCCATGCCTGTCTCCCCCCCACCCCTTCGCCCCCTGGCGAAAGCATGGGGAGAGAATACCCACGCAGGCACAGGCTTTGCGTCCCGATTGTAAAGTAAGGTGGCACTTGCGACGCATAAACCGTGGGGGTTTATTAGTGTCGAGATCGCCCGTTGTTTTACACGTGCTTTCGGGGATCTACCATGGGTGGTGGAGGGGCGCGGCGTACCTAGGCGCTGCCGCGGCGTTATTTCCCACAGGCCCGGGTCTTAGTTGCAGATTCAGAAGCTGGCTGTAAAGGGAAGGAGCGGAGGGGTTCTCGCGTGCTAGACTGTGGGAACTGAGGGATCCGTGGGTGTGGGATGTGCGGTCGAAGAGATGACGGCTCTCGGTGCAGATTGTTTATTGCTTGCCGGGCCATACGAGAAGCCTCGTGGCTCCGCTGCGGACACCTGGACTCTGTGAGCCTGGAGTACTCTTTCTAGCTGGGCTCTATCGGTGTCCGTTCTCGACGCAACGTGGTAGCACCTGAAATCCTGGCGCCGAAATGCGGTAACGTATACAAGAGAGGTGGATAGCCCTCAAAGTCTATGTCCCCCTTTGCTGGCATAAGTCATATCCTCGTGCAAGATAACCAACGCTACAGTGATGAGCATGAGCTTAGCCTACAGGGGCAAGGCGCGCAGGGTTGATCTCTCTCCCAGACTATTCAGAGCTGGACCGTCAGCGCTTGCTTTTTGTTCTAGAAAGTTTGTGCCACAGCCGGTTATAGTTGACGCTGGGACCTGCTCTAGTATAGTGGTCGCCGAGATGCCAGTGAGCTTTTCCAATGCGGGCCTAGTGTAGCACCAGACATCAGAGTTACGGGCCGTTAGGTCGCCGTTCATCAAAAGAAGAGTGATCTGCTGCAAGGTGCTATCACCACGACGCTGCTTGGGGGGGCCCTGTTAGTCGAGGTCGTCAGGGCAGGTCTAGGAAGGCTTTTGTGGAAATGAAACCACCCCACACCGGTGAGAGCCGGGCGCAATTTACCTTGTGATGCGTTATCTCAGTGCGTTGTGCTGATACGTGGGAGGAGGGCTGGTGTTAAATCCATTTATCAGATCTTCGCCCGGCGGCGACCGCTACCCTTAGCATGGAAGCGTTGGGGCCCACCGCCGGATACCACGCGGGCACACCATCACCAGAGCACCCTTGAGCCCTCAATGGCCGGGGGTGGTGGACTGTTGAAGCATGCGGAGCTACGCAGGCGAGACTTTGGCAGGGGACGGGGCCGGCGGTGGTGAGCCCCAATCGGCAAGCCTGTGCTGACTCGTCCAGCCCGTCGGGATGGCGTGTTGATGGGCGCCCGTGTGCGGATAGCCAACGCTGTTGTGGTCAGGAGCTGGGACCCGCATTCCGGCGGGCGATGATGGCCCACGCGATAGGCGGTTAGAGAGGGCGTGAATGGCTCGGTGAGAGTGTCAGCGTTGGCGTCAGCGTGAGACGGGCCGAGCAGCGTTGTGAGCACGAAATACCGGGGCGTGACAGAGGCGAGGTTCGAGATGGCAGCATCAGTGAGCAAGCCAAGGTGGCTGACTGGCACGGCCAGGATCCGGGGTTCTCTTGTGTCGGGACAGTGCAATTCCTCGATCGGGGCGTGTTCGAGAAGCGGCAGCCAGTACCCGGCAGGTTTGATATGATGGCCCAAGCGTCTGAGGTTGATGAGGATGTGTGCAAGGTATATGTAATGTACTTCAGTACCTATAGGCATGTACTTATAATGTGTGTGGTTGTTGTGGCCGTCGGTAGATGCTGCAGATACATACTGTGTAGTCTTTACGCAGCGTCTTGGACCTTGATAGTCACTCGACGAACCCAACTCATGCTCGAGCTAGCCTCTCTCTGGTCTACACCTCCAGCGGGGTGGTCCCCAAGCGTCAAATTGTATTACTATGTATACTTTTTCTATGGGCACTTCTGGCCCCACCAGGTCACACCTTGCCGAGTCTGTGAGCAATATCGACCTTGAGTGGAGAAGTCGACATTTAACGTTTGGGATCCTGGACGAGGTGTATCTACCGCGTTGGGCCTGGACCAGGGCCGGAAAACCTACCCTTCCCTTCTCTGGCCCTCATGAAGGGATGTTGCCTGCTGGGCGCACGTTTTGTGGGCAGATGCGACGAGTTCCCCCTCCCTCCAAACATCCCCATTCCAGGGTAACTCTCTCGGGAAATATCCAAGGATTGCAACGTCGAGAGCGACAGGGAGCATGGCCCACGAAGACGGGGGCAGGCGGGCAAATTATTGATGTGCGAAAACCTGCCTGTTCTGGGTGCTGGATGTGCGGTCTGAAGAGCTTTATGAGGCATGTTGACTGCTCCTTGGCAAGCACATGGAGATTAAGAACACACACACACACGGGCTCCTGAACCACCAAAACCCTTGATATTGAAGCTCAGATCCCTTGACAACAAAATAATACGTGCCTAAATATTGTTATTCAAGGATTTGTAAGATTAGAGGCTGGTTTTGAAATAATTTTTTTTGAAATAGAATACGGGGCTGTAATAGGTAGGGATAAATCTAAATATTATTATACCTAGGTAGGGTGCTGATTCTGGTACTGAGCCGTATGTAGATAGATTTCTGATCTCCCTGGCTTTGGCCCAGTGTGGGTTAGCTGGTTGGTCACTGGAACGGGTGGTTTATCCAACTGTATGATTCACAGTAGAAACATGTTGCATATAATCCACTAAATGGACATTGAATATGTGTGCAGGCAGCAAGATTAACATGCTAGCTGCGTGGTGTGTTACTGTTACCACACTGCACCTGCTGCATCTGTACTTGAGCATCTATCTTACATACTCACTAACTCTGCCCCCCTCCCCCCCTGCACAGCTCCCAGCTCGCCCTCTGTAAAATGCACCCCGCTCTTCAGCTCGGGGCCACACCTAAACCATCCACCCCCTGTCCTACTTCCCCCAAAAACCCGCTGCTTCTTCTCCGCCCCGTCCCTCTGGCCCAGAGTCCCCTGAAAGCAAAATCCCTCTGATCAGCCAACCAACCACTGTCGAGTGTCGACACACACACACACACACACACATAACCGAGTGCACACCTGACTTTCTGCAACTCTGCGCTTGGCCCCCATCCCAAGTCAGACATTCACATCAACCAGACTCGATGAGACAGACATAGCAAGCACCGCCCTCCTTGGTCCTGGTCTTACTCTCTGTCTTGTTCTGTTTTTCTGCCCCTGCTCTTGTTCTGCTTCTGATTCCAATACACCACCACACGAGTCCCGGCTCCCAAGTCGCCCTTACGCCTTTCGCCTTCGGCCCTCCCCCTCTCGGCCAGTCGTTTCCCATCCTCACCTCAGCCGCCTCCTCTCCGTCTATTTCTCTACCCGCCCGCTGGACAAAGCTCTGGCCACTCACACCCGCCTCTTGCGCGTCAACCGCTCGCCCTCACCACCGAGTCCCCCGTCCCATCCGACTGCCGCCCCATCTACCACCAAACCACACGCCTACAGCCCTCCCTTCTCCCGGCTCGATGGCTCACATCTAGGTCTCGGCCATTCTCAAATAGGCTGGCCATTGCCACGATGCTCATGACGCAGACCGCAGTCTCCACACTATCCCAGGGTCAGCAGCACACCAGCACGTACGCTACACGCCGTCAGCCTGCGACCGGCGGCTTCGACGGCTTTGACCTTGACACTACAGCATCCAACCGCTCGACCGGCCAGGCGTTGGTCGACCCACAATCGCACAAAGTCCAGAACACAACACACTCCTCCTCCCAGCCCTACCCCATGAACGGAATCGTGGGCACCGCACCCCCGGGTGCCATGTACGTCCGTGCCCTCTACGACTACGAGGCCGACGACAGGACCAGCCTCAGCTTCCACGAGGGCGATGTCATACAGGTCATCACGCAGCTCGAGAGCGGCTGGTGGGACGGCGTCATCAATGGCGTCCGAGGCTGGTTCCCCAGCAACTACTGCCAGATCATCACGAGCCCCGAGGACCTCCCCGACTCTGAGCAGCAGGACAACGGCTTTGGCGAGCCGGCAGAGGAGGACCTCGACGAGGACCCATACGACGACAATGACGAGGCCGACATGTCGGAGCTGGAGGAACTGCCGCTGGAAGGCACGAGCGCGGGTGACAGGTCCAAGGCCGACTACTGGATCCCCCAGGCCACCCCTGACGGCCGCCTCTTCTACTACAACACCATGACAGGGGAGAGCAGTTCCGAGCTGCCTCTCGAGTCGCCGTCATCTGCGTCCGAGGCTGGCCCACGAGACCGAATGAACATCAACATGCCCGACAGGACGAGGCCACCTCCCGAGATGATGGCCAGGGGCCTGACACAGGACGAAGATGAGGATTCCGAGGCAACATCCGCGTCCGAACTCGAGGGCGAGAACCTCATGTTTGGCCGCATGGTAAGGAACCCCACACCCCTGCTCCACATGTCATCTTGGTCCGAGGCTAGGGACAGCAGCTCACCAGTGTCAACTCACAGGCCAGGAATCGACGTTCGATGAGCAAGGATGGCATATCTCCCGCGCCATCGCTCGACTCAATACACGGCCAGTACTCATTCAAAGGCAACGGAGCCCCAGCTGGGACGCGGACGACAGACTCAGCACCGACATTCACTGCCGGGGCAACGTTCAACCTGCCCACAGCGGCGACTATCCCCCGCTCTTTCTTTGACGACGGCCAGACGCCACCGCTTACCTGGAGCCGGCTCGTCTCCAACATGAAGAAGGCGATTGACCGCTACCGCGAGGCCATCAACAGCGGCAAGAAATCAGAATACGTAGCCCGCGCGGAGGACATCTCGGACCATCTGCGGCTTCTCTTGGCAGCTGGTTCTGGTACCACAGACAACCACTCCGGCCAGCCTTCAATCATCT
Source organism: Stenocarpella maydis (assembly GCA_002270565.1). Lineage (NCBI taxonomy): Eukaryota > Fungi > Ascomycota > Sordariomycetes > Diaporthales > Diaporthaceae > Stenocarpella > Stenocarpella maydis. The sequence continues at coordinate 308,286 of NQMI01000003.1, read as the reverse complement.
CAACCAACAAGGCGCTCTACCCTCACTTCAGGGACATGATGTCCAAGTTCTCAAAGCTGGTCGTTTCGTCCCACATTGCCGCTAGCGATTTCCCGGCCCCCGAGTCCGGGCCGAAGTGCCTGCAAGAAGCAGACGGGGTTCTGCTTGGTGTGTTCTCTTATGTGGAGGTCGCACGGCAGCAGAGAGGGGAGGAGATACCCCGGCTCTTCCCTGGGTTTGTGATAGGGAGCACCACCGGAGGCAGCTGGCAGAACAACGGACTGGGTCCGCGCGATCCCATCACGTCAAATTTCCTGGAGGACGAAGAGGGCGTGGTAGAGCCGACGGCGATCCTCGACGGCAAGCTCCTGGAACGACTGGACGAACTCAAGCGCATGCTGGTCTCCGGGATTCGCGAGCTGGACAAGCAACTACTGGTGACAGATAAGATCGTCACCCCGTTCAAGCACGAGGTTATTAGCAACAATGTCTGTTCTGCCGGAGGCAAAGTGATCGAAAACTTCAAGCCGTGGATAGCCATGATCGAATCCATCGACCTCTCCTCGCTGGAGAACAGCTTCCAGACCCCGCAACTCACGGACTTCAGTATAAACAAGCAGAGCCTCTACGACAACATATCCGACTTGATCCTGGGCTGCCAATCCGTTGCAGGACCGCTTGCCGACGAATGGTCCGAGGTCCGCGGAGAGTCGTTAGAGAACAGACTAGAATACGTGAGGCAGTGTGCCCGGGCTCTTGAGACAAATTCGTCTCACATCGGGTTCTCCCTGCAGTTGTTGTCGGAGCAAGTGCAGATCAACCTCCAGCAGCAAGCAGAAGCCCGTGCCAGAGAGGAGCACCTCCAGCGGCAGCAGCTTACTCGAGGGGAGACGATGGCTTACGGCGCGCACGGCCGGACGGACTCGCGTATACCGCCAAGACCACCTCTCATGACCTCCCAATCGTATAGCGAAGGCGACTCCAACATCGCCAACAACCTGGCTAGGGGTGCCGGAACCTACTCCAAGGTCAAGAAGATATTCGGAGAAGATCCCACCCCGCAACAGACGGTGATGGATGAAACTCCAGATTACCTGCGACTTGAGTACGAACATGAGCTCGCTTGGGACTACAAGATGTCACCGCCCACGATTAGAGGCGGGTCCCTGATGGCGCTGGCGGAACAGCTCACTCGACATGACAAGCTTGACTCAAACTTCAACAACACCTTCCTCCTCACTTACCGGTCCTTCACGACTGCTCGGGAACTCTTCGAGCTGCTGGTACACAGGTTTAGCATTCAGCCTCCCGAGGGACTATCGCCATCCGACTATGAGAACTGGCGGGAGAGAAAACAGAGCCCGATCCGCTTCCGAGTCGTCAATATACTCAAGAACTGGTTCGAAACTTTCTGGATGGAAGACAACCAAGAAGAGGACACAAAGACACTGATACGCGACGTGTACAACTTCGCAAGGGACACAGTCAAATCAACGGAGACTCCTGGTTCAGCACCACTAATGGCTGTCCTCGACCAACGATTGAGTGGCAAGGATGTCGGCAGGAGACTGATCCAGACACAAAGCCAGCCAACGCCTGCGCCCATAATGCCCAAGAACATGAAGAAGCTCAAGTTCCTCGACATTGACCCCACCGAGTTTGCGCGCCAGCTCACGATCATTGAGTCACGTCTGTACGGCAAGATCAAGCCCACGGAATGCCTCAACAAGAGATTCCAGAAGAAGACGGTCGAGGGCCAGCCACCGCCGGCCCCGAACATCAAGGCGCTTATTGACCACTCGAACCAAATGACCAACTGGGTAGCTGAGATGATCCTGGCTCAATCCGACGTTAAGAAGCGTGTGGTTGTCATCAAGCACTTTGTTTCTGTCGCTGACGTATGTGAAATCAAACCAACTCCCGTCGTGGAGTGGCTGCTGACAACGTGTACAGAAATGCCGCCAGCTGAACAACTTCTCCACCATCACGTCCATTATCTCAGCACTGGGCACTGCGCCTATCGCCCGTCTCAAGAGGACTTGGGACCAGGTTCCACAAAAGTCACAGGCCGCGCTCGAGGCGCTGCGAAAGCTGATGCTTAGCACCAAGAACTTTGCTGAATACAGAGAAAGCCTGCACATGGCGAACCCCCCTTGCATTCCCTTCTTCGGTAAGTTTGCAAAATGAGGCATCTGTGCCCCTGTCGTCCGCGGGAACGGATTCTAATAATCTTCCAGGCGTCTACTTGACGGATTTGACCTTCATCGAAGACGGTATCCCGTCCATCATAAAGAAGACTACGCTCATCAACTTCGCCAAGAGGGCAAAGACAGCCGACGTGATTCGCGACATCCAGCAATATCAGAATGTGCCGTACTCCCTCCAGCCCGTCACGGAGTTGCAAGACTATATTTTAAGCAACATGCAAGCCGCCGGAGACGTGCACGAGATGTACGACAAAAGTCTGCTGATAGAACCACGCGAGAGGGAGGACGAGAAGATTGTCAGGTATGTGACACTGCGGGTGCGGGAGCAGCAATAACCTGTGGATGTATGGCCCTGGCGGGTGGCTGCTGAAGCCAGCCGTTTCAGCACCACAACCCAGCCTTGCGCTACCATCCCACCTCCTCCGTCCATTGCCCCCCCCCCACCCCCCCCAAAAAAAATGTCATATGTCATTGGCTTACTTGATTCGTCTATAACGCAGGGTTCTGGCTGAGTCTGGCTTCCTCTGAGAGCATAGCCGACCAGACGAAAGAAGGAAGGCCTACAGCGCGGGCCTCTCAGCCGACCGCTAGGCCGGGGCTGTGCAATGACGACACCATCCGCCGGATCGCACGAAAAAGCACAGCACGCGCTGCGCCTGCCTTGTGCGCCATGAAAGCATGTGCCGTCGCTCCAACCGGGGACTGCCACCACTCAGCGGCGTCCCAAGGTTGGGTGCCCAACAGCGTGGGGTGCATCGGTACGACCCAGTGTGGGACATTGTGCGTTGTTGGCGGACTACAAAGTCCTTGTTGGCTGAACCACCGCCTGATTCTGCTAGTGGTTCGAACCATAAGCACCCGTTACACGAACCATCCGGCCGCAACTAGGTCACCCGCAACGGGGACAAAGGTCCCCGACACTCGGGACAAAGTCAGCACAGCAAACTGAACAAACGAAGGGGCCGGAAGGATGAGAGGTTGTTGCGTGTTGTCGAAATAGAGGTCCCGGCGGCAACGATCAAAACACATTTGCGTCATCAGTTCGGGACTCCGAGCGCCAGACAGGTGTCTGCGGCTGCGGTAGAGGAGGCTTTTCGGTTGGCGGCAGGTGGATGGTGGGACATGGTTCTTGGATACCCCTTCAACTCGGGGCGGACGAGGTCAGATAAAAATACAAGCAAGGAAGGCAGGTCAGGTCAGGTCAGTCTTTAGATTATATGAGAAGGCCCCTGGGGTGCCGGACCCCGGAGAAGCGTTTGATACCTGCTGGGCTCGAAGTAGCAGATGCTCGAACATTTGGTGCTCGTCACAGCGTGCTGGGAATCCTATCAATGTCAATGGCCTATTTTATGCCCTGCGGTGCGGTGCTGTGGTTTGGCGTGGTGTGGTCGAGTTGTTCAAGGCTTAGCGACCGCATCTGTTGGCAAGCCTGTTCTGAGTGTGTCATTCTGCCGCCGTCCGGCCTTGACCCTTTCGATGTGCTGTGTGATGGTGTGATGCTGAACAGTCGTCCTATGCACCAATCTGACAGCGCTGGCTGCCCTGCCCTGGCGTCGAAGATGCCTGCTCCCCGACCTTGTGTGAGTGATAGGAATGAATGGTTGGCAGAGCGCCAGACAACATGCCTGGGCCGCATTACGGTATTGAGACATGGTGGACAACGCATGGAGACGTGTTCAATTTACTTTTGCAGATCTGGCTTGATGTTCGTGCTGACCTACCAAACACATGTTCGAGCTAATGTTGTCGTCGACATCATATATCAGAGTCTAGGGGTCTTTCCGCAACGCAGAGAGAAAGCAAAATAACATATAGGTTAGTTATGTGACAACACTGGAGCAGGTTTATCTTTTCCCTGCTCTCCTCTCCCTGAAATGCGAGGAGAAAGGGGGCTTCAACCACCCGCTTATATACGTATGGTCTTGAGAAAACTTTTTTATTTATTTATACAATATCACTGGGTTTAAGACGATGGGTCTATATAATGAGACACAGTATATTTTATCATGTAGTCTTGAATTCCCAATTAAAACGCCGGTGCTAACGACCGTGGCAAGCTTTGAGAACCAAACAGGAAGAGATCGGAGGTGAAGAGAAGGGTGTGTGGGGAAGCATCGCCTTACCTATGAAGAAAGCCCAAGCAAACCCGCTCAGGGTCCTCCGGGGGTAGCCTCGCCCTCGCCACCATCCTTCGCCTCCAGTCTCTCCCTCTCCCTCCTCTCCTCCCCTCTCCCGCCCGGCCTCATCCGACCTCCTCTCCCTGAGCTTCCTCCTCTCCCGCCCCAGCCTCCATGACCACTCGGCAGCGGCAAGGTTCATCTCGAGGCGGCCCTCGAAAAAGTCCCTGTGAGTCCGCACCCGGCTGCTGCTCACCGTCTTGGGACTGACGTCGTCGCCGCCGCCGCCGCCAACCCCCCCCCCCCACTATCATTTGACAGCTCGCCCTCCATGCTGTAGACCATGGCCCTCGAGGCCGGGGGACGCCGCCGCCGCGGCAGTGGTGGTCGCCTGGGCGTAGGACGCCGCCAGCCAGGGGGGAGGCCCGCCGGGTGTGCCGCAGAAGAGGAGGGCCCTCTCCTGCTCCCGCGTCAGCGGCTCCTCGGGCCGCGTAGTAGACGCAGTGGGAGTCGAGCATGGCGCACCTGAGGCAGGGGGCGGGCGGGTGCGAGACCCGGGGGGGGGG